>CM023481.1:91763209-92187369 GCA_013339685.2 Hyalomma asiaticum
AAAAGCGGTAAAGACACTCCCCCCACACGAATGTGCAGAGCTGTGGCAAAGGTACCTGGACTGCAAAAGAGATATGCAAGCAATAGTGCAATGCAAGATTGCCGAGCACAATGGCGAGCAGCTGAAAGCCATAATTGAAGACAAGCGAAAGGGGTCCCGTAGGTTTTGGACCTATGTGTCATCGCTGGACAGGAGGGCAGCCATGCCGCAGATTCGGAATGAGGAAACAGATCTGCCCATCAGTGATCTTTCGGAACATCTTACAGAACATATGCATCGTCTGTACCAACCCGTACAGCCAGCATGCGTGGCCGCAGAGTCGAATGAAGCAGAAATCCACTACCCCGAAGGTGAGATCATGAAATGGCAAGTGACACGAGGGGCCCTGTCCACGACAGGGCCCTGTCCACGAATTGCCCTGTCCACGACAGGGCAATTGCACGCATCGATGCACACACCGCAAAAGGACTCGATGGCATACCCGCCGGTGTTGTAAAACACTTGGGGGATGCTGCCCGAGATCACCTTGCTGACATCTTCTCTGGTATCATAGCGGGTGACCCAGTCCCTACAGCCTGGCGAACAGGAAGGGTGTGCCTGGTGAGAAAGAAAGGCGGGGATGCTGGACTTCTACGAGACTACAGGCCTCTGACCGTAACAAGCGTCCTATATCGAGTCTTTACACAGGTACTGAAGGCCTGGATGAGTGGGTGGGCAGAGAACAACAACGTGCTCACAGACTTGCAGAACGGGTTCCGAGCCGACCGACGCCTGGAAGACAACCTCTTCGTGCTGATACAAACCATATCAATAGCTCGCAAGGAGTCCAGAAACCTGTATGGGTGCTTCCTTGACGTAGCTAAGGCATACGACAGTGTCCCACATGAATCTCTGTTCCAGCGGATGGCGGAGGTCGGAATGTCAGAGGTGTGGGTCGGTCTCATCCGACGGCTGTACAAAGACAACTCTGCTATAGCGTGCTTTGACGGAGCCCAGTCCAGGCCAGTAATGGTAACACGGGGACTTAAGCAGGGCTGCCCACTCTCACCCCTGCTATACATGATCTATGTCTCTGGACTTGAACAGACGCTTCTAGCATCCAGTATTGGCTTCTCTTTCACCCACCTGTACGGTGGAACGCCCGTGACTTGGAAGCTGCCGGGTTTAGTGTATGCTGACGACCTGGTCCTGCTAGCCGAAAGCCCCACGGACTTGCAACAACTCGTCACCCTCGCCGCGACCCACCTGTACCACCTGGACCTGACCTTCAATGCAAAGAAGTCTGCTGCACTACAACTGTCAGGCTCCCCGCCAGGTGCTGACATATACCTGCCAGGAGGAGACCAGATACAGTGGGACACTGAATATCGGTACCTGGGAGTGATATTGAGCACCTCCGGTGACTTGTTGGGGGTGCATGAGGACAATCTGCGCAGGTCTTCGCAAAGAGCAGCAAACGTGCTACGCCGGAAAAGCTTATGGGGCTGCAACCGTTTCCTCCTCACCCGAGACTTGTGGAAGGCCGTCCACGTCCCAGGCCTTACATTTGCCAATGCCGTCCTGTGCCTCAATGTGACCACCAGACAATGGCTGGAGCGTGGCCAACGGGAGGTGGGCCGTATGGCCCTTGGATGCCACGGATGTGTGGCCATAGAGGCCATTCAAGGTGACCTGGGATGGTCCACTTTTGAGGCGCGCGAGGCAAGAAGTAAGGCGACATACGAAGGACGCCTCCGACTCATGGATGATGAACGGTGGCCCAGGCGACTGTTCAGATATGCGAGCCTAACTGGCACACAAACGCAGTGGTGCAGGCGCCTGGGCAACCTGAAAAGAAAGTATGGTATGTCTGCGAAACCTGTAGTTGAGGACAGGATGCACAAATGGGCCCATGCGGTCAAAACTCAGGTGTGTGAGGAAGAGACGGAGCAGTGGCGGCGTGCAATGGAAAATAAATCCACACTGCTGACATATCGCACCCACAAGGCAGACATTGGCACGGAGCCCCTGTACGATAACAGCGGCGGCAGTGCTCTACTCTTTGAGGCACGTGCAGGAGCGCTGCGTACGTTGACATACCGTCGCAGATTTGACTCATCAGCGGACGTGGACCGGGCCATATGCCGAATATGTGGCGTCGAGGAGGAAACAACAGAACACCTCGTCCTCCACTGCACAGGCTTGCGCCCGGATCACGTAGAGGGCACCACCTTCCCGCTTGCACTGGGATTCCGAAAGGATAATACGGAGAACAGAGTGGTCCACAGAGCGGTGCACAACACAAAACTAAGATTGGTGCAGTGGTGGCGCAAGACGCGCAGACAGTGCCAACGCACAGACAACGTGGACGTTCAGACAGTGTAGCCGGCCTGCGAGGAGACATTGTATGGCTGTCGCGAACGTGTTAATTCACCTCAGCGTGTGTGTGTGTCTACCCAGGCTGTGCTACAAATCCTTTTTTTTTTTTTTTTTGGCTAGGGCACCTGAGAGTTGCCCACCCGCTACAAAGGGCAGAGCCACAATTCATCATCATCATCATCATCATCATCATCACCACGTAATACAATATGGCGGTTGCGTTGCTGCTGCGTGCGGCTGGTCGCGCTGCTCGCTCGGTGGTCCTAGGCGTGCGGTTACTGCTGTCTCGAGGCGTTATCCTCGGGTACAGCACTCTAATACGAGCACAAACATTTCTGCTATGTCGCCAGGTGACCTAGAGGCCTCAACTGGCAATAAACGCACCAAGCAAGTAAGCTTACGTCCTTTATTGGCAATCGTGATGGATGCAGCATACATATAAGCAAGCAATGCTGTCGGTGACAGATTTTAACGTACAGGCAACATAAATAGCCGTCTGTTTAATAAAATTACAAGCTGAAATTTATCTCATTCTGTTCGTAAGCAGAGCGATGTTTCAGACAACCATGTTTACGCTGGGCTGCCCTTGAAACGCAGTACTCGAAGCGCGCGGCTGACGATGCTTTCTGCGTCGTCGCTTTGCTCTGAGGCCATCGAGCTGATTCGTTCGTGTACTCAATGAAAACAGTAGGCTTTCTGAAGCATTGATTCACTTCGGTGTCCTAGTCATTACTCAAACGCGCTCCAATAGCACGGCATGCGCCGGCCATCGCGCGATTCGAGTATCACGTTTCAGTCGCATAGCACTGTTTACATACTGTATTTGTGCCCGCTGCGCCCGTCTTCACTCTACACGTCTGTGTTTATCGGACTTTGGCGTTATTAAACAGGCAGCATCAAAAATTCGCCAAGATTTATAAGTCACAGATTATCTGATACACTATTTTGACAAACACTTGGCTGAGGGGGCACATGGCTTGAAAAAAAAATTTAAAAAGTGCTAAATAAACCACTATTTTTGTCATTACTCTGTGATCTTGATATTGCGTTCAGTTCCCTTCCCTGCGTCCCTGTCTGAACTGTTGCGAAAAAAGCAGATGAACTTAATCTATAAAGGCAAGGGGGAAAAGAATAACATTCGCTCGTATAGACCGCTAACCATTACATCGGTACTATACAGGATGGCTATGCAAGCAGTAAAATTAAAAATAGAAGCCTGGGCAGAACGTAACAATATTTTGGGAGAACTTCAGAATGGATTTCGAGTAGACAGGCGTTTAGACGATAACCTATTGTTCTTACTCAGTGTATAGAAATATCTAAAATAGAAAGGAGGCCGTTGTATGTGGCTTTTCTAGACATCACTGGGGCGTATGACAATGTTAATTAGGAAATATTGTGGGAAATTTTGGAAGGAATGGGCATAGGCGACGATTGTGTACAGCTTTTGAGGGAAATATATCGAGAAAATACAGTTTGCATAGAATGGGAAGGAATAAGTAGCAGAGAGAACGTTGATATTAGCAAGGGGCTGAGACAGGGATGTCCTTTGTCGCCGCTGTTATTCATGCTGTACATGGTTAGAATGGAAAAAAGCGCTAGGAGATAGCCACATTGGTTTTAATCTGTCACACAAACAGGGCGGCGTGATGATTGAGCAGATGCTTCCGGGTTTATTTTATGCTGATGATATTGTCTTATTCGCAAACAGTCGAGATGATATACAACGGCTGGTGAATATATGCGGGAAGGAAGGCGAGGATCTAGGACTAGGATTTAGTGTAACAAAATGCGGATTGATGGTATTCAATGATCCCAACGACCAGGCGGTATCCATACAGGGCCAAGAAATACCGAGAGTAAGCGAATACAAGTACCTTGGCGTATGGGTAAATGAGGGCGATAGATACATGAAGGTACAGGAAAAAGCCTTGGCAGCAAAGGGAAAGAGGAACGCAGGAATAATGAAGCACAGAGCGTTATGGGGACACAATAGGTACGAGGTGCTTAGGGGTCTGTGGAAAGGGGTAATGGTACCGGGGCTTACATTTGGGAACTCAGTGGTGTGCATGAGGCCAGAGATACAATCAGGAATGGATGTGAATCAAAGAACTGTGGGACGCCTCGCGTTGGGTGCTCACGGGAAAACTACAACGAGGCTGTAAAGGGCGATATGGGATGGGCGAGTTTTGAGGCAAGGGAAGCGCAGAGCAAAATAAGGTTTGAAGAAAGGCTAAGGAATATGAAAGAGGTTAGGTGGGCAGTGAAGGTGTTCCGCTATTTATATAGAAAGAGCGTTGACACGCAGTGGAGAAAGAGAACTAGGAGGCTCACCAGTAAATATACGGCTCTAAGAGAACTGACAACAAAGAGCGTAAAGGGAAAAGTCAGAGAGGCGGAGAAGATTTACTGGAGGACAGCGATGGAAAAAAAAAACCGACTCTGAATAACTACCGAGAGGGCAAAAACGAAATAAAGAGGGAGGCATTTTATGATAATTCAAGAGGAAGCGCTTTATTGTTTGAAGCGAGATCGGGCTGCCTTAGAACGCGTGTTTATAAAGCGAAATTCAGTAAAGAAGAAGAAAAATGCACATGCTGTGAGGAAGATAGGGAAACGACAGAGCATGTTCTGATTGAATGCGGAAATATCCACCCAGGTGTACGTTTGGGCACCACCCTACATGAAGCCTTGGGTTTTAGGGCGAACAACGGGAAGCTGAACATAGCCGCGATTGAAATAAGTAAGAGACGGTTAGAATACTGGTGGCAGAAAACTAGAGAGAACGGACAAAAATAATTATAGGGAAAATATGGAATTTCTGCCATAAGGGGCAGGGAACTGGGATATGAAATTCCGTTTTTGATATGGCATGATCGATTTGATTGAAGTAAATTTAAAAGGCATGAGGAAAATTAAAAGAGGAAAAAAAAGTTCTTAAGTCTTCTTACGAGCCTGGTGGCGCACATGTCACCGCCCCGTTACAAAGGGGAAGCTCATAGCATCCATCCATCCACCAAGAACCGCAGCATGGGCAAGACGCGAGGCAAACGGAGCGCGTCTGCTGAAGCCAGAAACAAAAGAGACAGCTGGGTGGCGTGTACAAGCTGCGACGGGTGGATCGGTATTGAGGACACGCCTTTTGAATCCGTAGAGGAGGCAAGCGCGGCAACACAGTATGTCTGCAAGCAGTGTGTCCGCCTGAACGTCTTGCGAGATGAGTTCGCGCAGTCGTTGCGGCAGCACAAAGAGCAGTGTGCGTTGCAACTAGAAAACACTGAGGCGAGGCTGAGCGAAGCTCTTTCTCAGTTGAGCCGGGAGACCCATATGCGCGAAGAACTCCAGGCGCGGGTTTCTCAACTGCAGGCGCGGCTTGATGACCCGAAAAGCGCGACGGAAGAGACCCAGACGAAAAAGCCGGAAGGGTTGCATCATGCTGTAACGGACAATGGGACGTCACATCTGTCCCAGAAGGAATGCAAGGAGCCTGGCGCACATGATGGACGGCCTACCCAGGAAACTCAGGGGAGCCAACCAGGGTCACTCCAACTGAGAAAGGCAAAGTGCACCCAACTGGACGGAGAATGCGCCTTAGAGGTCCACGGTTGGCCGCCAGTTTTGGGGAAAAAAAGGCGTAAGCAGCTAGGCAAGAGCTCGAAAGAAACTGGACCCTCCAACAAGGAGGAGCCCCATCAAGATGAACGCTCCAGAGAGCCGCCGAACAAAAGTCGGTGTGCTTTCATCTATGGAGACAGGAATGCCTTCAGAGTGAAGTACACCACTCTACGCGCTGTGAAGTGGAACAGACTCGTTCAGAACCGCACGTGGAAGGATGCCACCCTCCAGAAGGTGATGGCAGAAATGGATGCTGCGGCGGACATTTGGAGCGCACCAGAGGCAGTTGTGGTCATACAATGCGGATGCTGCGATATAGCAGACAATGATTCTTCCCCAGATACTTCCATACAGGAGCTCAAGACCAAGATACAGACGTGGCAGGCGGGAGCCAATAAGCACCGCTTCATCGTGTACGGAGTTCCTGTACCCGAACAATGCAATGAAGTAATGCAGAAAAAATGCACACAGTGGAACGAGAAGCTCAGGAAAGTCTGCGATGAACTGGGCCCACACGTGGAGTTTGTAAGCACCACGCGAGCGCCCACAGGTGGGGCACAGAACCTGCTATATAGACCTGACGCTGCTGAGGCACTGGGCACACACCTGGGACACAGACTGTGTAATTTTTTAGGACTACAGTCGATTGGGCCTACGGTGCGACGAACACGGCCTGGTCGCCACTCGCACCCCCTGGCACCGCTCATGACAGCCCTCGGACAGGCGATGCTACAGATGGCAGGGGAACAGGGCCAGGTGAAGGGCAGAAAGCCCCCACGTCCTTCCAGTCAGGAGTAACACATGTACACCGTCGCCGCCGCCACCGCCACCACCGTGGCCTACGTGTTAGAGAAACCAACGTGGGTCTTCTCAATGTGCATGGCGCAAGAAAGCCGAGCAAGTGGGAAGAGTTGTATGCGATGCTAGACAGTGAAACTATGGAACTGTATGCACTAACAGAGACGCACCTTCGTGGGCTGGAGGAACCCCCAGTACATCCAAGCTGGGAATGTTCAGGTTCCAATCGCGAAGGGAATGCACGCAAAGGTGGAGCAATAAAGACTGATGTGCCCATGCACTGAGCACATGTGGCTCAGTGGTAACATACTAGGAATTCCCGTTATAGTAGGTGTGGTTTACCCCGCAGTGGGCGATGGACAGCACGATGAAAATGCTCGAATTATGGAATGTGTGTCAATGGATGTACAACGATGGGCAGCTGACAGAGAAGTTCTACTCATGGGTGACTTCAATGGCCATCTGCAGGCACTGGACGGGTTCCAGGACTTTAATGGTGACCTGGTGGACCTGACAGCACGTGATCTGAACTTAGAAATAGCTAACCTTCGCGATGACTGCGAGGGTGAATTTACGTGGTGCGCCAGGAACAGCCGTTCATGCATTGACTATGTGCTTATGTCACCAAAGCTGTCCCGTCATGTTACATCGGTCACAATCGATGAGGATGGGAAGTTCAGTGTGGGAAGTGATCACAACCGAATGAAATTGACTTTCTCGACATCCACATGGCGCCAAAAACGGAGAGACCGTCGTGAGCCGGCCGCACGCTACCTATACCGGAAGAGACATATGAAAACATTGCCCAAGAGTTCGAAGGCAGGCTCATGAATCTGGAGTCGCCTTCCTATGACCAGTTTGTACAAGCTCTGCATCAGATAATGCAAACACATGAAGTATGCGTCAACTCCCGTGGAGGGGTGCGTCGAAAGCCATGGTGGGACAAGGAGGTCCAGGTGGCACTAACTACTCGACGAGAGGCGAATCGCCTACACAGAAAAGCGGTAAAGACACTCCCCCCCCCCCCCCCCCCCCCCCCCCCACGAATGTGCAGAGCTGTGGCAAAGGTACCTGGACTGCAAAAGAGATATGCAAGCAATAGTGCAACGCAAGATTGCCGAGCACAATGGCGAGCAGCTGAAAGCCATAATTGAAGACAAGCGAAAGGGGTCCCGTAGGTTTTGGACCTATGTGTCATCGCTGGACAGGAGGGCAGCCATGCCGCAGATTCGGAATGAGGAAACAGATCTGCCCATCAGTGATCTTTCGGAACATCTTACAGAACATATGCATCGTCTGTACCAACCCGTACAGCCAGCATGCGTGGCTGCAGAGTCGAATGAAGCAGAAATCCACTACCCCGAAGGTGAGATCATGAAATGGCAAGTGACACGAGGGGCGGTGGACAGGGCAATTGCACGCATCGATGCACACACCGCAAAAGGACTCGATGGCATACCCGCCGGTGCTGTAAAACACTTTGGGGATGCTGCCCGAGATCACCTTGCTGACATCTTCTCTGGTATCATAGCGGGTGACCCAGTCCCTACAGCCTGGCGAACAGGAAGGGTGTGCCTGGTGAGAAAGAAAGGCGGGGATGCTGGACTTCTACGAGACTACAGGCCTCTGACCGTAACAAGCGTCCTATATCGAGTCTTTACACAGGTACTGAAGGCCTGGATGAGTGGGTGGGCAGAGAACAACAACGTGCTCACAGACTTGCAGAACGGGTTCCGAGCCGACCGACGCCTGGAAGACAACCTCTTCGTGCTGATACAAACCATATCAATAGCTCGCAAGGAGTCCAGAAACCTGTATGGGTGCTTCCTTGACGTAGCTAAGGCATACGACAGTGTCCCACATGAATCTCTGTTCCAGCGGATGGCGGAGGTCGGAATGTCAGAGGTGTGGGTCGGTCTCATCCGATGGCTGTACAAAGACAACTCTGCTATAGCGTGCTTTGACGGAGCCCAGTCCAGGCCAGTAATGGTAACACGGGGACTTAAGCAGGGCTGCCCACTCTCACCCCTGCTATACATGATCTATGTCTCTGGACTGGAACAGACGCTTCTAGCATCCTGTATTGGCTTCTCTTTCACCCACCTGTACGGTGGAACGCCCGTGACTTGGAAGCTGCCAGGTTTAGTGTATGCTGACGACCTGGTCCTGCTAGCCGAAAGCCCCACGGACTTGCAACAACTCGTCACCCTCGCCGCAACCCACCTGTACCACCTGGACCTGACCTTCAATGCAAAGAAGTTTGCTGCACTACAACTGTCAGGCTCCCCGCCAGGTGCTGACATATACCTGCCAGGAGGAGATCAGATACAGTGGGACACTGAATATCAGTACCTGGGAGTGATATTGAGCACCTCCGGTGACTTGTTGGGGGTGCAGGAGGACAATCTGCGCAGGTCTTCGCAAAGAGCAGCAAACGTGCTACGCCGGAAAAGCTTATGGGGCTGCAACCGTTTCCTCCTCACCCGAGACTTGTGGAAGGCCGTCCACGTCCCAGGCCTTACATTTGCCAATGCCGTCCTGTGCCTCAATGTGACCACCAGACAATGGCTGGAGCGTGGCCAACGGGAGGTGGGCCGTATGGCCCTTGGATGCCACGGACGTGTGGCCATAGAGGCCATTCAAGGTGACCTGGGATGGTCCACTTTTGAGGCGCGCGAGGCAAGAAGTAAGGCGACATACGAAGGACGCCTCCGACTCATGGACGATGAACGGTGGCCCAGGCGACTGTTCAGATATGCGAGCCTAACTGGCACACAAACGCAGTGGTGCAGGCGCCTGGGCAACCTGAAAAGAAAGTATGGCATGTCTGCGAAACCTGTAGTTGAGGACACGATGCACAAATGGGCCCATGTGGTCAAAACTCAGGTGTGTGAGGAAGAGACGGAGCAGTGGCGGCGTGCAATGGAAAATAAATCCACACTGCTGACATATCGCACCCACAAGGCAGACATTGGCACGGAGCCCCTGTACGATAACAGCGGCGGCAGTGCTCTACTCTTTTAGGCACGTGCAGGAGCGCTGCGTACGTTGACATACCGTCGCAGATTTGACTCATCAGCGGACCTGGACCGGGCCATATGCCGAATATGTGGCGTCGAGGAGGAAACAACAGAACACCTCGTCCTCCACTGCACAGGCTTGCGCCCGGATCACGTAGAGGGCACCACCTTCCCGCTTGCACTGGGATTCCGAAAGGATAATACGGAGAACAGAGTGGTCCACAGAGCGGTGCACAACACAAAACTAAGATTGGTGCAGTGGTGGCGCAAGACGCGCAGACAGTGCCAACGCACAGACAACGTGGACGTTCAGACAGTGTAGCCGGCCTGCGAGGAGACATTGTACGGCTGTCGCGAACGTGTTAATTCACCTCAGCGTGTGTGTGTGTCTACCCAGGCTGTACTACAAATCCTTTTTTTTTTTGGCTAGGGCACCTGAGAGTTGCCCACCCGCTACAAAGGGCAGAGCCACAATTCATCATCATCACCTACCGTGCACGCGCGCGCGGGACTGTTTGAGGCAAGGTCCGGTTGCCTGAGAACCCGAAGTTACAGAGCGAAATTCAATAAAGAAGGGGACACATGTACGTGCTGTGGAAAAGCTAGGGAAACGACAGATCATGTTTTGATTGAATGTACAGATGTCCACCCAGGTGTAGCTGTGGACACTACCCTACAGGAGGCCATGGGTTTCAGGAGTAACAGGGGAAAGCTGAACATGCCGGCGATAGATATAAGTAAGAGGCGCTTAGAGCATTGGTGGCGCAAAAGTATGGAGCAAACAAAAGCGAAAGGTAGTTCGGGTAAGATTGTTTCATCACAGAGGAACGATAACAGATAAAATGAATAGACGAGGAGAAAAATTAGTTGTGAAAATATGTGTGATTCGGGAAAAGAATTTTTGTAGAGGAAACAGAAATAGAGCTAGAGCTTGGTGGCCCGGCTACCGCCCCGTTATAAAGGGGACGCTCCTAATATCCATCCATCCATCCTACCAGCTGCATGGCGTTTGTTTTTTATACCAGTGACGGCGTATTCGATCTAGAACTAATGCAATGTTGTGAGAGCGTTGGCCTCTCGGCACGTTCCAATATTTTTAACAGGTTTAAGATTCTACTTATTGATACAACGACATAAATAGGGCCAAGGCCTCAGAAACGCGCGTGCGGGAGCTGCCGGTGCGCCAAGTCTCGGAGTTCGCGCCGCTTCCGCTTCCGTCGTTCAATGGCCTTCGAAATCTCAAAGGAGTTGCGGGCTGCCCAGTTGACTCGATAGACTATTGACTCGACGGCCATCGAAACCGCCCGTGTATCAGCTCAAATTTGACCTTTGAGTCGATTGACTATCGGTTCGAAGGCCTTCGAAACGCCCGTGTGACACCAGTATTAGAAACCCTCTTACACACATTCGACGCTGCCTTTAAAACATAAACCGAACAGCAAGGCTCTGATTGGCACGGTCACCTCTGAAATGTGAGGTAAGAAGCGCCCGATGTGATTCACGAGGCCCAGCAGGCGACGAACCCCTGTGACATCTTTGAGTGCGTGCATGGCTCGGATCTCTGCAACCCTCTCTGGGTCTGGAGAGACGCCTTGAGTACTGACCACAACACCAAGGAACTTCATGCTGGAAGTGGCGAACGAGCACTTCTCCCGCGTTTGGTAGCCAATACATGACTTGTCGGAGACGGCGTTTGTGCTCGGGTGGTGTCTTCCCAAAGACGAGGATGTCGTTGATCATGATCACAACAGCCGCTTGGCCTTCGAATCCGGGACATCTGCCACTGGAAGTACTCTGGTGCAGACGTGATACCATGTGGCAGATGGAGGAAGCAACAGCGGCCGAATGGGGTTATTAACGTGGCGCGCTCAGGAGTTGGAGGACTGCTTGACCTGTTTGAAACTCAACGTGGCATCTATCTTGGAGAAACAGTGGCCTCTCCAAGCAATCCAAGGCATTTTTCCACAGTTGGGAGCATGTGACGCTCTCGAAGAATCACCATATTAAGGCGAGTCAAGTCCACGCAGAGGCGATAGCTGCCCGAGACCTTGAGGGCGTCAACTAGACCAGCAAACGTACGAGTCAGTGGGTGTATCCCGCCCCCCTCCCTGGCAAATCACGGCCTCTGCTTCTAGCTTGTCTAGCTCAGTCTTGATGACGTCATGAGGAGCGAGTAGAACGGGCCAGCTAGAGTATGCTCAAGGAGGAAGGTGTAGCATTGGGTTGCAGCCCGATAGTGAAGGCTTCGGGGAGCATCCCAAGTCCTCGGAAGAGGCTGGTATTGAGGTCTCCCAAGGGCTATCGATTCCCCAAGACTTCGTCAACAAACGCGCAGATGCGTAAGGCTTGACTTGCCAGAAAGCCCAGCAGCAGGAACGTCTGGGTGGCCAGGACATAGAGTGGCTGCTTGGTGGACTTGCCGTGCCACGACAGAGTAGGAACGCAAGTGCCTATGACGAGCAGGATGTTCATGGTGGGAACAGTGTGCACACACAAGGACAGAGAACAAACACAACGACACGAGCGCTGACTAGCAAATCAAACTATTTTTGGCGACACACACTACGTATATTTCCATGCAGCCGTATCATCCAGCTCAGCAGAACCCGGCTAGACGCAGCACTGCTTGTTTAGTAAATAGGAGTGCTACCGATACGTCACCGGAGGTGGGTGTCACCGACGGTGGCTAGAAAAGCAGGCTGCCCAGATTGGAAACGGTTCTTCTTAACTTTCGGTATACCGCTGGCCTGGGTATAGGCAACCGTCAATGGTTAGGTGGCGCAGCAATCAGCGCAGCTTTCAGCGCCGCCGTATCGATTCCGCGAAACGCTGAGGCGGCCAACGCGCCAACGTTCTCTGGCTCGTAGCCATTTCTACGGTGTATGGTGGGAGTTTGTGGCGCTCTTTTGAAGTATGTCGGTGGTTCTGTATTGCGGTTTTAAGGCGATTGAAAACATCGATGCCCACTTTCGACCACCGACACTTGAGAAAGGACGCGCGCTGTACGACAACGACCATTTGGTGTTAAAGAAGTGAAAACGTGTGCAAGTGTGCGTGAACGAAGCGCTAATTGGCGGATACTCGACGTGTGCTGGAGAAATCAGCTGACAACAACGCGGAGATAGAACAAGTGCGTGCTAGTGTGCGCGAGAGAAACGCTGATTTGCGGGTACTCGACGTGTTATGCGGTGCACTCTAGCCTTATTTCTGTTGTACTAAGCGCGAGAAAGCATCCGCATTAATGAACCCGTCCCATCAGTCGAGTCATCGTCCTGGCGCACAAAGGAGAGGCACGGCACTTGACTAATAAATGCGTGGAAAAATGCGCCGTGCGTCCAAAGCCTTAGTGCAGAGCTCTTACAAAATTAGATTTCACGAGTGACAACTCCTGTCCGTGTTCTGGAGGGAGACAAGCTGAACACACGCTTTTGAGCAGTTGTAACGTTGCCGTGCGTTTCACGAATGCTTCGCGTTGTTGTTTTTGTTCTGTTTATCAAAAATTTGCAAGGGCGACACTTACTTGACGTGCCGAAGAGCGGCGATCCACTTCTGCCGCCGAGTTGCTTCCCACGGTCTTGATGGGAGCGATACATCATGATGCCGACATCCCCTTCTCTGTTGTGACAATCCTTAACGCAGCAGTATCTGCGCTTATTCTTTTTTTTTCACAGCTCTCACAAAGCTGTCAATAGGCTGCGACGAATCCATTGAAAAACCGCGCGCTGCAGTGCTGTTCGTTGTGCGGACAACGGTGAAATGGCGCGAAGGGCCTACTCGTGGGTTTTCATCGCCGCTGCTAGACGGCGCGACGTGTACAAGCAAACTGCATTGCCGGGTGCCTATACCCGGGCCAGCGTAGCCTCGGTATACTCGTCTGCTGCAACTTCTAAGTGAATAAACCAGTTGTTATGTTCTTACGTGGGATTCGTACTCCAGCGGGTTCGACATCCCCCTTCTGGTGACCCGGAAACCGAATGGCTGACCAGGAAGCCTTTGCCGCTCTTCGCAAACAACTGGCGCTACTTCGACAGCAATTGCAGGCCCAGCAACAGGTAATTTACACTCAAGAGCAACAACTTCACGAACAGCAGCAGCCCATCCCAAATGATTCCACACATCCCCGCTTGGGCAAATCCCCCCAACGTTCCGCTCGAGCGATCGTCGTCAACGCGGACTCTACTACTTCAGCCATCGCCGGCACGGACGTCTGTCGCGTCCGAGTCGGCGACCATTTAGGGCAGACTCACCAGAAATTTGGTTTGCACAAGTCGAGGCGCAGTTTGCCGTGGCCTGTATCGCACAGAAACCGACACGCTACGACTACGTCGTCGTCCATCTGAACCCTCGCTATGCGGCTGATCTTCGCGGCAAACTCACAACCACACGGCTGACAACTGCTACCTGTACCTGAAGACGGAACTGATCCGACGGATCTCACCTTCAGAAGACTAGAAAGTATACGTCAACTACTTCACAAAGAGCTCGGTGACCGCGAGCCGTCGCAGTTCCTGCTCCATATGCGTACCCTCAAGGGCAATTAACACGCGCTTCGACGACTCTCTCCTCCGAACCATCTGGCTTCAGTGCCTATCGCAACACGTACAGGCCATTCTCCAGGTTCAGTCATATGTACAGCTGGACTAGCTCGCTCAGATCGCAGACCGAGTCGCCGAAGTCACAGTACCATCGCCACCACTTACTGTACATGTCCTCGGCGCTCCACAGACCACCATCGAGCTCGCGCGACGAATCATCGACACCACCCGTCAGCTGGACATGATTCAAAGGCATCTGGATCAACTCACGCAGTCACGTCCTCCAAACCGTTCCAAAAGCCCCGACCGCGAGGACGACTCATCACATCGTATAGCGATAACGGCCGGTGCTACTACCATCGTCGTTTTGGTGACTTGGCCCGGAAATGTCAACCGCCCTGTTGAGCTTGACGTCAGGGAAAATTTCATCGGTAGCCCGTAAAGAGGGCCGCGAGTTGCCAACGTGGAGGCCGTCGCATTTTTCTTACGACCAGGCCACTAAGCGGCAGTTTGTCATCGACTGTGCCTCCGACATCTGCTGCTTTCCGCGAGCCTTCCTGCAAGAAAAACGCCCTTGCACGTCCTCTGAGCTTACTCGAGCATTAAGACTTACCTGTTGCTCCGCCTAAACATCTACCTCGAAAAACTACGCCGCAAATTTCCATGGAACTTCATCACCGACGTTGCAGAGCCAATCGTCGCGTCCGACTTTTCGGAGTACTACATCCTCCTACCAGACTGCCGCCATGACCGACTAACTGACGCCACAAGTCTCTCCTCGAAAGACCAGCGTACGACCATACAACAGCCCAGCATTAGGATGCTTTAGTCGAAACTCAATCACCGTACCACGCGCTCCTCCCAGTATTTCCCGACCTGACTCGACCTAGCGGATGTCCTCGAGAGGTGCGCCACACAACCGTTTACTACATCCGCACTACTCCCGACCCTGCGGTCTCCTGCCGAGCCTGTCGCCTGCGACATGAGCGGCAGGAGCGTTGCCTAGACAGGGCCGCCTGCGAATAGCCCAAGTCGAGTTTGAAGGCATGCTCCGAGAAGGAATAGCCCGCCGCTCGGAGGGACCCTACGCCTCATCGCTTCATCTGGTGCCAAAGAAGAAAGATGGCTGGCCACGCTCTGGAGATTATCGCGCCCCCAACTATGGTCCCTAGAATACTGGCTAGTCTACCGTCGGCGAGCCGAGAAGTGTGGAGAGGGGGTTGACACTTTTCAAATGATCCCGCAGGGGGCGCTGCGCACATTCGGAATGCGGGGCTGGACGTGAATCAGAGGATGGTCGGACGTCTCGCACTGGGCGCCCATGGGAAGACCACAAATGAGGCTGTTAAAGGCCAACTCCGGCAATTTTCCACTCTCCACGGATCTCTATGAAATTTTCAGTATATATTCTCCTCGGTACTGTAATAATATATGCCAAGTCATGCGGTTGTAAGTCATTTAGTTTTCCTGTAAATGAATTTTAAAATTTTTTAGCGGATTCCCATGCGGGCCACCCTGTGTTTTTGACGTCATCACCTTCAACGCTGCCTACCTGAGCCAGTGGGCCGTCAAAGGCAAAACGTCGACGCTTGAGCGCTAAAATCGACGCAGTCAAGTTCAGAAAAGCTGGCAGAACTCAATGTATCGTCGGATGACCGCTCCACTTGCGTCTTTCGGGCTCTAGCTCCATATTTCTGATGGCGGGGAGGTTGCGACGTCATCGCATACGCTGCACGACGCGCCTACCCGTTTCGGTTTTACCACGACTTTCAGTTGGTTATTTAAAATCATTGGTGCCTTTCTGAGCAAACTGAAGTACCTTAGCTGTTACAGGACTATCAGTGCCGTTGGAAAACATTGATATCAGAATATGGCGAAAAAACCGCCGGAGTTGCCCTTTAAGGGGGATATGGGATGGTCTGACTTTGAGGGAAGGGAAGCTCAGAGTAAAATTAGGTACGAACAGAGATTAAGGAATATGAAAGAAAGTAGATGGGCAGCGAAAGTATTCAGGTATTTGTATAGGAAGAACGTTGATTCACAATGGAGGAAGAGAACTAGGAAGCTTACCAGTAAGTATACATCCAGTAACGAAACGGATGGGACGGAAAAGAGCGTTAAGAGCATGGTCAGAGCGGCGGAGAACTCGGATTGGATAGCTAGAATGGAGAAGAAACCGGCATTGAACAACTACCGAAAAGGGAAAGACGAAATCAAGAGAGAAAAATTTTACGATAATTCAAAGGGAAGCGCTTTACTGTTTGAGGCAAGGTCCGGTTGCCTGAGAACCTGAAGTTACAGAGCGAAATTCAATAAAGAAGGGGATACATGTACGTGCTGTGGAAAAGCTAAGGAAACGACAGACCATATTTTGATTGAATGTACAGATGTCCACCCAGGTGTAGCTGTGGACACTACCCTACAGGAGGCCATGGGTTTCAGGAGTGACAGGGGAAAGCTGAACATGCCGGCGATAGATATAAGTAAAAGGCGCTTAGAGCATTGGTGGCGCAAAAGTATGGAGCAAACAAAAGCGAAAGGTAGTTCGGGTAAGATTGTTTCATCACAGAGGAACGATACTAGATAAAATAAATAGAGGAGGAAAAAAATTAGTTGTGAAAATATGTGTGATTCGGGAAAAGAAATGGTTGTAAACGAAAAAGAAATAAAGCTAGAGCTTGGTGGCCCGGCCACCGCCCCGTTATAAAGGGGACGCTCCTAATATCCATCCATCCATCCATGCCGCCTGCTCGTTGCTCTCTCCCTCACGCCTCCTTGTCCGCTGTGTTGTGTGGTGCATCCAGTGCTGCTGCTACTCGTCCGTTGTGTTGATGACCACTGGGACGGCGTGCTTGCTGAACCACGTGGAGCTCATCACGAATATTTTCGTTCCTTAATGCTGTGAGGAGTATACCTTATATTGTGTGCTTAAATAGTGTTTTGGAGGAAACAAAATGTCCACGCGAAAGCGCGACAGCACGTGTTTTGTACCGGGTTGTAACAGCGGCTACCGTTCCTGCAAGTCAAAGTTCTGCCTATTTCGTGCACCGAAAGAGCCAGAGAGATTGCAGCAATGGGCGCGAAACATAAAGCGTGGTGAAAAGACGTTGGACGACGCGTGTGTTGTTTGCGAGAGTCATTTTGAGCCATCGTTCATAGAGCGCACCTTCAAAATAGTCATTCAATGCAAGGTGGAAGAGATTCCAAGGGACGTACCTCTCCTTGCCAGGGATGCTGTGCCGACTGTTTTTCCGGACGCTCCAAAGTATTATCTAAGCCCTTCCCTCACAGGTGGAGAAGCGCAATGCTATGGAAAGCGATGACGCTTCAAAATTCACGCCGCATTTTGACAATGGAGGTTTGATGCACCCTTCGGGCCCTCTTAAGAATGTTATAACCGTATTGGAAGACAGTTTCACAACATTTTTCAGCATGAATACCCTGCATGAACAAAGTATTCTCGACTTCGCTGAATTCATTACGCGGGTACAGTTGCCAGCAATAACCTGCGCAGGGCATGCACAGCATATTACTTGCCAAGTAGTGAAGTTCTACAGTCTTCTACGGCTGCGTCTCTTTTTTTTTTGTGAGGCCTTTGAATAACGAAAGGACGGCGAAAAAAGAGCCGTTAAAGCATTTAAAAATGAGGTGATGCAAATAATTTTCTGACCAGTGCGATTATTCATTGTTATTTGCTTTCATAACCACTTTCGTTACCACGTTCTAATTATTTAGTGTTCATACAAATAAAACAAACTTTTTGAAAATGAAAACTAGTTTCAGTGCCAGTTGGTCCTGTGGCACCCGAGGAACGATGCCCAAAGTATATTCGTTTGATGTGCCTCGGCGAAGCAAGCATTTGCGAATGAAAACTTACGAGAACGAGCATGTTGATCCAAACTGTTAGTATTTGTAATGTGGCACCAGTACGCAGCAGCAGAAAATATTGCAAAAAAATAGTTCAGCTAAACTACGCTGAACGCGCCCGCCCTTCGGCGACACCCAGCTGGTCGGCCTCGCACCGCGCACTAGCATAAGGACTGTTCGAAGCGCCACCACCTCCGTCATACGGCAAGCGTGCTCCCTCTCCTCGGCGGACGGCAGACTAACCAATATTCTAGGAACCCTACCCCAACGCCCGCACCACCTGCGACAGGTGCCCCGTCCATCACATACAGGATTTTGCCCGCCGCTTACACGGCAGTACCAACTTCTCGGTTGTTGACTTCGTAAAGGCGTACACGCAAGTTCCTGTCAACCCCGACGACGTTCGAAAGACCGCAATCATCATGCCCTTCGGCTTATTTGAATTCCTTTTCACGAGTTTGGGCCTCTGCAACACGGGACAAACCTTTCAACGCTGCACTGACGACGTCGTTCGCGGCCTAGACTCCTACTTCCTCTACCTGGATGACATTCTGATTTTCTCTCCCATGAAAGAGGACCAGCACCTTCGCCGACTTTTCCAGCGCCTACACGAGCACGGCTTACTCATCAACGTCCAGAAGAGCACGCTCGGCGCACACGTCGTCACCTTCCTTGGCCATCACATCTCCTCACAAGGAACTTTATGACTGTGTGGGGACTTTAATCCGCTTTCTACCGATGCAGTGAAGTGGATCAGCTCGACTGCTATCAAAATTACCCGTGTGACAGAGGCGGCGTTGGGCAACAAGCACTTTGCTAATCCAGCACAATTTGCCAATCCGAAGCCAGCTATAAATAAGCGACAGCAACTACTACTCTCCCGTGATCATGATGAATTTACCAGAGATAACCGAACCCGTGTCGAGAAGAACGCTTATATAAGCATATGTGTGAAGCTGTAAAAAACCGGCCAGCAAACGGGATATCAACGCACAAGCGGGAACGACACGATTTCTCAAACGACGCATGTTGCTCCTTGCTCGATGCTCGCGTACTCGCTTGTGCTTCGTGTCTTTTGCTCCCCTAAACCACTCAGAGGTCAAAATTTAGTTGTGGTGTTGCTTTTGTGCCAGTGTCCGCAACGAAGACGTAGCCGCAAGAATTTTTCGAAACTGTACCCAAATAGCGGAGTTACACGTGTTTGATAGGGAGTTTTCGAATAGGCGCCCCAAACTCGCTTAGCGTGCGCTAACTTGGGACCACGTAGGAAGTAGGAGTTTTCGAATTGGGTTTTGCGCTCGCTCCTTTCGTCTTGAGCTTGCAGCGCCAAAGTGGCCAAAAAGGCAGGCTACGACAAGTAAAAATTGAACATTAATAAACGCATTTGCCTTTCATAAGCGTACCCTTTAAAACTGCTATTTAAAGCGTGCAGTGGCAATGAATTTACTTGTAATCCACACCGTTCTGCGAGTCTTAAGAATTTGGTATCATGTGCCAAGGTAATCCAGCTTCGAGCCACCGGTCGCGTTAAGCCTACGAGCTCTCAATTCGACAACCGATCTTAAAAACGCGGGCTATTTCACGGCCAGTTTTTGTTTTGACAACCAGAAAGGGATGACCTACGCCACCATTTATTGATCGATAAAGTCGTCACTTAACCAGAAATCAGCTCAGTTTTGTCCTAGGCGAGAGCCGCCGCTTCGATGGGCGCCGCCATGTTTGTTAACGCTAAATAGTTTGGGGCAAGCTTTGGGGCTCACGCTAAATTCCAGAAATAGCGTGCCCGACCCAAAACCCAAAGGCAGTTTGGGTCTCGCGCATGCGCAGTGGTGTCGACGCTATTTCTTTGGGGCCCCAAAGTGTTTGGGGCCCCTATTCGAAAACTCCCTATTATTAAAAGGCGGCGCTTGCTTGCTTCGCTCTCTCCTGCGACGCACCGGCCGCTTGCCTGTGCCACCTCCTCGCCGAGTGCTCCTCCGAATGTCACGTGACATACACCGCCGATGACGCTCAGTTCTAAAGACTGTCCACTTCCGGTGGACGCGCCTCCACCGGTCTCCTGCGTTCGCGCAAGTGTTTTGTTGGTGCTGTGCCAACGCTCTGTGCTAGCGCTATCCGTCGTGTTCTGACAGTTGCTGCACTTGCTAGTCGGCTGTTCCTGACTTGTGCTCGTGCGGAGTGTGCCGCCATGGACCCTGCGTTGCGTTCTTGTCTCGGAAAACTCGCCAGTAGTATGAACCCACGGTGATACGCCGTACCTAAGCACCTGCATGGTCGTCGTTTAGCCATTGCATACACTGTCGACTTGCACGCAGCTGAACGGACAGCTATGTACAGATGTGTTAGAACGCGAGTGATTTGGCACTTGCGTAGCGTAGCGGAGTTAATACTTCACAAGAGTGCACACGCGAACACCATACGAATGACACACGACGAGGAAAACAAACAGGCAGGGAGCGCGTGCATTTGCAAGGAGAGTGACCGGAAGTCGAAGTTCTCTTTCGACCAATCAGCGGAGCTCGGACTCTTCTGACGTCACCAAAAATCACGATGTCGTCGCGGCTAACTTTGGTATGCCGGAAATGGCTGGCGAGGCGCACGGGATTGTTTTTCTAGTTTGTGGCGCGGCTGCGGCGCGTAGCGCTGCCGCATTTGACATCTTTCATCGTGGCGCCATTCTCAGCTTGATGCGCGTGTGAACTTGAAATGTTGAAAAAAATGTCGGGGGGGTTTGGGGTCCTTTTAAAGCTAAAATGAGGCAAGTATTACGAGGCTAAGCATAACTGAGTCAAGCATGATTAGGTTAAGAATCGTAATTAAGCAAATGCTAATTAAGTTATGAATAATTACACGATCCCAACTCAGCTAATACTAACTTTGCTGCTAAGTGAGACCTCACAAGACATTGCAAGACCTAGCAAGGCCAAGTAAGACATGCCCTCAATCCTAAGAAAACCATGGCACACTTCAAATCGAACAACTTCGCTATGTTGAGCCATTCGCGACTAAGCGCAAGCTTCGCGAATATTTACGCTTGAAGAACGCATGTTTTTGCTCCCTAAATTATTCGGAACGTCTTCGTGTCAGGGTTACGCAAGTAATCATGACAAGAAAGTCACGTCCTTCGCTATTAAATAGTTTACTTAATAAAAGCATGCGCCAAACATTCGGCGAGTGCAGTCCCGTAGTTTAACTGAACTGGTTAAGTGCCTCCCAATTCATGGAACATGCAAGAGAGAGAGAGAGATGATATGAAATGCGTGTAAGTGGTCGGGTAGGATAGACAAGCTGCTACTTCAACCAAATATTATACGACGTAACTACTCCTTCTCTTCTGCAGCCAATTTTGAATAACAACTGACGGGATGGGGGAGAGTGTGCAAAGCGTACAGAAACGATCGCTCGAGAAGGTATGCAGTTGGCGTCCTGACGAAGACAGGTCCACTGGTCGAAACGGTGGCTGCTGCGACATTCCCTGTTCGACATCGGTTTTAGCGATCTGTTCATTGTTTCGTCATCGTTATTCACTCAATTTATACAAAGGTTATGTTATAAGAAAATACAAATGGCAAATTTCTGGTCGACTACGTGTGAACGGCAGTTATTGAAGGTTAATTTGCTCATTAATAGTAGTAGGTAGTCAATAATTGCACTAGAAGGCTCTAACGGCAACTAGTCATGGTCATACCTTACAAAATTATTTGTTATCCGCGAAGAGGGGAAATGAACATGTGGAATGACACGCTTGGCAATATTGTTAATTTGCAGAGTCAATGCGTCCAATCACAAACACTCGAGGAACTGGAGGCATGACAGAGGAGGAACGGGATCGCTCGTCGGAAGTTTTCAAAAACTGCTGTTACTTATTTAATTACGCTCTACAACCACCAAAGGGTCAATGCAATTACGCCACACGTACTGAGTTTCCCAGTGGGTCGCTTGTCAGAGTGTCTTTGCTCTTGACACTCACGTGCAGCCGTGCCCACTGAAGAAAACCTTATCTCGCGAAAAGTAACCTTTTCTAATTTTGATATAAAAATTGCGGTGAAGCGCGATTAGCAGACATAGCGACAAGCGTCACTGGGACAGTTATGCGTTAAGCCAGTCCAGGTCACGTGCTCGAAGAACAAAAGAAAAATGAGCCTCATACATATGCGTGAGGCTACAGATGGTCGAGCTGGAAGACACCTGTGAGGGATCGCGGCAGTATATCATGTACAGGTCATCGCCTGCAACAAGGATTCACCGCTTCTTGGAATTTAATTGGGTGGCCGACGACGTCAGTGCATCCGTAAAACCTTTACCGTCGAGCATGGACGAAGATTCATCGTGGATACGCCGTGGTATACCTTAGCGAAATAGTTATAGCGTGTTGGCCGCTGGCTAAACTCAAGGTCTCGGGGTCGAATTCAGGTCACGGCGGCAGCACTTCGATGAGGACGAAATGTAAAAGAAAAATAATGAAGAAAGAACACTCGTGTGCCTAAATTAAGGTGCACGTTAAAAAAACCCCAAAATTAGTTCTGAGCGCTCCACTATACGGAGCGTCTCTTATAATCATAGCTGTTTTTGGCGCGTCAGACTTTACCAACTATCATTGAGGTTCATCGCGATAAGCGTGACCGTTCATAGCGTTAATGAGTCCCACATTAGGTTTGCGTATACATGTTCCTTTGTCGTGTCTCACTACTGTACTGAGATCTTATTTAGCAACACCTCCCCCTTCTCCCCTGCGCAGGGTAACAGACCGGAGACGTATATCTCGTTAAACTCCCTGCCTTTCCTCTTCATCTCTCTCTCTCTCTCTCGCTCTCTTTCTGTATTTAGCACCACTATACCCGTCACGGTTGTCTATTGGCTTATGGCACTCGTTTGCTAATTGCTGATCCGAAAGTCGAGGGATCAAGTTCCGGCGCTGCGGCAGCATTTGTATGGAGGCGAAATGTTGAGGCCTAGCTGTTGGCTGTGCGATGCCAGTGCACATTAAAGAACCCCAGGTGGTTGAAATTTCCGGAGACCTTCACTACGGCGTCTCTCATAATCATAGCGTGGTTTTTTTGGTGTAAAACCCCAGAAATCAATCAATTATTTAGCAGCACTACATGCATGCGTTCCAGAATTATTTAATATGCATCCTGCCATCTGTGCGGGCCCATTTCAGCATTTGACCTTCTCTATCTTCAAAGTGAAGAAAGCGGCCTCTTCGCAAATTGCCACGTATTGTATTCCAGAGCTACAAAACTACATGCGTATATTTCCGGCTCTTTCAGAGCGGCCGTGGCGAGCACTTGAAGCGCTAGCAAGTTTTTTCTGTTCACCCCGCTCGACTCACGTTACGCAGCTTCCTTATCGAATTTGAGTGATGATTGTTGCAAGGTGAGTTATAACTGCTACCTTTAGCAACGCCGTTAATCAACATCAGGCAGTATTAGAAGACGTTGACCATTACTGTAAACATATGGTGGCCACGTGTTATCAGGAACTATAGTCAGAGTGAAGGACAAGGTTTGGTACTTATGAGATCTATGGTCTATCTTATGAGACCTCTAAGACCTATTACTCATACAGTTTACGGTCCGTCATTACAATTAGCGCCCACACGTTTAGTCTGAACGTTGAGAAGTGCGATTCCATTTTTCAATTCTTAAAATTCTTTGTAGGCTCATGATTTCTTTGTGAATGTGGCAATCAGAGTACCGCCTCCGTGGGTCGTTGTTGAACCCAGTCTTGGTATTGCTGCTTACCTAAATTCACCGCGAATAATGCCGATGATTATAAATGTAACTGATCGCGTGAACTGTGTTTGATTTACTTAATGCAGGAGAGGAAAGTTTTGCCAAGATCTCTTTTTCTTGTTACTTTCGCAGCAGTTGGTCGAGTCCCCCTGTCGTAGTGACAAGCGAAGTGTAGTTGGTTCTTGGCCTCCATGCTAACAGCACCAAAACTGAAGTGCATGGATGCCAACGTAGGAATAGAATAAGTTACTATGGAAATAACACTTGCTGTCGCAGAGACTATCTACGGCAGCGTTGTACAAAGCTGCGAGTGCTGCTCGCCGACAGAGCGTACATAGCTTATTTGACTGGTGGTCGTGGTACCGTTGCAGTGGCCGCTCCATTCACGTGCTCTGATTTCATAGTCAAAGGACTTCTCACAACAACAAAATAGGTGTATGTACTTTCTTATAAATCCGTATTTATTTTCTCTCTTTTTTTCGTGTATCCTCGATCGTGCAAGCAGTTGCCCAAGGAAAGAACTCTTGCTCCTAATTTAGATGTCGTTTACAGAAATACAACATAGGTAAGAGGCCCAGACCGGGTTTTTTTGGAAAAGCTTAAAACGCAAACGAAGGAATTTTGTGCCGTATTCTGCCTAAAATTGAAGGCTTAGTGAACATTTTTGCACAACGGTTGGAACAGCCATTCGTGGTTCAGCGTTTCTTACTCGTGGTTAGTGGCGAGGCATTTAAATTTCTTTTTTTTATAAATCAATCTGGCTGTATCTTTGGGGAAATAAAGTAGCTTTTTTTTTATCCTCACAATGACAGCAGTCTCACAGCAGCTGTAAAGTTGTTGCAATCGTGAATGGCGTAAACGAATTTCGGTATCGCGTTACAACATATCCACCCATCTGCGTCGACATGTTTACTGTTCCTTTTTCTTTTCTTTTTCTACCGCCCCGCCACGGTGGTCTAGTGGTTATGGCACTCGGCTGCAGATCCAAAGGTCGCGGGATCGAATCCCGGCCGCGGCGGCTGCATTTCGATGGAGGCGAAATGTTGAGGCCCGTGTGCTGTGCGATGTCAGTGCACGTTAAAGAACCCCAGGTGGTCGAAATTTCCGGAGCCCTCCACTACGGCGTCTCTCATAATCAGAGCTGGTTTTGGGACGTTAAACCCCACAAATCAATCAATCAAATCATTTTCTTTTTCTACAGGGAGACTCGTATGCTGAGACTCTCCAGTTTGACGGAAGTTGGTAAGAAAGCAGTAACCGTTTTCCTTGTCGTAGAGTTCTGCAACATTTCAACTGGATCGGTTGACGTCTCAATCCTAAGAGGTAAGCCGTACTGTTTCTTCATAGGACAATAGTGTCTTAAGGACAGCATAAGGGACGTTAGTCTTCAAAGAGGCCTAATGTACAAAATTCATTAAAATGGTAATAACTCGGTTATTAAGATACACAGCGTTCTGGCTGTCTTTTTTCCTCGCTGTTCCGCGGCTGCGTATGTTGCTCTGACAAAGAGAACTTTGCCATTTTCAGGAGATTGTCCTTTATGAGCGCGCTACAACAGAGACACTTGTTGTCTTCGGAGAGTGGAACTGCAAATATCTTGTCACTGATAATGTTGTCTTGAAAAAAGTTGCGCTAATTAACTGTGGCTCCACCTAAAGACCAACAGCTTTATTTGGTCCATTAGACAAGTAATTTTTGCGCGCTGCCGAACGGACGATGCATCACATCTCTTGCACATGTGTATGCTTTGCGATAGCGAATGACAAACAGGCATTAGAACTGTAATGTCGAAGAGAAACATGGAAGCTGCCATTTGTCACGACCCAGCGTAATTGTCACCTTTCGCCTTCCAGCTCTTCGAATTTATATATATATATATATATATATATAATTCGGGGAAGAAGTTCTGTGGGTCCGGTTCAAAAGTAGTTTGAAACGGCCGAAACGTTGAATAATAAACGTGCGATTTTCGCAAGTGCGCAATTTGTTTGTAAACTACTATATATATATATATATATATATATATATATATATATATATATATATATATATATATATATATATATAGTGCCAACGTTTCCGGAGGGGACCCCTCTTCCTCAGGGTTCAGATGTTATCTGTCGAGGTCGTTGGTTCTATAAGTAAATAAGTTGTTTGCTGACAACGTTCCACTGTGCTTTCCTTTCCATATTTCAAGCAAACTGACCCATTGCTTCGTTACTTTCTATATGCATTATGCGCAATACGATCCAAATGATTGGGCGCTGCGACTGTGAATCGAATGAGCAACCTCTCGGTATCCATACACGCGCTTCAGATGACTCAACCCTTGTTACAGAACAAGCGGAGACGCGGCTCTTTTTACAACGTAAGCAGAGAAGTACCTATGCGCAGAGCTTGTAGTTGGTAACATGCGAGAAACTCGAGCTGCCTTCCGCCGAGGAGGCCCGCGTTTGCAGGCATGGTGCGTGGATAACTGATGGCTGCTGTTACAGACGCGGTTCTTGTTACAAACAAAGTGGTGAAGTACTATTATGCAGCACTTGAAGCTGGCAAGAAGCCAGACTATCGAGCTGCAGCGCATCGACCGAACCGCCGGCCAAAAGCTTCGGCGAAAGGCTAGTCGCGATGAACGAATTAAGTGCGCATCCACACTCCACAAGAAGAAACAGCGTGCAGCTAAGCTTTAGGCACGCTGCAGCTCGACGTCGTGCGGAATCGCGTAGTGCTTTGGAACAAAGCAGAAGCACCATCGACCCTAAAGCTATTAGTCTTACTTTCTACAATAATCCATGCGTTACAACCGCATTCATTGCTTCGCGCTTATGACGGAACTGTGGCCTTTAATTGCGGGGCACTTCAGGGGCTCAGACTGTCGACACCTACACGTGTAGCTCACATGTTCGGAAAGCAGCAGTTGAAAACAGGACCAAAACATGTTTGTAACTGATCAAAGCCGGTTAAAATGGATCTAGATTACGACTGCTTAAAACAAACCACATTAGGTATAATAAAATAAAAGATGCATATTGAAGATAATTTATCGCATAATGAGATCAAATTGAGCGATAGTCATTCGAAAACTTCGATGATAAACACAAATGAAACACAGGCAAATCGCTGCGCCGCAGCAACACGGTCGAGCTTACATACCTCGATGAATTCCCATAAAACAGTAGGGAGTTTAAGCAGCGCTGGACGGTAATGACGGTAATAGTGAGTTCTAGTATATCGGAAAGCAGCAAACGCAAACATTTAGCGTTAAGGTTAACGTTACCGTGGAACACACCGCGAATGCGCAGAACGTTAACGTATACGATACCCTTACGTGCTTACGCTATTTTCGGAAGATATTGTTCAACGCTAACGATCGCAAAGGGACCCGTACGTCTAGCAAGATGGCGCCGTCAGTCGAAGTGAGACCGCTCGCTTCAAATCTGTCGGGACATCGGCGTGCATTGTTAAGCTCATTCATTACCCGCTCACGTTCGTACTTGCCTTAAGCTTGGCTAATTAAGCTTCGCCAGCCGTGTATTGGTGACAATGTGTCGCCGTTTTCAAGATACGCTCTCAGTAAGCGGCGCACAAGGCTTACAATGTGAGTGCACTCGCTTTCACGGCCTTCGAGATTGCGCGCGCCGGCGTATGAGATCACGGAGGCCATGTCGCTTTTCTCACGTTTACGGTAGTCTCATCGAGATGGCGGCACTACCACCGGCGCGTTATTTTTGTATATCGGTTGTTTCAAGCTACAGCCAATTAAAGTAAAGCCGAGACGAGTAGTGTGGCGCATTACTGTATTTATAATGCTTGAAATGACAGTGTGATGTCTGGCGAAGTATTCCTTCAGTCACAAAGGCGATTTGAATAAGCCAGCTTTCGCGGGCACATGCACAGAGATGCGCACTCCCTGCACTCGAGAAATGTTGCGGCAGCTCCGGGGTTCTGATGACAAGTGGAAAATCCGCCTTCACAAAGCGGAAATGTCGGTGAAATGTCTCATATAGGGCATAGCCCCGACGTTAAGGAGGCCTCCCCTCGAGGACACGGACTGCCTGCGTTGCTGATCTGGTTTCCAAAGTATAAATTAAGCGCTGCTATGTTATCGCAACTTCGAAATGACAGGCAGTACGGGTGAGCAAGGCGACATCTGGAAACGAAGCGATGTTTTTCGGGTCTACCGACACAGCACTAACGACACACTTGCACGATACTGGCTTAAAGGGACTGACAACCGATTTTTAAGGACCCTTCTTTTTATGGCGCAATGGAAAGCTCGCCTTCTGTATTGTTTTCACCTGCAGCAGTTACTTCCAAAAGCGCGTGGATATTTCGCACGCGGAATTTTTCGATGAGAGAAGTCTCTAAAAAAGGCAGAGTGCGCACTCTAGCAACGTTGAAAAGTGATCGCGATGCCGATAATCCGCCTCGCTTCCGGACATCGTTCCGCTTTCGCAGGAGCGATCGTAGCTGTGATTAACCACTCACACTTTGACCTGTTCAACTACTTTTCGAAATAAAAAGACGGTGTGACGAGCTGGCATTGTTTGCCAAGCCGATCTTGTATTTGTAAGGCGTTCTTTCGCATGTCCGCGCCTACTTCATGAATGGCCGGGCTGCGGCGCTGCTACTCTGGCCATAGCGGAGCCAAGCCAGGCCAGCTAGTTCCGAAACCACGCTTTCGCACGTGACGGCAGAAGCGTGCAGTAGCAACGCGCGCTACAAACGAAGGGTTACCTGCACATTGTAAGTGACAAAAACCTTATATATAAAATATTTCATTCGGTCCGATACTTATAAACAAGTAATATTGCGTAAATTTGTAGAAGGTCACGTGACCGCACTCTAACTCTAGTTCGTATGTTTGCCGCTTGAGTTACCAAACGTCAGTTTTCGCGACTTTGCATGTAGAAATAAAAACATAAACCCGTGTTTATTGATGAAAAGTGGCGTCGTTTGAGCCAATGCGACACACAATCTTTCCGCCAGTGGGGTCATCTCAATTCAAGTTTTGGGTGGTTGTCTGTCCCTTTAATGATTTTGTGGCGCACTTAGGGATTCAATAAGAGTTGTTGTCTTAAGGTGTGGGTGTCGCCGTATATGCCTTTGCGTTAGCTTTGGCGTTTCGCTCTCTTCCACTATACTAAAAATCTAGTTTGTGCCGCTAAGTGCACCCAGTTTTACCATAACGCTAACGCCAAATCTTTACTTTTGCTGATTTCCGATATTCTAAAACTCGCTAATACCGTACCGTCATGGTCGGCGCGCAGCTATTTTAGTCAGAAAGAGCTGCACTCGCTGCTCGGTAAGTACGGAAACGTCGTCAGAGGATAAAACTTGCTGGTAAAGCCCTAGAAGCTCAATTTTCTACGTGCCAACCACGACGTTACGGCATTACCGTACTACCGTACTGTAAGCCGCCACTGCTCAAACTCCTTAGGGTCGTAGCGTTGCGGCGTCTCTGTCAATGATGGTGACGCGAAAGTCACGTAGCGGCCGTCTTGTATCAGCACTGCGCAAAGTGCCATTCATTATTTTTATTGCAATAGCAATTTATATGGACAGTTTCAACGGGTTTTTGCCGTGGTTGTCATGTCCCCTATAAAGTCTAAATTGATAACAACCCACCGCGCATCGTACGTTCTACCCACGGGTAAAAGCACGTGAGCGGGGGCGACGAAGACGGGTGAAGCAGAGATCAAGCGAGCCCGGCCCATCTCATTCGCCCGAATGTCGCATGCTATAACATCACCCCGCTCGGGAGGCCTGCGTCGAAGCGGAGAGGAGAGGCTCCGCCCGTTTTTAACGACCGTAAAAGGACGCGAAGTGGTGGGGTAGCACTCGAGCAGCAACTGTGGACTGCGTGCGGTCGTCACCACTGGCGCGCGCGCTATATCTCGGCAGCCATCAGACGTGCTGTGTATTGCGTAGCAGGGCCTGCATCACGTGCACCTTTCCAGGCGCCTCTCATATCGTCGCAACTCTGGCAGTGCCCTCGCCACATAGCGCTCACGCGAATGCGTCTACAAGTGTCGGAAGGAGCGCGCTCGCTTGATGCCGCTGTGCTGGGCCATTTGAGATTCTTGACGGGGGCAAGGGGCACGTTGCTTAGCGCGGTGGCGTGGTGTGAAGCGCGTGCCAGAAAACATCAAAACAACATGGCTTAGCTCGCAGCTCTGCTGGGCTGTGGCCTCTGCTGCTCGACCATCACATGGTACTTTACGTACCTGCATACACTGCTTACTAATAATAAGCCCACGCTCACTACAAGTCAGATTGCCCCTAAAGCTGCTGGCCTTCGTATATTATATCATGCATTCGCGTTCGCATATATTGTATCATGCTGCCGCATTCATTGCTTCGACCTTCTGGCAAACGACGATTTTTTTTTTGTCGTCGACCGAAAGGGTGACTGGCTTATTTGCGCCGAAAAGGCATGGACTGATGCATTCATTAGGTTCTCACACAACATTCCATAACTTCGCTTATGAGCGTCAGTCCCGACCCACGCAATGTCTGTGCAGCAGTGTTCCTAGTGAGGCAGTCACAACTCACATGCTAGGAAAGAAACGTTGCACACAATAGACCTGTCCCTGTTCATCAACAATATGACGTCACTCAGAGCATCGCCATCGCGGCGGACCAGTTTCGCAGTGGTTGGCAAAAAGCTCCAGCGGTTCCAGCAGTTCGCTCGGATATGGTCAGGTATGGTCCCTAGAATAGCTCGAGCTTTGCGTGAGATGGTGCTGTCGCTTCCCGAGATTGAGCGCCAGTCGTTTGTCGAAAAGCTGCAACTTCGGGGAACGCAGTATCCCGACCCATTTGGACCCAATATCCCGACCCTACACCATTTCGGAATGGACGAACGACCCTAAACGTTGGCCAAACATTTGGTCTGAAATCTGTGTGTACGTCGCGAGCACGCCTGACCCGTACAACGCAGAGGCCATGAAGAGTTACTGATCGCTCAAAGCGTACGGCCTTACAATGAAGACCACGTGCAGCTTGTCTCGAACTGGGGCACCCCCGCTTTCCGTCTACTGTTGTCACACTGCACCAGCGCAAAAGCTAACCACCATATCAGTGCGGCCAGGTGCACGCGCACAAAACGAGTACAAACTCGACCCATCCGTACGGCAGCATGAAACCACACAGAACACGACAATATTTTGCCAACCAGGCATTGAATGCATGTTTTTCAAAGCAAACGTAACACCGTCATGGAGAACCATGCGCTACGAGCTGTGTTCACACTGCGCCGTGTACCTGCATGGCCGGTTGAGTTGTGGCCTTCATTTGCATTTATTTCTGCTCTTTTTGCCCAGGTCCTAAACTTCTATCCGGTCGAAAACAGGCGAGACTGGCACTGTCTATCGCGTCCAAAAACACAAACAAAATTTTCCTTTGGAGTGCTAGCCCGACTCAATTTACAGCAACGATCGCGAAATGCGAAAATCTGCACAGCGTTCGGAACCACCGCTTACTGGAAGAGTGCTTCCGTTTGAAAGTGCGTTCAAAACGTTCACACTTTCTATCTCCGGGCTAGTCCTCTTGAAAGCAAACACGTTAGCTACCCCCTCCCGGAGCTCAGGAAATCGAGACGGGACACTTGATTTGATAAAATATACATGCTCACAGATGCTGCAGAAGCACAAATAACAAAACGCTTAAAAGCACTAGGTGATACGCTAGCTTCTTTACTTAGAACGCAGAAATGCTGTCTGACAGCACACAGCTCACACTTTACGTCGACTGCTTCGTTCGGAAATCGAAGAGGGGGGGGGGGCGAAAACGATGCCGCTGCCTCGCGCGTTCGGCACATCCTTCAGCGCAAAAGCTAACCACATGTGAAAGCGGCCAGGTGCACGCGCACAGAACAAACCAGTAAAAACTCAATCCATTCGTACGGCAGCATGGAACCACGCCGAACACTGTAATGTTCTGCGAACCAGTCCGTTCGCACGTGTGCGCTAGGATCACGTGACTGACGTCACTGCCCTTTCGTGACGTACTCCCCCAGGACAGGTCCATTCACCATGACTAAAAATACTTGCCCTTTCAACGCGTTTTCCCTCTTGCTGGGCACATGTCACTGTGGTGCATTGGACTCTCACATTTCTAGCAAACAGTTGTTCCCGTTGCTACTGGCCTTAGGATATTGGACCTTCACTGGAACTTCTAGTTACACTTATCTTTCGGAAGTGTTCTTTGCCTTGTTCTTCGCGCGGCAAATGTCGACCGTCTTTTCGTATGCCGGGTTCTCCGTTATCAGTCTTTTGCCGTAGGCTCTTGTTCCGAGTCCCAAAATGGTTCGACTGCGCAACATGCGGTGTTCAAGATCCCCAAAATCATGTTTTTTCGCAGTACATGCAGTGCTGTTAGGCACTCGTTAAACGTCCCTCTTAACCTTTGGTTCTTTGAACAGAAAAGAAATTCTTGGAATGCTAAGTTCGTTCTGGGCCTGTAATGCTCCTGAACCTTCTTACTCAAAACTTCGACATCGTTTCTGTCCTGCGATTCCTCAAACTTGAAGGTGCTTTACGACTTTTGAGCCCCTTCGTCTATATGGTAAGTATTGCAACGTGGCTACTTGAACGTTCTTTGTCTGCTTGCACAATTTCGTAGCATTGGAAAAGAGAAGAAACTCACTTTTGCTATTTTTCCAGGCATATCGAAGGGTCGTGTGACGCCTCCATGGGATTAGGAGGTGCGGACGACACCGATGCATCAGCTGGGTTCTGCTGCCACCATATAGCCAGGCCAGCAGCCGGGCGACGAACTTTATCGCGGGCCCTGCCACGGTGGTCTATAGTGGCTATGGCACGCGACTGCTGATCCGGAGGTCGCGTGCGCGGGATCGAGTCCCAGCCGCGGCGGCTGCATTGTGATGGAGCATATTGCCGCCTGTGCGATGTCAGTGCACGTTAAATAACCCCAGATGGTCGAACTTTCGGGAACCCTCCAATCCCTCCAATACGGCGTCTGTCGTAATCATATCTTGGTGATTGGACATAAAAGCCCAGAGTGAGTGAGTAACAACTTTATTCATCGAAGGGGTGAGGGGTAATGGAGGCTGAGCCACATAGTCTGCCAGGCTGTGCCTTTCGATGACGTCTTCAGCACGTTCCAGGACCCGTGTGTGGATGTCTCTGTCGGTGCTGGAGAAAAGAGCCTCCCATTGTTCCTCGGTCGGTGGCGAGCGAAAGAGGTCCGTGGGCGGGGGATCGTCCGGGCAGCTCCAGAGGATGTGGTTAAGCGAGGCTATGCCCCCGCAGAGGCAGCAGCGCAGATCGATGACACCTGGGTGTATGTACGAAAAAACGAGAGGGCACGGAAACGTGCGGGTCTGTAGGCGCCGCCAGGCGATCTCGGACCTCTTGGGAAGACTGCCGTGATAGGGAGGATAGGCGTATCGGTCGAAGCGGTAGTGCTGGGTGATGTCGTGGTACGTGACCAGGGGCTCCGGCACAGGAGTGTCCGACTCTGAGGGGCCCAACGCTCGGTCGACGAATCCTCGAGCGTGTTGGTGAGCTGTCTCATTGCCGGGGTGACACGAGCGGGCGGGGATCCAGGTCAATTCAAAGTGGCGCTGCTCGTTGTGCAGCAGTAGTGGGCGAAGGAGTCGTAGAGTGGTGGGCGATACGATACAGCGCGCGATGTTGGAGATGGCTTGTTTGGAGTCGCTGAGTATGACGCCAGCGTCGGTCGAGATCGCAGCCAAAGTGATGGCAGCCTCCTCTGCCTCGACGGCAAAGGGTGTTCTAACGGTGCCTGCCGTGACTGCCGGCCTGGAAGGCGCTGAGGAGGACTGGGTGAGTTGTATCGGGCTGCATCCACGTACATTACTTCCAGGTGGTCGGCGTACTTGGCGTGAAGCATAGCCGCACGGGCTTGGCCCGCAAGCATATTCTTGGGTAGCGGCTTGATGGAGAAGGCCGCTCAAACGGCGTGAGGTAATGAAACCAGATCCGGTGGGTGGGAGGAGGTGTCGTGGCCGATGGAGGAAAGGATGCGGCGATCGGTTGCCGAACGGTAAAGGCGTTGCACCCTGGGCGGGGCGGTGAGCCTCTATCAACTCGTCGAGGGTGTTGTGTACACCCAGACGGAGAAGACGATACGTGGACACGTTGGGGGGAAGGCCGAGGGTTGTCTTGTATGTCCTACGGATGAGTGCGTCAATTTTGTCGCGTTCTGCGTTGAGGAGACGAGTGTAAGGAAGGCCGTACGTGAGGCGAGAATCGACGAAGGCGTCAACAAGGCGAAGCAGATCGTGTTCTCGCATGCCCGCACGCCGCGCACGGACACGGGCGAGCATACGCGCGGTCTGCTGTACTGAGAGCGAGAGCTTGTCGATGGATTGCAGTATCAGCCCCAGCACGCTGAGATGTGAAACTACGGGCACGGCAATGGAGTTGGCGTAAACAGCGATGGTGGGGTGAGGCGTTTTGTAGCGACGCCGATCGGGAGGCCGCATGAGAAGGAGGGCCGATTTGGCCGCCGAGCAAGTGAGACCGGCCGCGTGTACGTGGGACGTGACGATGTCGGTTGCGCGTTGCAACGTCTCCTCGATGTGGCCGTCAGAGCCCGACGTGACCGAGAGAGCAATGTCGTCTGCGTACAGGGTGTTTCAGGCCGGGGATACGGTTTAACTTCTTAGGAACGGAGCGGAGAACGAGACTAAATAGAAAAGGCGACAATACGGCGTCCTGAGGGTGCCATGAGGGCCAAGATCGTACGTGGGAGACGAATGGTCTCCTATGATGATCTCGGCCGTGCGGGCGGTGAGGAACGCGCGAATTTAGTTGTAGGTGCGGGTGCCGGGGTTGAGGGCTGCGAGTTCGGCAAGGATAGCCGAATGGGAGTCGTGGTCGAACGATTTGTGAAGGTCGAGGCTAGAGCATTAGTGCCTGAGAGTGTGGATGGGTCGAGAAGGTCGTGTTGGAGTTGCGAAAGGACATCTTGCATCGAAAGATGGTGGCGGAAGCCAAGCGTACACTCTAAAAACAAAGGGAGTGTTGGGCACTCACTTTGGGGGAGTACTTTCGCGTCCCAAATTTAACTCCTTTTTTCAGAGTAGATCAACCCCACTGCAGGGTACCGGTACTCTCGCCAAAACAGAGTACTAGGATGCCTTCGAAGGGGATTTCCAACACTCTTTTGAAGAGAGCTCTACTACCCCTTCAAGCGGGGTGCTAGTACTCCCAGAGGGAGTAGCAGTGACAAAAAAAAACGAGAAAAGCAACCACTGCGTTTTTCGACCATGCTACAATTAGCAGGCATTTAATTACATCACACTGAACATAGAGCATACAGGCTGACATGACACGAACGCACATACACGTCAATAACACAACCACAGCAAAGCACAAAGCCCACAACACACTCGCGATATACCGTCTTACACTGAAGTCGCGTATATATAACCCCTATACTCGACCTGCTATGTAGCGCCAGTGGCAAAGTACTGTTCTGCGTAATTAAACAAAAAGTATGCACAGAACAGGTGTATATTAAGCGTTGGCTCGTAGGTAGCCACTCACCACACAGATCTGTTAATCTAAACGCGCGGAACATATGCAATATCTTTTAAATTAACGCATTCCTATCATGAGCTGGCATTCCGTTTTACTGGCAAACGCGAGTTCGCAGTGCTGGTTAGCGATGTAAAATGCACCTGAGGAAGCGAGTACGAATATAATAACGGCTGAATTTCATCAACGCCAGCGAAGAAAAGCGGCACCCGGGTGCCCCGCTACCACCCGCTCCATTCCGACGGCGTTCCCTTACGAGTCCGTCGAGCACGTCTGTACTGCGAACAACCGTTGGCGATAACAAAATATGCACTCCTCGTTCTTCGTTATTCTCCACACAGATGAAATATAGTCTCTGCCATCAGAAGTGTTTAAGGTACTATGCTGTACTTACCAGACTTGCGAACGGGACGGATCGCAGTCACGGTATTTTCACCGTCGACGCGCTCATGGCCGTCATACGGCTCGATCGATGCCGAAGTCGTAACGAAGCCTTTTTCTTTACATATATGAGTTATATCCACTGAGTCTTCGGAGACCAGCCGTCCACGATCACAACAGCTTACTGTGTCGCTGAAAGTGTATTCCTCTTCGTTTCGCACACGTAAGCGAAGAATCCGAGGCGTGTAGGCTGGCGGGTTTCACTAGCACGGGTACCGCCGTTCCATCGGGGAAAAACTACAGGAGAGGCAGCTCGCTATGACTCCCGTCGGTTGAGGCTCGTAGTCGAGGAAGGCACCGTTCATTAAACGTAAACTGCACGCGTTTGTCCGCGAAAGCTTGTACGTGGAAGTCGTAGGAAGGCTGCTGCTCTAGTTCTATCGAAAAACACTTCACAAAGCGGCTGTTGTCTTCTTCAATCGTCCTCTCCCACCCGAGCCGCCATGTTTGCGGCTGCGAATGCGAGCATCACATGTGTGTGGCAGGACTGAAATTGCATTTTACTCTCTCAAGCCGCAAGAGGTATGGACATTTCACTCCATCCAACGTTTTGCTAGAGTAGAACGATACCCTAAAGAGTAGCTCGGTCGTTTCACTCCTGCGGAACCGGCTCCAGTTTTTAGAGATATGCCCGAGACCTGGCTCGGGCATATCTGCGTACGCTGCCTGGACGACAAAATACAAGAGGATATGTGAAGTGTCGATAACACTTAGATGGCATCAAATCATCCTAATAAACACAATCCGCCCTCCCACATTGCCTCATTCTTTATAACACAACTCGGCAACACTAGTTTGCAGTACCCCTCCGCAACAACAATCTAGCCAAAAGAAACGCTTTCGCGTTCTCATCTCATAAGAATATGCTTAGGGATTGTCGAACTTTCTTTAGGTGCTGCCGGCTTAGAAGCACGTGCTACGTTACTTCTACGCAGAATACGCGCCTTTTTCTTTCTTTTTTTGTAGTTGCGGCAAAACGTGGAAGACAGCATTTCAGCAGGGCAAACATACATGCACAATGGCGGCGACACCCGCCGGGACTGCATTTGTTATGTGCAGCCTGGTGTCACGCGTATGTTCTTGGCTACCGAAGACACGGCTACCGAGGTAGTGCTACATGTAGGATTCGATCCCGAATTTTATATGTAGCGCTGGAAGCGCCGCACACATCCTTCACGCTTTTTCGGCTCCGATATATTCTCTTGTCAGCTAGCTGCAGCACCGGATTTTGCAGAAACTGAACCACCCACTCTAGCTGAAATCGCGAGCGAAATGCTGCACTGCACGTAACAAACGTAGCGAGACGTGCGGCACCGCCACTGTGTACGAATTTCTGCCAGTTTCTGCAACATAGGAAAGACACGTGCTGCCTTCCCGCACGATAAGAACTACCGCGCTGAATCTCTCTCTACTCGCGCCCTTCTTTTACTCTTATCGGTTATAAATACATTAGCTGTTAAATACCAGGAAACGCACATCTATGCTGATATCAGTGTCATTTCATTTCATTTTTCATTTTATTTTACCCTCAGGACCGAAGTATTACAGAGGGGAGTGGTTAACAATACATACAAAGGAAAAACAAAAACAAAGCAGCAAAAAGTGGCTAGGTAACACAAAGAATAATTGGTCAATTGAGTCCGGGAGTGATGATGTCCGAAATGGCCAAGCCAAACCTTGAGTGGTCCTTGATAGAAACAATAGTGCCGGGAAGGTGGTTCCATTCTTGAGACGTCCTGGGAATAAATGATTCGTGACAGGTTCTGGTATGGCAGTGCATTATCCCAACCTTATGGACATGATCAATGCGAGAAGAAATGTAAGAAGGGGGTGATACAAGGTTATCACGCAGGTAGTAATTGTAGAAATATAAATTATGGAATAAAGCAAGGCGAAAACACTTACGTCGGGCTGAGAGGGGAGGAAGTAGTAAAGAGTTTTTCATGGAAGTTACGCTTGATGTTCGGCTGTAATTGCTATAAATGAAACGAGCGGCATTATTTTGGATTAGTTCAAGCGATTGAATATGGGTTGCGGACTGAGGGTCCCAGATGGATGATGCGTAACCCATTTTACTCCTAATGAGTGTTTTATATAAGATTAAGTTTAATGAGGAAGGAGCAGAAAAGAAATTTCGCCAGATATATCCTAACATGCGGTTAGTATTGCTAATTAGTTTATCAATGTGTAAAGACCAGGAAAGTGTCGAGGTTATGTAGACGCCAAAGTACTTGTAGAATTTTACGGCTTCTAAGGGAATGTTATTTAGATAACAGTTAGTCGGAGGAATATTGTTACGAGTTACACGCATTGTTTTACATTTGGACACGTTAAGTTGCATTAGCCATACGTCACACCAGTTAGAGATAGCGTTAATATCGTCTTGTACAGACTTGTTATCGTTGTTATCTGAGATTTCGCGGAAGATAACGCAGTCATCTGCGAAAAGAGAAATGTTAGAGGAAACATCGTTTGGTAAGTCGTTAATGTAGATGAGGAAAATAAGAGGGCCTAAAACCGCACTGCAAGCTCACAGTGCATTTCCCCTTCTGCCATGTGCACCGCGCGTATAGTTATTCAAGACGTACTTTATGTCATAGAGTTCTATGTGCTGCCGTCATGCTCCCACGACATTATTCTCGGATGGGATTTCCTTTCACGTCATCGTGCCGTCATAGACTGTTCTCGGGCGGAAGTGGCTCTTACTCCGCTGCAAGACTCCATTTCGGCTGACCCTATGCCCGACCCTCACAAACTTGTCGTTGCTGCAGACACCGATATACCGCCGAAAACGTGGACCCTCGTAGCCGTCTCCTGCCCGGCCGCCTCTGACGGAATGGTCTTGTTTGCCCCCTCCGATGTGTTTCTTCGTCGTCGTGGTTTATGCCTGCCGTTTGCAGTACTGACCATGGAGTCTGGTGCTGCCACAATGATGGTTTCCAACTCATTCTCGTCGCCTGTTACTTTACTCCGTGGTGAGTCACTGGGTCATGTACAAGATGTCGAATTCGTGCATTCCCTGGATTTCACTGAAGCCCAACCCTGCCTTCAAGTGAATGCTATGACATCACCCGTTTCAAGATCACCAGCTCCGGACAGTTTCTGCCCCTCTGTCGCCACCGATCTACCGCCCACATATCGTGAAGAACTCATCTCTCTTCTACAAGAGTTCCGCTCGTCCTTCGATTGCGCTCAGCCATCTTTAGGCCGTACAACGAGTGTTGCACATCACATCGACACCGGCTCCCATGCTCCCTTACGTCAGTGCCCGTACCGAGTATCGGCGGAAGAACGGCGTATCATCAATGAACAAGTCGATGACATGCTTACACGCGGCGTCATTCAGCCGTCCCAGAGCCCTTGGTCATCGCCTGTTGTACTCGTGCGCAAAAAGGATGGATCCATCAGATTCTGTGTTGACTATCGCCGCCTCAACAAGATAACTCGGAGGGATGTGTACCTGTTGCCGCGCATTGATGACGCTCTCGATTGCCTGCAAGGAGCAGAATATTTCTCATCTTTGGATTTGAGGTCGGGCTACTGGCAAGTCCCGATGGCCGAACCTGATCGCCCGAAGACTGCCTTCATTACTCCCGATGGACTGTACGAGTTTAAGGTGATGCCGTTCGGATTGTGTAACGCGCCAGCTACATTCGAACGGATGATGGATAACATTCTTCGCGGCTACAAATGGAATACGTGCCTCTGTTACCTTGACGACATCGTAGTCTTTTCTCGAGACTTCCCCACTCACCTTGTTCGTCTACGTGCTATTCTGAAGTCCCTCACATCTGCCGGACTTCAACTTAACATCAAGAAGTGCCATTTTGGGGCGCGTCAGCTGACGATACTAGGCCACGTCGTCTGCAAAGATGGCGTCCTCCCGGACCCCGCGAAACTTCGTGCAGTTGCCGAGTATCCGAAGCCCACCTCCATGAAGACACTTCGAAGCTTCATTGGCTTGTGTTCGTACTTCCGTCGATTTGTCCGCGACTTTGCTACCATCATCGCGCCCCTTACGAATCTTCTCACAGCCTCTAACGGCCTCCTTGCGTGGTCACCTGAGTGCGACGCGTCCTTTACGACGCTAAGACGCTTGCTGTCGCCTCCTATACTCCGGCACTTTGACCCCAATGCGCCTACGGAGGTCCATACTGACGCCAGCGGCGTCGGCCTTGGTGCTGTATTGGCTCAACGGAAGCCAGGCTACGAGGAATACGTTGTGGCTTATGCGAGTCGCACCCTCAAGAAAGCCGAGCGCAATTACTCAGTTACGGAGAAAGAGTGCCTCGCCATAATTTGGGCGTTGGCTAAGTTTCGCCCGTATCTTTATGGTCGCGCCTTTGACGTTGTCACAGACCACCATGCTCTGTGTTGGCTCTCGTCGCTGAAAGATCCGTCAGGGCGCCTCGGTCGCTGGGCGCTCCGCCTGCAAGAATACGACATTCGTGTTGTATACCGGTCAGGCCGTAAACACTCCGACGCTGACGCGCTGTCCCGCTCACCACTGGCGTCCGACACGGCTTCTCCGTCAGGTTCTTCGCTCTCGCCAATTGACTACGTCGACATGTCGTCGGAGCAACGCAAGGATACGTGGGTTCGCCAACTCCTTGAGTTTCTGACAAACTCATCCCTTCGTCCCGCTTCAAGAAGTATCCGTCGCCATGCTTCCCATTTCGTCGTTCGAGATGATCTCCTTTACCGGCGAAATTACGCACCTGATGGCCGCAAGTGGTTACTTGTGATACCGCGCCATATGCGCAAGGATATCTGCGCCGCTTTCCACAATGACCCGCAAAGTGCTCATGCCGGCGTTCTCAAGACTTACACCCGCCTTCGTCAACGCTACTACTGGCGCGGCATGTACGCCTTTGTGTGCAAGTATATCCGTGCTTGCATTGCATGTCAACGACGCAAAACTCCACCTCAACACCCGACTGCCACACTCCAGCCTCTCCCTTGCCCTGGCCGTCCATTCGACCGCGTTGGCATCGATTTATACGGCCCGCTTCCCTCGACTTCATCTGGGAACAGGTGGATAATTGTTGGCGTGGACCATCTCACACGTTACGCTGAGACCGCGGCGTTGCCCACAGCTACTGCGAGAGAAGTTGCATTTTTCCTCCTACGCAACTTTGTCCTGCGCCACGGTGCTCCTAGGGAACTTTTGAGCGACAGGGGACGTGTTTTTCTTTCTGATGCCATTCAAGCGTTGCTTGATCAGTGCAACATCATTCACCGCACGACCAGCGCATATCATCCGCAGACGAATGGTTTGACAGAACGCTTTAATCGAACTCTTGGTGATATGCTAACAATGTACACTGCATCCGACCAGACCAACTGGGACACCGTCCTCCCATTTGTCACATACGCGTACAACACTGCTACGCAAGCGACCACCGGATTCTCACAGTTCTTTCTTCTGTACGGACGCGAGCCATCCTGTACGCTGGACACTGTCCTTCCCTACACACCTGACTCCAGTGAATACACCCCGATTTCTGATGTTGCTAAGTACGCGGAAGATTGTCGACAGTTGGCTCGTTCTATGACAACAGACGCTCAAGGTCGCCAGAAGGTACGACTCGATTGTGACCGCTCCCTCTCCACTTTCCCGACCGGAGCCCTCGTTTGGCTTTGGGTCCCCCCGAGCACGCCTGGACTTTCGTCGAAATTCCTCGCACGCTACCACGGCCCCTACCGCATCTTCACACAGACGTCTCCTGTCAATTACGAAGTCGAGCCCTTGACTCCATCCCAGGACTTACGTCGTCGTGGACGAGAAATCGTCCACGTCAGCCGCCTCAAACCCTATTATGACCCCGCCATACTATCAGCGCCTTAAGTAGCCAGGATGGCTACGCTCGTCGCCGGGGGTCATTGTAATGGAGAAGAAGACAAGGAAGGCAAGGAAGCAAGCCGCAGCGTTGGCGACAGTCTCGTGCCTCGAGCGAGCGCTTGCCCGGATTTTGGCTGCTTGACGCTCGCCGTTTGTCGGAGCTCGCTTTTGACGTTATCCGTCGTCCAGACGTCAATAAACCACGTCGCACCTGTGGCACACCAGAGTCCACAGGGTTAAATGAAGATGTATGGCCGTTTGATGCGACGTATTGTGACCGATTTAAGAGGAAATTCTCAAGCCATCTAAACAGGTTAGGATCAAGACTAAGTTTACTAAGTTTAAAGAGAAGTTGGTGACATACTTTGTCGAAGGCCTTGGCGAAGTCGAAAAATACACAGTCAGCGAAAGAACCTTTGTCAAGAATAAGATGGAGGCTGCGAGTAAAAGCAAGAACATAGTCTCATATGAACGTCAATCACAAATTCTACACTCATATGAACATAGCATGCAGTCAAGCTCGATATATTCGGCTCATCTAACTAGTACAACATAACCGATGACCGATGTGTAAACGAATTCGAAAAGTATGGAAAGACTGCACTGACGGTCATTACACACACAAAAAATGTGGCTCATCCCTCGGTCAAAGGAATCGGTATAACAGGAAAGTGAAATCTCTTTGCATAAGCAGTTGAATGTTTGGTGTTACATCGAGGTGAACTTGCCCATTGCTATCGGTGTTTCGCTGGTACGGCACCGTTTGACGTGGATGAACCCGCGTTCACGGATCGCCTCTATATCATCAAAGGCCAACCCTTTGTGGTAAGGGAAGTAGTTCACCTAATAACTGGGCACAGTCTATAATAAATGCCGCGCGACAAATGTATCAATCATATTTAATTGCGCCACATTGACCCGTCAATATCGTTGCCGTGCTCTGGCGCCTATCGCAGCAGTTTTCTTGTTCCCATCACGCCCGAAGAGCGGTCAGCGGGGAAACGCCACCCACGAAGCAAGGTGACCGTATCCTACCACTGCGCTATCGGCGCATATGCGCTCGAAGCTCTACGAACGCGGCTATGCGCGCTGCTCTGCACACGTTCATCGAGGCCTATTTTGGAACTCGCCTGGAATGCTGCCGCGGTCCAGGAAAGACGAACTAAAGCTTCAGTGATTCACTTTGCATCTCCTGTATGGCGGCACCGTTCCAGGCAATGTGTGGTTGGATGCGCGCGCGTTGAGCCGGACGAGACAAGAAGGCGCGTTCGTACAGCACCGAGAATGTGCCGCGTTAGGGCAGGGGTAGCGCATCGGGCATGTTTTGTCGTGGCGCGGCGATCTGTGAGTTCGATTTCCCGCGCGTCAACAGAGTTTTTTTAGTGTTTTTCTTTATTCTTACGCGGTCACTCAATCATGAATACGTTACCAGAAAAAGTAAGTGTTACAGTTACGTAAGCCATAAATGTAACTATGTTAAGTTACTGAGCTTCCGAAAGTAACTTGTTATAGTTAGAGTTACTGATAAAAAGGAACGTCGTTACGTTTCTGTTACTCTACAAGAATAAGTAAACTTGGCAAAGCCAAGTTATACAGTTTGTTAATAGGAAGGTATGAATGTATGCGGTTAGTCAAAATTGCTCGTGGCAAAACGCCATATAAAAAGAACGGAAAGGAGCCCAATGAAAAGCCCAGCACCAACAATCGTTGGGTGCGCGCCCATTTTGCTGTAACACTTTTTTTATTAATTGTCGGGAATTTATTCACAAAATCCATTGGGACAGCCTGGTGCCATAAAAGACCGCCGCACGCTCGCAAATAAAATAGCAGCTCATCCTGAAAAGCGACACAGAGGACAGGATGCCACATTGCCGTCGCTGTTTTGGGAAGTGCTTTTTGAAAGTACTGCCGTATTGAGAACTCAGCGTGTGCAAGGCATTGCAAAGCGTCTGTTTTTAGGCGAATTACGCGTGGGTTTTCATGAAGAAAAGGCTGGCCACACAAAAAATTAAGGATGCTGCACCGGCCAGGGATAATCCTTCACCGCCATTAGCTTCGTAGAAAAATGCTATCATTTCCTCCCTGGAAAGAAGTTAGTTCATCTCTGAAAAAAAAAATACCATCGATATGTCCGTGTCGTGCAAGCATCGCGATTCAAGCGCTACATCGTAAGAGTATTACATTAGTGAGACAAAGATATTTTCCAGATGTATCTTGATACAGAGATACAGATAGTCAAAAGTATTTATGAGCAGCATCGTGATAATTTTGTATAGCGATACTGCCTAGCCGTCCTTTTCGGGAGTGTTGCTGTTTGATATTTCTTTCGAAAAGAAAGTAACTGTAACGGTATTTCCAGCTACAGTTACTGCGTAAAATGTAATAGCGTTACAGTTACAAGTTCCTCTAAATTAATGTGACTAGTTACAGTTTTAAGTTACTGAAGGAAGTAACTAGTTACCAGTAACGCGTTACTAGTAACTAGTTACTAGTTACTGCCCAAGACTGACTTTACTGCATCATATCCGTTACGGTAGTTATAGAGTCACTGGAAAAATCAGCATCCAGAAGACCGCAAAGGTCTCCTGGATGCTGGCAACATCGACAGGTGGCGGCCATTTCCCTTCCGGGCAATCCGACGCATATACTGGTGGCAATAGAAACGGGACCCAGTTAATCGCTTAGATGTCACGTCCTTTTTGGCGAAACTGGAATACTTTCTTGTTTTTTTTCAAGCGGATAGCACAGATATATTCTGAGTTACCGGCGGTTATGCCCGTTCCACGTCGTAAGCTTCGAACCTTTTATGAAATGTGTGAAAATGGTTGCGATGCTTCCCGATCCTTTGATTCCGTGAATTCGTCCGTGTCGTTTTACTAATGTTCGCCAGATACGCTTTCCTATTAAACACTAGTGTGACGTGCGCACTGAATGAATCCAGATTGCTGCAAGATTGGCAGCCGAATCGAACGTGTTGACGGTGTTTTTAAGTTGCACTCAAGCGCTTGTTCGCGTAATTCGGCGATGGACGTAGACTGGAATATTTTCGTGTTTTTCTTCAAGTTCATAACACAAGTGATTCCGAGGTATCGATGGTTATGAACGTGCCATGCCGTAAGCATCGTAACGATGGTTGCGATGCTTTTGAACTTTTCCTTGCTTCATAACTTTTGTTTTGCGTATGAGGATACGTGCACGCGCTGAAAAACACTAGTGACGTGCGCGTATCTTGAGATTGTGCTTGCGAGAGCAACCGAGAATGTGGGCAACTCAGTGCTGGCTACTCGCGCATTTACCTCCGTGGTCCGTAGTCATGGGACCTTAGCTGATAAACGATGGTATCAACGGAGACTTGTCACTATTTATACAGCGTGCGTCACACGGGTACTTTCGCGCACCATCAGGATTATATTTCGCGACCGTGATTGCTCAGCAAGTTAACAGAAATGAAGCAACTCGATTGAGATCAGCACCGAAATAGAGATCGGACCGGAAAGGCGCCGTGCTTGTCAATAAAAAATATCTTAAGTTACTGTTTGTTTAAATAAATTATGGTATTTGTAATGAGAAACTGTGTGAATAGCAAAAGCTTCTGGATGTCCCTTATAATTTTTTTGGATTATTTCTCAGCCAGGGAGCAACTGCTTTTCTTATGTGTGTGCGCTGGCAGCTAATTAGTCTAATTAGTTGGAACGAGGAGCTACAAGATGTGGTTGAAAAACAAAATATTCGGACTTTTTCGTTAACGCTTAGCATTGCATTAACACATGGAGCACATTATGCAAACTCGCCCGAAAAATCGGACATGCGTAATTTTTTTTTCGGCGGGAGTTTACACGTGCTAGATAGCCAAACGAGTGTTACAAATTTTTACCGGTGTCGCGTGGACGCTCTTGATCGCGATAAAGCAATCAAGATCCAGATTATGCGCCGTCACTCTTAATTGTGATCAGACCTGATCCGTGTCAAAATCGCTGGCTTCGAATGGTATCTGCTTCGACCGCGCAGGAATGACGGCTGATCACGATCAGAAATCCGTGCCGTACCCGTCCTCATCGCAATCATTACAAGTGCGCTTACTCCGGCGCGCTACAGCTCTCTTTATTAAAGACAAATATGCAGCACTACCACGTAAAATGCAAATCACCGGTATCTTACGCGCAAACACTCATGTTTCAGTGGTACGACTCGACAGCTGGGCCAAGTCCCTTGTAATGTGCTTGCTCAAACGAGCCGCACGAATCGAACAGATATTCAGCCGCATTTCATGATCACATGCTCAGCGAACTCCGCAGAAGGTGATGCATCAACTTACCTCACACAAGCGGGTGTTATTCGAAGGCGTGAAATATTTGCGGCCGATTGCGGGGAGCCACGCCAAACAACGTTGTTGGTCGTCCTTCCCGGTTGGAATGCAAAAAAAAATGCTTTCCGAAACTCTGTTCGGTTGCTGCACCCGAATGCGCAGCAACCAGACATGGTGCTCCTTCTGACGCCCGCGTTTGGGTGCGCTGAATAAAACGACGAAGAGTTCTAGAATTCCTTGCAAGCTGTTCGCACAATGCGGGTCTACAAGTGACTGCTGCATCGTCTGCAGCGCCTGGAAGGGATATGGCGGCGAGAGATCACGTGATGCAAGGGGGCCAATCGCAGGGCCAGCGGCGCGTGGAAAACAGATGGACCCCGGCATAAAAAACACTTTCTCGTTAAAAAAAGAAAGAAAATGGAGAATTATACGCAGCCTAGTATGTCTGTGGGGTAGGAGAGAGCATAGAGGTGAAAAATGGAGGTATGGGCTAGTGCACTGGTGTTTCCAGAGGAGGGCGTAGCGTCACCTGACATGGGAGGCAACAAGGTTAGGTTGGGGGTTAGCTGCTCTCAGCCACGCCTTGACGTTAGAACGAGTGGTTCACTCTATCGTTATGTTGAATATTGCTAAATAATACGCGCACTCCTTTTCACCAAATACTTCACATGAGTGACGTTATGTGTGCGTGCTGAGTATCCATCTGTCAGCCATCAATTTTGAGTGCCAAAAGCCACGAAAACAACCAAAACCGATGCCAACCGTCGCTGTAGCTAAACAGCAGCTATGCTTTCTTTTAAAAGTAGCTCTTTTATGCATATGGCACACATCTTATCCGTTACAAGCTCTCATAGTGCTAGCGCTCATATGCACTTATTGTTGATAAAGTAGAGAGGCTTCTCTATTGACAGGGCTTTTGAATTGTTTCAAAGCAGCATTTGTTGCACCGCCGCGAGATGCAAAGTGGGGTGTAGGCGCTTTGTGTAGTTGAAAGAGTTGTAAAGATGATAAATGCTAATTTGTGTAACGCATGTTATATAGCAATAGGAGTACAATATACCACTGTTTGTCGCATCTTATAATAGATTTATTGCAACGTTGACCACTTTAAAGATTTCTTATAAGAGGGGACACTGTGATTGGTACACAGATACGCAGCACAATGATGTCCGCGCGCATGTCCGTCTTCAAAGTTTTCGCTTTTTCTGCTCTACGAAAATCCATAAACCCTCCAGCCCCACCCCACCCCCCTCCCCCAGGCTTTTCTTTGTTTTCGGCGTCCTTACTAGGGCACAAATTATTGCAGAAAAGCTTAGCTGCTTCCCCCGAAGTCTTTCCTGTCCTTTTTCTGTTCTTTTTTCAAATCCTCCCGACTGGCGATACGTTGCGTCACACGCTGTATGAACTCATCTCCAGAAAGAGCTGCCAAGAAAACAACGCATATTTAACGTCCTGAGTGAAAAGTTGAAAACATCTGTAGTGGAGGGCTGCGGAAATTTTCACCACCTGTGTTCTTCAACATGCACTGACATTGCACAGTACGCGAGCCTGCAGAATTTTGGCTGCATACGAATGCGAAGGCGCAACGACGTATTTTGAGTCGCATTTTGATGCGACTTATACACCATCCTGAGCTGGGTTCAATGGCTAATGATTAAGCTCCAAACTGAACCGCATATAAAAACAATATTTCTCAGGTAAGCAATGCCCACTCAGCAATAGTGACAATCATGTCGCTTTATAAAATAATTATAATGAAAGTACTGAAACTCGCCCATATTTTGCGAAAAAGGCGTTCTATACTCGTCACCATATACAATTATACTTCGCTTTTTGGAATGAGCAAGAAAGAAAACCTGTGCACGGCATGTTAGTACAAGACGTGTGTTGATAATTGTTTACAAGCGTTGGCATGTGAAGCTGGCTTGCGTAATGTTTTTATCTCCTGCTAATAGCTAGAAAAACGAGAGAAAGAAATCATAGACTAATTAGTGGCTGCTACGAGAATATAAAAATAGAAGCTTATCTCCGGACGCAGCTTGTATTCCAGGGATTTCATGTCTGCTAGGCATTTCCTGTTGACATATGAAGGTGCCATCGCGCTCACTGTTTTCTATTTCATATCATGCCACTCGCGGACAGCTGCATCCCAAATGATAAGCAACTGTTGTGGAAGTAGCTGTCAACATTTTGGCTTCTTTTTGTTTTTCTTTTTTACTGCCGCGAAACCGCATAAAACACACAGTTGTCCTTTCCCGCTGCTCTTTCTACAGGGTGCACTCGCAAGCCCCCAACCTATTAGTGTTTGCCGGAGACACAGATGGCGCAGTAATGCCGCCTAATCAGATCTCTAGGTCAATAACGCGACCAGTGGACAAATAGTGTTTTCCCTAAGCTTATGCGAGCTGCGAGTGTTGGGCTGGACTGGAGCTGGTTTGGAAGGAATGCGCTAGTTTCGCGAACGCATTGACGAAACGTAGTGGGCGGGGACGTCGTCAACAACAGCTCGATTTACGCGAGTTTGTATATACCGTAACCATGCAATTATATAAAAGAAACAAGAGGGAAGAAGATAGCTATGATGTTCAACAGTTTTATAGTGGATGCTTGCTGTTTTCATATACCATGAAATACACAAATCGCCTGCACAAGGACACTGTTTTCACATACACTTTAGTAGAACTAATCAGACAAGCTCTCTAGATATCAATTACCTGTGTGTATTGGTCTGCCGTGTTTGAGATGAAAAATGCTTGCCATGATTTCTTTCATTTTCGTTTTTGCCTTTTTCGCAAACGTCTTGGTTTTGACAAGAGCATTCATATGAATTTGCAAAGCAAAGGGAACTATGTATTTCAAGATGTATAAAACAGCTAACATCCTCTGAATACAAAGTTAGCCCTAGATCCGTTTTGATACCTCGCTGTCGCGCTCTTTATAGGTTGCTAAATGTCAGTAGTATAGTGCTGCTTGCAACTGTTTATCCTTGCTTCAACGTACCAGTCTTGGTTACGGCGATCGATGTAGATACCCAAAATAGTTCGATTTCTATGGATTGTGATTTTCTGACATACGCTGACCGATAATTTTCCACCATACTTGTCGATCCTTCTGGCTAATGTTAACTGCTGCGCCAGCATATTTCACAAAGCTCCGGCAAAACAGCCTATAGATGTATGTATCAATCGTTTGTATATACGCGTGTTTTTTGTGCGCCGTCTTTATGAAAAAGCAAGCGTGCGAACAGAATATTATGTGCTGCTTACAGCACGCGCTCTGTTCCGGCACCGAAACTCTTAAGTGAATTTCGGTAAGGCTTATCTTGATCGGATCTCAGTTATTGGATAGAGCAGGCTTCTAAGAAAGCCTGGCCGATATCAACAATATACCAACGATAGTCGATGTTGCTTCAAGGACGGCAGAAGTGGCTCAAAGTTTCCTGTGAAGCAATCTTTCTAGGCAAATATGGCGCCGAATTTGCCATTCCTCAAACGATGCTGAAGAACGGCAAAATCGGTGCCACATTTGCCGGAGAAAATTATCGGCTCAGCCGATGTCGGCTCTAAGGTGGCATACTCAGCCCAATGTTGCCAATAAATTATGATAGCTTAGCCCACGTTGTCTAAAGAACGGCACAGTCGGTACCGCATTTTGCAGAGGAAGTTATCGGCTCAGCCAATGTCGGCTCTAAGGTGACAGACTTGGCACAATTTTGCCAATAAAAGGCGACGGGTTAGCCATATTGTCTGTAGAACGGAAAAATTGGCGCCACATTTGCCGTTAAGAGCCAACAGCTCAGCCGATGTTGGCAGTATAGCACGGCATACGCGACCCCATGTTGGGATTACAATCGACGGCCTGCCGATATCGGCGGGGTTGCGGCTATAGTGGCCCGACGTTGATAGTAATAAACAGCGGCTTAAGCGATACTGGCTTGCTGCCGGCAACATTAGGCCGTGGATGGGCAGCGCATTGCCGCTATAAAACCAAGATCGTCCCTAGGTTGCATGCTGCCTGGCTCGCTTGCTATGATACAAGGACAGTATACATAGGGGATATTGCGGGAAAAAGGAAATGGCAAGAAACACTCAAATTCACTTGCGTGGCTCACAGTTGCCAATAAACTGATGTCAAGAACGATCCGGTTTTGACAAGTGTATTCAATGAACGTATGCGAACATTGAATAAGGAGTCCAAAGGTGTACTGATGTACACTGATGTACAAAGCATTCGCTGTACGGAATGCAGGACATTTAGAATTATTTTGGTTCCTTGAACCTAGTAAAATTCTTCGCTGCACGCGGATGGGTCCAAAGTGTCGATGCAGTTAGACAAGAACCGTACCTTATCATTCAGGAAGGACAATGTCATCGCCTGTTTCCTAAAGAATATAAAAATAATGAGTGCGTGGAAGGGTTGCTTGCATTTATTTCCAGGTATAATTTTGGGGATTTCTATGTTTTTACTTGCATTGTAATTCCAGTGTTCTCTGCACCACCACAGATAATTTGCCACTGTGTGCTTGCCAACAGTCCGGCAGGGACCACTTGCAAAAAAAAGCAATTAGATGTGCTGCTTGCCACCAAGAAATGGAAGTCCTGACACTATGCACCCTCCACTAAACGACATGAGTTGCAGCTGTAATTGCCACAGCACTGGCCCACCATCGCAAACGCCATGCGGGCTTGAGCCGCGTGCCGCTTTCACAGGATGAAGTCACTAGCTGCGCTGAAATATCATACCAATATACTTGCCCAAATCACAGGAAGTTCTAAAAGCTCGACAGCTCCTTATTTGCCGCTGTGTGAAAAGTTATACTGCAGCTCTGCGATTGTGCAACAGCGATGCTTCGCCATTTTGTTTGCGCGCTACAAGAAACAGCATGAACTAGAATTAAGGTGAGAAGTGGAGGGAACTCCGAGGTACGTGAATAGCCTGGCCGACGTGTTCGTCGCAGTAGTGCGCAGTACACCGAGCGACGTCGTGGCACTGTTGCAGGGAACCGCATGTTGAATGTGGCGATTTTTATAGAGGCAAGAACACAAAAGACAGTTTCAAAACACGTTGCGCCGTCATCATGCATTTACTTACGCGTTCAGGAATGCTGAGTTATTCTTTTGTCAAAGCACAAGCAGGTTACTATGTCGTTCAACTTCGTCGTCAGTTGCATTGCGCCCACACATGCTCTCCAGAACGTCCAAAAATTTCTCAATAACGCCGTTTGGACCAACGTTGGTTCTGACTGTGCAGGTTAAGTTCATTTAGCAAGCACTGCAGCGCGGTTTCAGGCCATGACTGCACAATACGTCACTTTAAGCAGCATCCTCGCAACGTCCACCCAATTCACCCAAAAGGGTCTTCGAACTTGACAATGTTTAACAGGAGGAGACTTGAAATCCCGTCTTGTGCCTCTCGCACTCGAAAGAAACGGCTCACTGTCGGTGTTTTCACAGTTCTCGATGTCCAGTTAGAAATCCTCATATCCGCGAGATGGTAGATTCCAGCATAATTGTAAAAAATAATCTGAGGAGCTTCTCCTCCGACACGCGTTGGGTTCACGTGCGTCGTTGGGTTTACAGCGAGAGAAATCTGCGAGAACGCCACAAACTTTTTTGTGGGTCGACGTTTCTTTTCGAAACTACAGACGTGTATCCCCGCCTGGCATTAAAAGACAAAACAAGAAAAGCGGTGTGCTGCCATCTGTAAACCAGGTACAAAAACAACAAAAAAGAACTTTGTAGGCAGCTGGCGCAGCATCGAGACCGGCCACAGAGTACCCGCCACTTTCTGGGCTCTCCGGCGCAATGCCGGCAACGCCGGCTGTGCAAGCGAATGTGTGAACGCGGATATATATGAGTTAGTGCCTTGTGACGCACTATAAAGCATCTTCTTTGAAACATCACCTATGTATTACGAACGCCCTCGTGATGTTCAAGCATACGAGTGTACGGACACCACGAGCTCACGCGACTCTCCACGCAGTATTATCGGTTTCACGCGCTACAAAAACACCGACAGATCTTACGCACAAAAGAAAGAGCGTAAATTTCAATGCAAAAAGTAAGAGATTAACAGCTCAATTGCCTGCGTGGCTTCAGAAAACCTCGCGGAGCTGGAATGCATGTGCTGGGAGCCATTTTTTGACGCGCATGGCTTGCCAGTGGGTGCTTGACCGCGTGTTTTCACGAACAGGCCGAGTGTCGCAAGAAAGTATTAGATTTATATTGTGACAGAGGACCCAGTTTGATCACTGATGCAGAAAATATGCACAGTCGCAGTGCTTCTCTCTTGCCAGCACCTTAACAGTCGGGCGAACACTGAAAGGGAGCGGCAGCCGGTTTGTTGTCTGCTAACCCTCCTCGTGGTGGTTCCCCTGACTTCCGCTTGGTGCGCGACAGTGTACGGGCATTGCCAATTGCCGCCGCCGCCGCCGCCGGAAGCTGCCAGATGAGCGGAGAACAATCGGCGCGTGGCTCGCACAACTTCCGTTGGTGTAATGGCGTCGTCACAGCTACCGAAGCGGGTATGGCTCGCCTCGAATATATTCAGTCATCGTCGCGAACTACGTGAACCTCAAGACCCCAATCGATGTTTGTATTTGACTCATGTTCATCGACAGATGTTTCGACAGCAACGCACTCTGGAATATTTATTTATTTATGTAATATACCTCAAAGCCCCCCCCCCCCCAACAGGGGGTTTTACATGATGGTGTGGGCGAACAATATAGGGTTAATAAAACAATGATTCTATGGCATTTCTAAATTTAACATTGTTGTAATGATGGATGACACTTGAGGGAAGATCGTTCCAGTCCCTGGCTGCTTGAGCGAAGGAGTGAGGGTGGGCTGTGGTGCAAGCAGGAGGTGGGTACACGGCATTGTGGTGACTTGTGCGGGCTCAAGTACGATGGCCTGATTGAATGGGAGAGTATTAATGAAACGTATGTACATTTTGGAATAAAGGATAGTCTAGAAATCTTACGGGGTAGGTCCAGGTTAGGTAGATCTGCTTTTCTTTTAAGGGTAGTAACGCTTGTATGCTATGATTAATCTGAGTAGATGAATATTGCACAATTTCCGAGAGCCATTCTCAATTACTTCGGTAGGCTTAGTACGAGCAGCGGTATTGGCAATAGGTAAGACCTCGGAGATAAGCCTTACCACAAATTTCGGAGGCCATTGATTTTTAGTTTGCTGGTTCTTTTATATCTCCATAGCTGACGACGCAAGTAGAATAACAAAAATAAGCATTTCATGCAGTGTGCTTCTTTTGCAAAGCCATGAATGTCTTTCGCACTGCGAAACTTCTAGTAAGGCATATGATCTGCAATCGTGATTATTTCTTGTTGTTCCACTGGCAAGGTCGCGGTATCGAATCGCGGCCGCGGCGGCTGCATTTTGATGGAGGCGAGATGTTGAGGCCCGTGTGCTGTGCGATGTCAGTGCACGTTAAAGAACCCCAGGTGGCCGAAATTGCCGGAGACCTCCACTACGGCGTCTCTCATAATCAGAGCGGGTTTTGGGACGTTAAACCCCACAAATCAATGTTGTTCCACTGGCGCACATTGCACACTGCTTGCGGGGGTTCCGGGTTAAATTCATTTGCCCACGTTGTGATTGATGCTGGGCTGTTGCCGGTTTGTGCGCTCTTGGTGTGGTTGGTCGCCCTGGTTTCGGCGACGTTGTGACGACGGCAAGAGACGCAACGTTGGAAAACGGCGGCAAAGGCGCTGCATCTCGGTCGGCCTTAAGTATGCCTGAAAAATTTTCCGAGCGTTTGTTGAAGCCCATAACTAGGTCTACTCGTTTAGTTTCGTTGCCGAAAATTGTTCTCGACATTTTATGATAGTTTATTCCGTCGTTCACACCGAGCTAAATGGCGTGAAACCCGATCCTACTTCCAAAAGGACTATTAGGCGATGCAAGCGTTAATATTTTTTGTATTGCAATCTAAAAAATTGACGCCACTCTAGAAGTAATGACTTCATCCAATAAGCGAACATTCCTTACAATTTTGGCGCATGAGATATTGAAGAAAATTGCAAAGTTCCAGATTTTTTGAGCAACGCTAATAAACTCAAAGGCCGAAAATATTTTGCACACTAGTAGCATGGTAAGCGTGTTACACGCTGCTGCTTATCATAATGACGATAGCGTTTCTTTATGGAAGTGCTAAGAAAGCAGAGAGGGTCCCCATTCCAGGACTCCTGTAACAACCTCTGCGATATGTGAAAAATTTTTTGCAACGAAACTGAACGAATAGAGTTAGTTTTCGACTTCAACAAAGACGTGGAAAAATTCTGAGGCACATTTATGATGGTCGGAAAAACGCTGATTGATTTGGCATGGAATGACCCCAAATCATTGCACAAATGCCATGTCCTTAGAAGAAATTAAATGTAGCCTACGTGTGTAAAAATTGAGAAGTAATTCTTGTCCGACTTAAAAGCTTGTTCATTGTCGACATCCACAACGAAAACGTTGCAACGCCCCGGTGCACCCTAAGCATCACACTCGATTGAAAATGCTGAAATTTCATATGGGAGATAAGTTCTGGTGAATCATTTTCCAAAGGCGCTTGAGATAACTGATCACGCAGTCAACGGTATAGGTCACAGACTTCCAGTACGCGGCTGGGCTTTTCTGGGCTATTGCCACGCAAAGGTTGTCTAGTGGCTATGGTACTCGGCTGCTGATCCGAGGGTCGCGGGAGCGAATCTTGGCTGAACCCCAGGTGATCGAAATTTCCAGAACCCTCCAATACGGTATCTCTCATAATTATGTTGTGGTTTTTGGGACGTAACACCCCATAGATCAATCATTTTTCTGCGTTTTACTGTGCGCAGACCGCCGTCGCACCTTTCATGGGGTTGATCAGTGATTGACACGTTCGCAAGCACTGTCGGCTGACATGGTTCATTGCCGTTATTAATAGGCAGCGTTTTCGCATTTCCGCTTGGTATTCGGCAATGTGTCCGGCAATCGCTGCGCCATCGTGTGGAGCTCGCAAGGACACCTGGGGGCGTTCAGCTCAACTGTAATTCAATATACAGAGCTATCCGCGTTTAGTAAAAAAAAAAAATTCAAGGCATATATATTATAAGACGGCACGACACGATGTTTATACGAATGCGAGGGCGATAGGAATTAGCGACATCGAAGGCCACGATATAACAAAGCCTTTTTGAGGTGTTTTACTTCGCGTCATAAAGGTCTGATTCCATTCAAAGCAACTTTGTTATGCTCTCCAGCACGTTCATAGCATAAAGAGTCGCAAGATTTATACTGGCTGAAAGGCTATAGATTGGCATGGTGCACAGCGCGTAAAAAACAAAGGACAGAGACAAGAGGACACAACACAGGCGCTGACTGGAAACTTGGGACCCAAGCTTAACACACGTTGGACACTGTCCGGCAGAGGCACGTCGCATGCTGTGTGAACTGGGTCTTGCCTCTGTCCTTGTTGTTTCTGCGCTGTGCACCATGCGATTACGTATCACCAACTCGCCCAAGCTGCTACTTTATCAAGTTGTAGTTTTATTTTGTTCACCCGAAGTATGAGCATTACCTTAGAAGGACGGAGCTTTGAAATAACCTGAGCTGTGTTCTGTTTTAGCCGCATTGCAAAGGAAGAAACTCTGTTGAACATTTTTCAGTAACCGAATATTTCTTTCTCTGCATATTTAGATGGCACCTGCCAATACAATACCATCTTCTTTCCGGGAGTGTTCAATATGTATGATATATGCGCAGTACTTCGGTGCAATCGTCGAAGGAATCAGGTAACCCTGGAAGAGTACGTAGTAAGATGAGTTTTTTATGCTTCTGTGACCAGACATAGAGCTCCTTCAGCTCACTTAACATTGAGCCATGTGCAAACAGAAATCAATATAACATTCCTCAGTTTAGATCTCTTCTATAAATACATTTCACTGACTCGGGAATCCATAAGTGCAAATAACTCGGAGAAATATAGCCAACTCAATATCTTATGCGCTAAATGTAATAGTTGTAAAAAAAACTGCTTGTTTCGTACGCCGTTAAAATGGGCAGCGAAAGTGGCCTTCTGTTGTTTAAAACATTAACTCGTAGTCTGCAGGTATTGTTATATGGGTCGAGCTTACAGATAATTTTCTCTCATAAAGTTCATCCTCTTCGCGTGTTAGAGAAGTCTAATCCGTGATTTTCGTTGTTCTGCTCTTGGCAAAGGGACGAGATCTTGATTGTGTTTCACGGTTCGCCTCAGAGCATTTATCTGTTCGACAAATGTGTATCTAAGGTCGCCGGCTAGCCCTTGTTACACTCTAAAAATTTATATATAGCCGTATTACTAAAGGTTTTCAACTAAACGGTGACATAATCATTGTTACTATTGAGAATTCTTTACGGACTTGGTGTGTCTAGGGCGAGGATGTTGGAAAGAATGTGGAGGAGAGCATAAAACATGGTGAAATATATGTGTGCACAGAGCAGTGCCGACGAATCCTTTATTCGGAAAAATAGGTGTCTCCTGGTCGATTTTCTGGCTTTAAAGGTGTGGAGCTGGTGGAGATGGGCGTGTACTTCTTTGGACCTTATCTCCAAGACCAGAAAACTACCAAGTATTTCCATACTGCTGTCCACCAGATAATAGCAACGGATACACGTGTAAGTATGCGACACCCATATTTGCGGAGAGCGCTTGTATATTGAAATGCTGCATTCGCTCAAGCATAGCTTCACATTCACAAAAATACATAAAGGGAACTTGCTCATTTCTATCGATTTTGCGTTGGTACGGCACCCTTCAACGTGGATGAACCCACGTTCACGCATCACCTCCATAAAATTCATGACCAGATCCTTGTACTTGTGGTAACTGAAGTAGTTTACGTAATCACTGGACACAGTAGATGTTTACGTAAGTGCCTGGCGACAAAGGCATCAATCATGTTTACCTGCGCCACATTTACTCGTCAACGTCGTTGCCGGCTTTGAGCGCTTAACGCAGCAGTTTTCTTCTTGCCATCACGCTCGTACAGCTGGCCGCGGCGAAACGCCATCCACGACGAAAGGGACAGGCGACGTGGCTCCGCGCGCCCGCTTCCAGGTACACTTTGAAGCATGCCTGGAACGGTGCGCCATTCAGGAGAGGCGAAGCCGCACCGAGCGCATCGTACTTCACCTCTCCTCGATGGCGGCACCATTCCAGGCGCTTTCCAAAGAACGCCGTGCGCGCCTGTCAAGGTAGAGGGAAACAAGCAATAAGAAAAAGCATAAGCTGAGTTCATAAGGCCTCGAGCGTGTGCGGTGTTAGTACAGCGGTAGCGCACCGGGCACCTTTCGTCGTGCCGTGGGGGGCTATGAGTTCGATTCCCAGCGAATGTAGAGAAGTTTTGAGTGTGTTTTCGTTTATTGTTTACTGCATCATATCCGTTGCGGTAGTGCCGTATGGAGCCCTGGTGGACCCCGGCATAAAACACTATTGTGCCAAAAAAAATGTATGTCCGGTCGCGAGGGTGCCGAAAAATACCGGCACCAGTTATCTACCTGCCAATCGGTCCAGTGAAATCCATAGAGTTTCCTACTAAAATACTAGTGGAAAACTGGCGCTGCGATCGTGAAGATGCCATGGGAATGATGGCTGTGACATGGACTTGTCTAGTCTTCGTGCCCGCGGCTTTAAACGTTCCGGTGGATTTTTTTATTCCTGTTTCTTTAGCGTTAATGCCGCGAGTGACATTACTACACTTTTTCATTACGCGACGAAGGCAGCGGTTGTAGTGTATGCGTTACCGCTATAGAGATCATCAGACTGTCACATGTACTAATGTTGTTTGCAGTGATGAGGTGCCGTGCAGTCTGTTTCGTTGTTGCGTTTGTTGATGGATGGCTACACGTTATTTGCAGTGGTATTTTACCCAACTTTATAAATATTTGCGCTGCGTCTGCGCGAACCTTATCGATGCTATTTGGCTGTTCCTTTTTTTTTATCAGGTGCGACAGAATCTGTAAGCGTAGGGTGTCGCTTTCACGGATGACATACATCCCTTGTGAGAAGGTTGTCGGTATATCTTGTACTACACCATTTCGATTCCGCTGTCTTATTAATTCAACGCTGGCCGAATGCGCCAAGCAGACGCACAGTTATCGTGCGTAGTAGACACCCATTTGGCGATAGGCAGACGCGCCTGCAGACGACGCTCAAAAAGTCAGCTCAGATCAAGGCTCAGGCGCAGTTTCCGAGGGAGTTTAACGGCACGGTTGCTTATTTAACGTCACGCTTTTGCACAAAACTAACCGTCATGCGATGGGCGATACTGCGCTTCTGCTACGGCTTGACCCACATAGTTTGTAAAAAGGCATTGGAGCACTTGCACTGCGCTTAAAGAGCGAGTTGAAGCACGTTTGTTAGATTTAGAAAACGACCCTACCTTTTACATATACTTGAAAATGTTAGCACGCCACTTACAAGAGCAAAAATCTTTATTTTAAGTTCGAACACAACTATATCTGGAACTTAAACATTCATGGATGCCGCTAAATCTGGGCACAAGTAGAGCAGGCTACATTGCCACATCGCACAACATTGCTAAATTTCTGAGCGTTCAGTATTTTTGTAACCGCGAAAAAGCAACTAGTACATGCGCACGCTCATAGTTATTACTAAATCTTCAGTTTTAGTGTACTATATTGTCGTAAACGACCTATCTTTTTGAAGTGGAAAAGCCATATGAAGCCAGAAGAACGAAGACTAGGCAAATCCATGTCATACCCATCATTCCCATGCTGGCTCAACGCCCTGTTTGAAACTCCCGTAGACACTAGAGACAGATTTCCCTCTAGTATTTTAATAGGAAACTCTATGGTGAAATCCTCACGGTGGCCAGACGTCGTATCCTCGGCTTCCGCTTACAAAAATGCACGGAGCTCCCGAGAGGTCGCGCAAGGCCAGGTCACAGCGAAGCTGGCTGATAGTTTAATAAAACGCGTCACTTGATAGTCATGCGGTACTTTGGAGAGAACATGTCACTGAGACTGCGTTACGACTTTTTGGCGGCAACATTTTACGTGACACTCCTATAAATGATTTTGGCGGAAACATGTCACGTGACATTTTGTTAGGTGATTTTGGCGGGAAGTGTCACGTGATCACCCAAAATAACGTAACGCAATCTTATGTTACCGCGAATTCGCGTAACGCAATGTCACGTGACATGTTTCCGCCAACGTCTCGTAACACAATGTCACGTAACTCAATGTCACGTGACATGTTCCCTTAATATCACGTAACGAAATGCCGCGTGGCATGTTTCCGCCAACATCTCGTAACACAATGTCACGTGACGCGTTTCTCCCAAAATCATGTAACGCAATATGACGTGACATGTCCCCCCAAAATTACGCAATGAAATGTCACGTGACACGTTCTTGCCCATATCACGTACCGCAATCTCTCGTGATATGGTCCCGCCAAAATCACCTAACGAAATATCACGTGACATTTGGTCACGGACTTTATGCCATTGACCTTACTTTTGTGTGTTATTTCTTACACCGCTTTTGTGTATGTCTAAGAGAATCTCCGCGTACGCTTTCCTCCTCCACTGCTTCCTACTTCCTCGCGGCGGCGGCTCGCGCCTCGCGGCCTCACCCCGCCGCGGCACATACCGAGAATAAACAACCGTGCCGCACAGACACCTCCTCTCGTAGTCAGTTCGTCCGCCGCATGTTCTCTACAGAGGACAGTCTCTACGACCCAAATGATAATGAGGAGTTATTTCGTTGAATATAGCCAGAATGCCCCGCAACCCTCGATCAGCCGTATCCCCGTCCAGACCCCTGGCCCCGGACAGAGCGGAGCGGTCCAGTGACCCATGGCAGTGAAGCCGAGCGCGGAAGGCACGTCCTCGCACCCGGGTGTGGGCCATTTCTTTGGAATTGGTGGTGCCGCTGATCGTGGAGCCCATATGGGCCTGGAACCAAATGATCTCGTGCGGAGTGATGGTCCTGCCTCTGAGAATCCTAGTAACGAGCGGGGAGACCCTGCAAGAGGCAACGACTCCAACCGCTGAACGTGGATCAGAATAGATGTGAAGACAGATGGAATCCAGAAGCCCTATAGTGCGATAGAAACCTGCCCAGCTATAGCCGGGGAGGCTGCCTTGACAGAGCATGCCGACAATAATCTACCTTGTACAGAGACCGCAATGGCCCCATAACGATTCCTATCCGCACGCGCAGCATCCGTGAAGGTCGACCGGTCTGAACTTATTTGATTTTACCTGCTCCAAGATATTAAAGCGAAAGCTTTTCTTGGTTATGTTGGCGATAGCGCGCCCAGATGCCGCCCGCAAAAAGCGTCCGCAGAAGCCTTCCCCGGAAAGCACGTGACCTCTCCTACCGGCAATGACGCCGGCGCCAACACTCACCGCAGCGGCAGTCGGCGCTCTGCTTCGCTGCAACTACCTGCAGCGGCGTGCAGCCGCGTCGCTGCGTTTCTTCGCTGGGTTGGCGAAAGCGCGCGCCCAGCTGCATGGCATCACCGTAGGAACACTCGGTACGCGTTCGGCTCTGCCACTTCGCCGCAGTGAGCGCGCCCTCGCCCGTGGTCAGTTCGCCGCGAGGTTCTGTGGGTTGGTGCTGAGCCGGTGCTTGGGCTCCCTCAAGGGCTGCAGAAGGTTGTGCATATCTTTCGCTCCTCAAAAAGATCCAATTCTCTCTTCTACGGAAACACTGTAGTAGCAGCATGGATAGTGATTCTGCAACGAGTAGCTCCAGGAACTCCGATGTCGAGGTTGTAGGCTTAGCAAGGACATCGGCAGAAGACTCGTCGACGAAGCGTTCCCTCGACGAGGACTCAGTGGGCGAGCGTAAATTAAAACGTGCACGCTTTACACTCAAGTCGCTTACTGCGAAGAAGAAAGAGAAAGCCGAAAGAAAATGACGACGCCGTGCTGCCGTTGCGGCTCTACGGCCGCCGCCCAAGTCGCCTGCTACTAGAAAGGCGAAGCAGGCAGCGGCAAAGCGAGCGAAACGCGCAGCAACGGCAGCGCTACGACCGCCGCCCAAGTCGGCAACTACAAGGAAAGCCGAGGAAACCGAAGCTAAATGAGCTGAGAGGGCTTTCGCGTTCTCATCTGATAAGAATATGCTTAGGGATTGTCGAACTTTTTGTACTTTGCTCTAGCCCTGTGCCCAACAAGCAAACGTACCACTCTACCATTCGAAACACATGGACATGGCGGACAGTATAAAGTAGCAGCCAGCTTACTAGGCAACTGCACCTCAAAGTCGTCTCAAACACCTCTTCAACATGACAATCTTAACAGGTAGGTCACGTGTTTTGGAATTGATGAAAGGGCCGCGGGTTTGATTCTGGAAGACAAAGCTTTCTCCTCTTCTGTTTTTTTTCTTTTGCCTTTCATTATTGTTTTTGGAAGACTCCATCATCTTTTTAAATTCATCTCTTGGTTGCATCCCTTGTTCTGCGGCTTCTTTGTCTCCGCACGTGTCCATTACCCCTTTTTGAGACATCTCCCTGGATGGTGGGTTCGTAAAGACGACGCAACTACGGGCTGCTACTTCTGCTCCATCCATGAGTCCCGCTGCCTCACCCGACCAGGAACTGCACTCCCTTGTTCAACATCATAGCCGCAGCCTACCAAATGGCCAACTAACTAAGACTTGTACCTATGCCTGCGGCAGCGGTGGAACTGCTGACAGTGAATTCAGGCACACAGGTAGCACAGAAAATGGCTCAAGAAGCCACTGGAATTAAAACGTGGCGACGATGGACACCTGAAGCTCCTACAGCGAAGCTGGGCTAGCATAACTGCTGGGAGAATTAAAGGGAGCCAACTGGGATGTCATTGACCTTAGAACGGTTAGGATACTGAATGATTGGCTCGTCCTCTGCTACAGAGTACTCCCTGAGAAGCGAGAATATGGCGTGGTGTTCCTAATCTATTACGATGTCCTGGGTGACATTCCAAAGCTTTAAAGAAATGGTGACACGGATTGTCATAACACTAAAGATGTATAAATAAAAATTAATACAAAGATACGCTTCTACGTCCAGTCAGATGGCGAGAAAATAGAGTAATTCTAAGAGGACGTCAAACTGGCAATGCAAAAGTACGAACGCAATGTAACGTAATCATAGGACATTTCAGCGCGAAAGTAGGGAGAGAACAAAAAAATTACTCCATCTCCTGCTAAAGGGGACCATGAGGCGATCGATGCGAAGCAGCAAGGGGGGTGCACACCGCGTTTGCATCGGTTTGACTAGGTGTCGCGTTTGCATCGGTTTGACGCTAGCAGACGCTGCCTGCGTCAGCGTGGTCTCTCGCTGGCGAGGGCGCGTTCTCGTTCCTTGCGAGCTGGTAAAGCGTTCATCGAAGAAAGAGCGTTTCCATAGTCAACGCGCGCCTTTCGGAGAGGAGAGGAGGAAGGCTGAGAGGAGAGATGAGACAAGGAGAGGAGGGGGAAGAGGATGAGGAGGATGCGCATGCGCAGTGCGGGTGTTCACACCACACGGCGTGGGTAGGGACGAACAAAGCCCCCTCCGCGATAAGCTGCTTCGCATCTAAAAGGCGAACTGGCAGTCGGTGTCTGTGGCGTAGACGATAGGAATAGGACAGGAGAGATGTTAGTATAATTTGCACAAAGACATCGACTCCGTGTAGAACACGCGGGGTCAGAAAGCACAACACCAGGAAGTGAACATGGCGAAGTCCTAGAAAAAAATACACCAAACAAAAAAAGAAAAGGACATATACTTCACAATGTTGGGGATTCATTTGTGGGGTTTCATGTCCGAAAGCCAGCTGTGATTATGAGAGACGCCGTATTGGGAATCTCCGGAAATTCGGACCACCTGGGGTTCTTTAAACTGCACTGACGTCGCACAGCACACGAGCCTCAACATTTAGCCTCCATCGAAATGCAGCCGCCGCGGCCGGGATTGGACCCCGTGATCTTCAGATCAGCAGCCGAGTGCGATAACGACTAGACCACCGTGGCGGGGCTTCATAATGTTGGGGCTCAGGCATTGTGCAAGCCACAGAGGTATCATTGGCAAGATAAAGTGTGGTCACCAGCAAATGATAGCAAAGACAACCGTCAACCTAACGAAAGAACGGCTTCACAAAAGGGTGCCCTACGATTTGTCATCTTCATGTAATCAACCAAATAACTGAGAAATCCGCTGAACATAACAAGCATTTATATACGGATTTCATAGACCACGAAACAGCATTCGACTTGGTAGAGATATCAGTAGTTCTGGAGGCATTATGCCATCAAGAAATACTTGAAACACGCATAAGTACCTAGCGGAAATCTACAAAGATTCTGCAGCCACCTTTACTCCTGCTCACTAGAAGGAAGAAAATCTTCCCGATCGACAAGGTATAGGGCGATGCCATGACTTACTGTGTGTGTGTGTGTGTGTGTGTGTGTGTGTGTGTGTGTGTGTGTGTGTGTGTGTGTGTGTGTGTGTGTGTGTGTGTGTGTGTGTGTGTGTGTGTGTGTGTGTGTGTGTGTGTGTGCAGTCTGCCCATGCGTCGTTTCCAACATTGATTGTATGGAATGTGGGTAGCGCTTGTGCCGTGGCTGCATTCTATGTACTGACGTCGACGGCACATGCCCCAGTGGCCGCTGCATAGCTTGTTTAATGAGTGACAAGCATGCGCAATGGCATAAATCTCAGCTACCGCAATCGCTGCGTCATCACTTGTAAACCTGACATATAAGCACTAAAACTAACTAATGTTGCGACTGGCCTGTTGTATTAGCCGGCCAGCGGGTAGCGTGTCGCGGAGCGGCGGAGACGACTCGCAGGCACTTGGGATTCGGGAGCCGAGAACCGAGGCAGAGGTTGAGGAAAACTGAAAAGACGTTTATTTACATATTTACAAGTGCGTTCTCTTCAGAGAGTTCTTCTCTCTCTGTCTATCTCGCTCTAGAGTCCTTCTCTGGGTCCCGCGCTTTTTGTTGCCCGGACATCTCCACCATTGGCTCCTGGGCGAGGGAGGAGGGAGAGGATGGGAGGTCTCCATACTTGACCCGCCCATGGCCGTAATTACCAAAAGTCCGGGAAACGACGCCGGAGACGATCACATCACACGGCCACGTGCACGTGCGGAGACAGACACCGGCAAACAGTTTGTGTGGCCCGACGCCGATAAGGTGGGCCCTCGCTGGACGAATCACTTCCAGATGTGCCGGACGTGGTCGACTCTTCGGCTCGGGAGCAGACGTTCTTCTCGGCTGGCCTTCCTTCTGTGCTAACTGAAAGCGTTCGCACACACGAAGCACACCCGCACGTGCGGCACAGAAACTCATGTCCCCTGGCGGCGCTACACCGTCGCAGGCACACCTGCAGCAGCTTTGTAACACTAACTAACTAACTAGCTAACTAACTAACTAACTTACTTACTTACTAGCTAACTAAAGCGTCTAATGAACTTTTTCTACAGAAAGTTTATAAAAGAACTTTTTTATGTAACGATGGAAAAACCTGATAGAAGCCACTGCGTCCTTTCGCTCTTGACAACACATCTCTGTCGTAGAAGTGGCGGCCGGATAAAGGCGGTGACTTCAATGGAAGCACACGTACAAAGACACGTATATGGAAGCACACGTACAAAGAGCAAAGCATCTGAAGCGTGCAATTTTTCGGTTTCGACGATTAAAACAAACTGTTTTAGGAAACGTTGAATGAGACAAAAAAGCGCAATGAAGCTACATTTAACGGCACTCTCTAAAAATACATTACCAACAAGTTGGGCAAGTATAGGTTCGAGAACTTTGCTTTCCTTAATGTGAAACATTCGGCTTACGTCAAATCTTTTTCACACTTCACGGGAAAAGCCTGATGCACGTTTGGTAATGCAATAGGTTTCATTCCAGTTTGGTTTATATGGAGCGGTTGAAGTGTGTGTTAAATGGGCTACTCCACTTACCTATTCTCCACAGCAAAAAAAAAAAGGCAGGGAAAAGAGAAATGTGGGTAAAATAAAAGAACTACACAACCAAAGAAAGCACATTCCGCAGAGAAACGAATGAAAGAAAAAATGACGTTCGTCAGTTGACTGGAGAGGGTTCACTTAAAGTTCCCATGCACTCATTTCTGTCCAAGTTGTGCTGACACTTCAGGGGTTAACACGTCGCTTCATCTGCATCACTGTCCATGACTGCTCATCACAAACACTTCTTTAGTTTCATGTCAACTGCAAATTTTCATAAGACAAAATCTGCACCAGTACACGTTCAAGTGCAAGTTATGTCTGCAATACAAATGATAATGTGGAAATGGTGTAAGCTTTCGCTTCACAGACCGTTCATTATCGACACAAGAAAGTTCATCAAAAACGCTTGTCTAGTTCTGTTCCCACTAGGAAATCTTTCAGGATGGCGTTTGCCTTTTGCTACAGATTATTTGTAGGCCATGTTCCAAGTAACTTCTGCGATTAAGTTCAAGCCAGGAGCGCAGGCGCAGAGACACGTGGGCAGATACACGCGTATGTAACAAGTTGATAACTGAGTGAATATACGAATAAAAAATGCCGCCCGCATCTTCCCACGGGGGAACTCGAGTAAATGCGTCGCAGAGTGGGGGGGTATCGCGTGAATGTTGCGTAATTGGGTATGGTTTGGGAATGCTTAATTGTTATTTCGTCTTCATTATTCTTATTTATTGAATGAAGGAGAAGCGAAGGCAAGGAGTGTAAAGTTAAAGTGTGTCTTTATTGCTTGGTGCCGTCGTTGTATTGGACGGCACCAAAGTGGGCACTTGCGTCCACGAGCAGCGTCCGGAGCCGCGTCTCGTTGACGACGTTTGCACGCCGCTTCTCGCTCACGTACCTGGGGTCTTAAAGCTCGCTGCTCACGTTTCGCCGCTACTTCTCGTGCATGAAGTTCGGAATCCGCAGCTCGGCGTTGCCGTTTCGCAGAAGCGTCGCGCTGCCCGAGTGATGGATTGAATTCCGAATGCGCGCTCCGCCGCTTATATACACACCGCCCGCGTTCGAGGGAGATGAGTACGGGGGAGAGGTCCGCACCCCCACTGCGCATGCTCGGCTTACTGAACGCCCGGTGGGCCGGCACGAGACAAGCCGAGCATGCGCAGGGGGGGGGGTGTGGACGGCGCCGCCGAAGCGCGACATCGTGCGACTAAGAAATGCTCCGCATTTAAAACGATAGAGTCATACAGTTAAGTAGAACTTAGGAAGCTGGAAAGTATTACAAAACAGAATGACGAACTCGAGACTGACAGCCCTAATGTCCGCATCATTGTTCTAGCGAATATATGTGGGCAAGTTTGAAGTATAGTTAGTGTTACCTAATGCTTTACTGGTAGGTTAGGAGGTGTAGAGAATATTGCGTTTCCGCATGAGGTGCACACAAAGGGATAAAAAGGGACACGCGTTTAGCCGATCATCGAATAAAGAAATATATGCGGCACCTTGTACTGACCGTTGATTAATGACAACAGTGAACAGTGAGTTCCAATTAAAAAACACCTCTGAATGCTCCGAATATGCTCACTTGAACATAGCTCTGGCATCGCAGCACGTGCACTGAACGTGATGAACGGTTGACGAGCATCTCGGCATGATCCAACACGGTACATTGCATATATATCTTGCCGAAGGAAGGAAGGAAGAGGAAAAGAGAAAGACAGGGACGTTAACCAGAAAGGTGTCCGGTTGGCTACCCTACACTGGGTGAATGGGAAGAGGGAATAAAAAGATAAGACAGAGAGGAGGAAGGGGTACAACGAAAGAGCCTTTGCAGGACGACCCCATCAGTAATAGGCGGTTGCTCAAACTGGTCGTCTTTAAGAAGCGCCAAGGTGCTTTCAGTGCCTTGTGGGCCGACGAGCGATGAGGGCGCTTTTCAAGCAGCATCTGCATGGAAAGTGGCCGATCGTCATGTTGGCGTAGTGTCTGAACAAGTGTTCCCCTTTCCGCGTCGAATCGCGGACAGTGGCACAGCAAATGGTCAAGGGTTTCGTCGGTGTCGCACATCTCGCATGCTGCACTGTCGATCGTATACTTATATTTTGCGAAAGAAACCGACTCCGAATAATGAATACGTTTTTTTAAGAAACACAAGTATAAGATGTGGACGTGGAAACGCCCTAACGGGGAAACAAAGAATGAAATTGCCTTTATTGATTGATTTGTGGGGTTTAACGTCCCGAAACCAGCTCTGATTATGAGAGACGCCGTAGTGGAAGTCTCCGGAAATTTCGACCACCTGGGGTTCTTTGGCGTGCACTTACATCGCACAGCACACGGGCCTATACATTTCGCCTCCATAGAAATGCAGCCGCCGCGGCCGGGATTCGATCCCGCGACGTTCGGATCTGCAGGCGAGTGCCATAGCCACTAGACCATCGTGGCGTGGCGAAATTTTCTTTATAATGTGCGAACAACCAGGTATAATTCAAGACAAGGAAATAGTGGGGAAAATAAAATGCAGCAGTCATAGATTAGTAAGGGCGAAGGTTGTTCTTAACCTAAAGAAAACAAGAACTAGATTATTTACCAGAACAAACGCAAATCTAGGGGTAATCAGAGCAAGAAACGAAGAATAAAAAGTCGCTCTAAACATCAAGTTCGAGGCCTTAGGCCAAAGCAATGAAGATTTAGAAGAAATAAACAAAACCATAACGAAAACAATTCTTGAAACAGTGATAGAAGTCGGGGGTAAAGCAACAAGGCAAGTAACGAGTAAGTTGTTTCAATTTACCAAAGATGAAATAAAAAAAACGCCAACCAATGAAAGTAACTTCGTCAAAAAAATCAAATCGAATTTGCAGAACTATCAAAGCTGATCTGTAAAGCCAGGCAAAGAGATGTAAGAAACTTTAACATGAGAGAAATAGAGAACGCAGTAGAGAAACGCACCAGCATTTAATCGGTCCAAAAATAAACTGCACTTAGGACAAAACAAAATGTATGCGCTAAAAGATAAACAAGGTAACGTTATCAATAATTTCAAGGAAATAGCAAAGGTAGCAGAAGTTTTCTACTCTGAAACGTACAGCTCTCAGACAGACCATACAACTTTAATAGAAATAGAATCAGAGGAGGACACTGAAATTACATGTATAACCACTGACGAAGTCAAAAAAAGTTGTCAAAGGGATGTCCCGCGGTAAAGCAGCAGATGAAGATGGCATAACAGCCGACTTGATCAAAGACGGAGGAGACGTTATACTTAAAAAACTTGCATCGCTCTTTGCAGAATGTATCAAGACATCTAGTGTACCGGGCAGTTGGAAAAATGCTAATAGAATCCTAATTCACAAGATAGGTGACATAAAGAAGTTAAAAAATTACAGAGCAATTAGCCTACTCCCAGTAATATACAAGCTATGTACGAAAGTAATTTCTGCTAGGATAAGAGAAACGCTCCATTTTAATCAACCAAGAGAACAAGCCGGTTTTAGGAAAGGTTACTCAACAATGAATTAAAGCCATGCTATTAACCTAGTAATTGAGAATTACGCTGAATATAACAAACCTCTTTATATGGCGTTTATAGACTACGAGGAAGCATTCGACACCATACAAATACAAGCGGTTCTAGAAGTTTTCGTCGACAAGGGGTACCTGACGTATACGTGCAGACCATAAACAACATATCAAAAGATTGCACAGCCACACTACTCCTACATGAGAGAAGCAGAGAAATCCCGATCTGGAGAGGTGTCAGACAAGGAGATACAATCTCCCCGATGCTATTCACTGCATGTTTAGAGGAAGTGTTTGAACGCCTAGATTGGGAAGAAAAGGGAATTCGAATACACGGAGAATATCTCAGTAATTTAAGATTGGCAGACGACATTGCGCTCTTTAGCAATGATTTAAACGAACTACAAAACATGATTGATGACCTAAACCGGGAAAGTATTAAAATTGGACTAAAAATGAATAGGCAAAACACGAACGTTATGCGCAACAGCCTACCTAAAGAGCAATTTAAAATTAACAGCGACCCTTAGAATGTGTGGACGAATACGTACACCTACTCATGAAAAAGAAATTCTCCGTAGAATAAAGATGGGCTGCAGAGATCATCCATGGTTTCGGAAGGCATCCCGAAATCATGAGTGGAAACTTTCCGCTGTCACTAAAGCGAAAAGTATTCTGTCACTGCATTCGCCCACAACTAACGTACGGTGCAGAAACGTGGAGGATAACGAAAAAAACTAGAGATGAAACTAAGGAGCACGCAACGGTGCAATGGAAAGAAAAATGATAGGTGTAACGCTAAGAGATAAAAAACGAGCGGAATGGATCAGGGAACAGCCAGGAGTAGCTGATATTATTACACCAATTAAAAGAAAGTGAACTGGGCAGGACATGTCATTAGGAGGAACAATAACAGATCGACAGTAAGAGCGACGGAATGAATACCAAGAGAGAAAAAACGCAACAGAAGTAGGGAAAAGTTAAGATGGAGCGATGAGATTAAGAAGTTCGCGGGCATAAAGTGGAACCAACTCGCTCAGGATAGGGTGGATTGGAAATCGTTGGGAGAGGCCTTCGCCCTTGGACCTAAGATAGGCTGCTGCTGCTGCTGCTGCTGCTGATGATGATGATGATCATTATGATGATGATTTTTTTACAGCGTTTCCTTACACAGCTACTACTTACCACGTGGGATCCACACAAGGTGAGCTTCATCAGCAGCAACTCCTGCAAAAGTGAAAAAAAATTGGGGGACCCTTAAGCTTCGCCTTTAAGAGTTGGACGCGATAGCGAAATCCGGCCCCTAGTGTGCACTTCAAACACTCAGTGCATACATATTAATGTGTGTTGTTACACACACACACATGCGCACAGACACAGACACACACGCGCGCGCGCGACATATCTATAGTAATGGTAGAGGTTTTCGATCTATTTAATAGCACTTTTAATCAACTTCATGAAAATATTGTACAGTGATGTAGTCACATGGTCCTGTATTATGAACTGCGCGTAGGCGTGACACTTTCATTCGTAAATGGCGCCATTCTGTCGTCCTTCTTGCGTTAACTATCTGGCAGCTGTTCGATTTGTTCTTCTGGAGACATCTTCCGGCCAACCACAACAAGCATCGCCTTATGGTCGGTGAAATGGCAAACAGCACATTATCTAATGTTTGCTGTTTGCTTGATATGATATTGGCACGCAGTATTGTGACTAGAAGAGCCAGACGTAGAGAGCGTCTTGGGGCAGCCACTTTATTGGAGGCCTTGTCATATGTCGGCGGTGGTAGCGACGACAGGCGCAGCTGTCTTTCGGCGGGTCACAAGAGAAAGACCACCACGGCTCGGCAACGCATGCCGTTTTGTACCGCGCAGAGTTCAAGCTGGACGCTCCTTAAGAACGCGTCGACACTAAGGATGAAAGTCGAACGCCACAGCATCATTGACGGGCGTTCATACGAGACGCCTAGTGTTACGCATGCATAGACGCAAGCCGAAGATAGAAATGCTAAGAGCGCGCGTCTGCCGCTTTAAATGAAAAGACGCCATGTGGCAATATGTTCCCTGTCCTAGAACGGCGGAACCATATAGGCTCTGCTGTAGTCGCATGGCCTCCGAGATGGCGGGCGCGCCCGTCGTCTCGGAGGCCATGGTAGTCGAGACATGTTTTTCACAATGTATCACAGATGGCAGCACATTATCTAATGTTTGCTGTTTGCTTGATATGCTCAATGAAGTTTATTCCTCCTACAAATCGCCGAATGTTCTCATTTTCGTCGTGACACCTGCCGAATAAAATGCGTTAAGGAGACTCCTTCCACTACCTGACATTTATGTGGTGTTTTTTTCTGAGGAAGTTCCAAGTAACATCGCGGCTTTGTGGTAGGACACTTGCTTGCCACTCAACCGGCCCGGCTTCGATCCTGAACGGGACCGAAGATTTGTGCTGTTTATATTATTTGCATCTTTCTCGATTTTTCGCTCACGGAGAGACACCGACACCGACGGCGGTATTTCTGCGAAACGAGCTCTCTAACGGTATCGCGTTAAACTAATAAATTAACTGTACTAAGCAGTGCCGATCAGAAATACTAACCTAAATGTCACTCGCCCCAACGAGTGTTCGCACCGTTTTGCTCAACACTTCGTACTTTTTAAATGCAATATATGAATTAAATGACCTTTCGGAACAATGTCGTATGGTGGTAGAGGCGCTGAAAAAATAAATATGTACGAGTTCACGAAGATCTGTGCTGCTTATGCATACAGCAGGCTCAAAATGTAATATAGAATCATTATCAAAAGGCATGCATACGAGCATGCCAGATGTGATGGCCGTGAGTTCTTCTCTTTAGGCGGCTTCCTCGGCTCGCTGGACTTACCGGAGCTTGTCGCTCATGTCGGAGCTGAGCAGCGCGGTCTGACAGTTTACGCAGAGGCTATCGTTGGAATTATTGTTATTTTTATTCTGTATCAGAACCTCGCATTTCCATAGCATGTGTGCTAATGTTGCTCTGGTGTTGCATGTTTTGAATTTGTCTTCGTGAAAATGTCATGGTTGCTGAACAACTTTCCAACATTTGGAATAATAACAAAACATTCAGTGCAAGAAATGGTTGTTTTACTTTAGGGGAACTATTTAAGCGTGTTTTTCAACGTCTGCGCTTCTGCGTAACTCTTCATTACCGCAATTTACTTGTTCACTACACACCAACATGCACACTGAAGGATACTCTCCACAGCATATAACTCACGCCATTATTTTTTAGCCAAAATGGACTTGTCAATTCTACGCGACAGGCATCAACGTAGTGGGTGAAAATTCAGCAAAAAACTGTTGTGAAGGGTGGTATCAAGGATAAACACCCTTCAAAGAGTTGTGAAAGTTCAGCAAAAAACTCTTTTGTGAAGTGTGGTATCAAGGTAAACACCCTTCAAAGAGTTCCGGTCGGAGCCTGACCTTTAAGGTCAGGCTCTGACCGAAAAGTCGACCAATAAATGGAATATCATTGAAGTGCTACTTCTCGACGTCTCGTATTATATTCATGCCGCAACCGAAGCCACCAACTTCGACAACATATATATATATATATATATATATATATATATATATATATATATATATATATATATATATATATATATATATATATATATAGGGATCTGCACACACAGCCAGGCTATGGTTACGGCACGTGCTGCGCAGTAGCTATGCGCGCACTGACTGGAGCCCTTGAAAGCGGCAACCGGCTGCCGGCCAGACATTCGGCGGTGGACGTGCGCGAGGTGCGTGCGCGGGCTGTGCTCGGCGGTGGACAGCCGCCAATAGAGTGCGTGGTTTTTGTGTGCCAGGTGGGCGGTGAGTGCGCGACACGGTCAGGGTTAAGGGCAAGTGCAGCTGTCCGGGAGTATTTGTTTGTTTGTTCGCAGTGTTCCGAGTTTATTTCATATTCATAGTTTTTGAGCTTTAATAAACGTGCGTTCATGAGTTCACCGGAGGATTCAGGGTCATCCTTGGTAGCAAGACGGCCCGAACCCCATGATGTATATATATATATATATATATATATATATCGCACCCTGGCTACACCTTTCTTTACGGTCAGACTAGCCCTTTCAATATTTCAATATAGCCGCGATAGCTGCGAAAAGGTTCCCCCATGACCCCTTTTTCAAAGTTACCACATGTATCAAGCTTAATATACTTCGGAAAACGCACCTTTCGGAACACAATGCCTACCTGACAGTATTATGGCAAGTATGTGCGCAATAAAGCAGTACTTTAAGCTAAGCACTTCGATTAGGCGCTGTTATAAGAGTTACCGGTGGTGTGTTGGAATGCAACCGCTACTCAAGCTTTGCTGTCGCTATGCTGCGTTGTCGGCGGGGGTTCTTTAAACACGAGCAGTTTTTTTAAAGGCAATGTTATCCTGCGTGCTTCGATCCATATCTTTAGCATGCGGTGTCTTATATGTCATTGAAATGAACAGCAGGAACATAAAAAGAAGTAACAAGCTAATTATACAGTAATAAAACATTTCAATATAAAAAGCAAATAACTTAAAGAAACAAAATTAAAGAGACGTAAATCAGAAACTTAAAGAAGACGCCACAGCAACTATGTTAAAATGACAAATAAGTAACCCTGTTTTTATTTACTTTATTCAACCTCAGTTTATTCAACCTGCTAATTTTTTTTTCTTGTGAGCAACAGAGATTCTGCTTTCTTTAAATAGAAGCGTGGTTTCTTGCTCTAGTGGAGGAGCTTATTCTAACATTTCTATTGTTTCTCCTTTTCTGCAGGTGTAACAATAACCAGGAAGAGATTGCACGTAAACGTTACAAAAGGTGCGGTTGTGCTCTATGAATTACAATTTTCGCGCCATCGACATAAGATCGAGTATTGAAAACATCGACCATTTCTTGATCTGGCACACGTGCAGTCTTACGTAAGCCAGCACAACGTATAGACAAAGTAGCGAGTAAAATAAACCCCGCGCTACTTTTTGGAAGGATGTCTGGTAAAATGTACAAAATCAATCAGTCAATCAATCAAGATAACGGGATAGTCTGAAACAGCGCATGGACAATAGACGGACATATAAAACGAGACGTTCTTTTCTGATGCCGTTTTGCTGGCGATCATCAATAACTGACCAGCCTGAGTGGCGCGCCTCGTGGCAATAAAGTGAACTGAAGTCCGATAATGCTGTCAACGCTACCAAAGTCTTAATGTGCCTGTAAGGCTATTTGGATCGTTACGACTACGTTGAGCAAATTTTAATATCAGCACAGCTGTCTTTCCAACATCTCATACTGCTGAAAGCAGAAACACCATCGCGTGCCTTAATATAGCCCAAATTATACAGTCGAAACGGGAAAAGATTGTCGCAAACTACTCATGACTCTGAAGCGGCGAAATCGCGACATCCAGCGCTATTGCTCCCGAGCAAAGCTACAACGAGAGTGTCAAGCACATTCCCTTTTGCAAAGAAGGGATGGCCGGCGTGATCCTACCGATAAGCAACCAGAAAGCTATCGTTCAAAATGCAACCGGTTTGTCAGAGTGCTTTCCGCCGACCAGTGTTTCTTTGGAAGATGGAATGTGCATCCGTTGCGGCTGTACCGTTCAGTAAGTAATGAACTGAAGCTCAACGTTCTGAGTTATTTACCACGATGTTAATGTGGCGTAGATAAATTTTAGCGTCATATGCACATAACAAGCGTTCCATTTATCTAGTGCGGTCTCCCGCTCTCCTGAACAGGAAAGGTGAAGGAGGAAACATCTTACTGTTTGATTTTATGAAGCTTCCTCAACCTACCAGAATCAAAGTTCTGTTTTAGTGAAGGGCAGTGTTGTGGTGTAAATTTCGAGAAAGATTTTCGTGTATATGTGCGCTAAATTGATCATTTAATTAATTAAAACGAGGAAATCGTTTGACTGCTCCTGTAAATCGTGATATCAAGCTTGTAGGCTTTAGAAACTGCACCATGCGCATTTCCCGAAAGCTTCAGCGTCTGTTCTTGGTTCGGAGTTATGAATTCACTAACGTGGTGCCTTAATGACTATCGGAAACTTACCAGTGCAGAGTAACTTTCTGCAAAAAAAAAACTAGAAAATTTACACGAATGGGTCGGGTGCCCGGACGGTTCTCTGTAATCCAGTTTGCGTTTTTACCGTGAATTTGAATGCTTAAGTGGGAGTTCGCCATTCTAGCTGAAGGTTCTCGATGCCATAAAGTACTGGGACATCTTCAGGAACTCTACATCACACAGCTGTTATTGCCGTACCATTTTGGCCTCAAAAACGGTTTCGCCAAATCACTACGACAGGCTTTTGCCGCATGGACAAGGCGGAAGTCATGACGTCGCCTGACATGGTATCATCCGACCCACCGAAGCCTGCCCGCATCAGGTCGAACGAGTGGCCGTTTCTAGCCCGCTTGCTTCTTATAGGAATAGAATATGCTTCATACTTTTGATAAGCTCTGTGTTGCCTAGGCTGCAATCTTTGCAAGTTATCTGAGTGTCTTTTTCCTGGTTGGTTCTTGATAGTAAGTCCCCTGCAGTATTTGGTGGTGCTCAATATTGACGTATATGAACGCAGGGGGCTCGGGGATTTTGTTCTCATGGCTTGGGTTTCTCGTGGCTGTAGTTCTGTTGCTTTAGTAACGTGTGAGACAACCCGGAAGGCCTTTACCTGAAGCAATCAGACGGAGGGCAAATAAATGGGCGGAGTTCGTAGAATGTGCAGTAACCTGCGTTGATTAAAAAATAAAATAGTTTTAAGCTTTGTTGCTATCCCACGGTACTCTATGTAGTAAAATCGAAAGTTGGGTGAGTTGGCTCTTTCGGAGAAATGGTATTATATACACTTAGCTGCATCACAAAGTGACTGTTACAGTTAAAATACAATTCACTTAGCTTGCCAGAGAGAAGCGAAGTTCACGATCGTGCTTAAGGCTACCATACTTCTTTTTCCGCAGACGTTGGACTTTGTGGCTACGAAACGGAATCGTCGCTCACAACAAAAAAGGGCCAAGCGTATTATACCTGCTGCCAAATATCTCGCAATAAATGGGACCACACGGTGACCGTACAATGGTAAGCTGTCATGCCGTTTATAGCCAGCATGCAAACATAACTTCACGCACGAGCAATATGCTTGTAGGTACACTGAATAAATTGCCGTACGACCGTGCTGCTGTAATGTTTACGGTGCTCGGCTACTTAACCGAGATACACGTGTCCACTCGCAATGCCGTGGTCGCATTTAGATGGAGGCGAAATGATCGAAATCTACCACCATCACTCAAGCGGAAACTATATAACTACTGCATTTTGCCAGTACTGACATACGGGGCAGAAACTTGTAAAATTACAAAGAAGCTCGATAGGAAGTTAAGCACTACACAGCGGGCGATGGAACGGAACATGATAGACGTTACATTAAGAGATAGTAAGACAGCCTAGTGGGACAGGGAACTGTTGGGGGGTTGGCGACATAACAAAGGAAGTTAAGAAGAAAAAATGGACATGAGCAGGCCACGTGAGGAGAAGGCTAGATAACCGATGGACAGTTAAAACGACGGAATGGGCACAAAGCGGGTGTAAGCATAGTCGTGGGCGACAGAGGGTAAGAAGGGGGACGAAATTAAGAAATTCGCAGGCATCAAATGGGAATGAGCTCGCTCAGGACAGGCAAGGATGGAGAGCACTGGGAAAGACCTTCGTCCTGCAGTGGACATAAGATGGGCTGATAATGATGATGAAATGCTAGGGGCCCGTGTACTGCGCGACGTCATGCTTACTAAAGAATCCTAGGGGGTTGAAATTCCCCGGACGCCCTACCACGACGTGTCTCATGTCATAATTTTGGCGCAACCTCAGAAATTATGTTAAATTCGTTTAATGGTTTTGTTACTGTGCCCGAGTTTCCGCCTGAGTGCTTCGGGAATCTAATGAAATGTAAGTGTTGCTTTACAATTAGAAGGCCTACGAAAGAAGACCGTGGTCTAGGCTCAGTTTTGACCGGGAAATGGGAGGTATAGCCATTCATATAGAACATGTTCAATAAGGGTCCCCATCATCACAGAAACATGAAACCATAAATTAAATGGCACAATCAATCCTATGCCAACGTCGCCAGCGTTACCATGCGCAGGTTACCAATGGTAGCAGACTCTGTAAATACAGCACAGTATTCCTCATCCTGCAGACCAGAGGAGAAATAAAAAAAAACTGTTTGCTTGCTCAAACATTTCTGTCAAATTTGAATATAACGAATCGCAATTAACGAAACGAATTATTTTTATTTACCAACTTATGTTGCACTGAATGCGCTGTTTATCGAAGTAATTTTGTCACACAGACTTGATTTAACGAATTATTCGGATACTTGAAGCTTTTGTTAGAGCCTTTGCGATTGGTAATTTAAGAAAAAAAATCTCAGTAACATGGGCCGAGAGTGAAGTCACCTGAAATCGATCTTTCATATAAAATGTTACAGCAGGAAAAAATTGCACAGCTTCCGCTAGGTCGCGCAAGGCCAAAGCACCGCGAAGCTGGCCGATGCCATGCAGAGCATGGCTATTAAGTCGTTGAACTTGGCTGAACTGCGTGCAGAGCACGCTTTCGGCTGAACTGGCCGATATGCTATCGAACGTGACGCCACTCCAGCTATTAGGGCGGCGGAGCGAGAGGACAGCGCTTCTTTACCGGGTCGTGCTTGCATTAGCGCAGCTGTGGTAAGGCCACGGTGCAAGAATAGCACCGTAGGCAAGGCTACTGCTAGTGCGCATGCGCCGCTTGGCATGACGTCACGATCGCGAAGCGAAGTGGCGAAGTGATGCCAGGGGCGATAACTTATAACGGTTCCCGAAGTGGACCGGTTCACTTGGCCTTGCCTGATTGGTCACAATCACTCCTTTGCTGACGCAGGCGCGGTTTTACCCAATCACGCGCGGGCAAGTGGACCAGTCCACTTTTGGAACCCTTATAAGATACCGGCCCAGGTGTTGCGCAGCTGGGCATAGCGGTACGATAGCTGGGCGCGACGATGCCATGTGTTCCACAGCTGCTGCGAGGTCGCACAAGGTCATGTGCGTGATACGGAAGAAATAACGAAAAGATTAAAAAGCTCCGTTGTTAAAACAGAACACGATGGTACTAAATTCTAACGCAGCACAATTCAGGCTGAGTTCATTCTAGACTTGCCGCATACCCCTGGAAAAATCTACTTCAAGCTTTCATTACAGTGACCCACAAACATTCGAGTAGAATTTATTGCCGCGCGCGATGAGCATTTTCAACCGTCTGCTTGCTAATGCATGTGATGTAGCGTCGCTGGAACATGTACTACATGCTTTCATAGGTGACTACATGAAGGCAACGCTCCATCGCTCGCTCCAGCCTCTCCTCATTTAGCAGTATCACTTCGTGTGCGCCTATATATAGCCTGCGAAAACCGAACCAGCGGCGCCGTCATCGTATTTGCCCAAATGTACACACAGCACCCGTGTACGCTATGGAATTATGTCATTGCGCTCTTCGTGGTATACACTCCGATGTCAAAGGTCCATGTGCCTGTGGTGCAGCAAGCATCTATGCGCAGTAAGAACGCTGTAAGCGATCCCCAGCGCACAATTAGCTACCCCGCAGATACCATGATCTGCAGCACTTCGCTGTGCTCCGTAATGAGATGCACTACTATTTTTAAAATTACTGAGTTCATTCTGATACTGTTGAAATATATTAACTGCGGCCTAAATAAATTCGTGATTAACAAAGTTTTTGTGCTGCTAGTACGACTTCATTATATCGATGTTCGACTGTACTGTTTTAGGGGCCCGGCTGGTTTGGTGGAGGCTGTTTTTCGGCGCTGACATTCCCAACCTGTACGCGGACGTAGCGATAAACGTCTGGTGTAAGGCCAGGTGGTTTCTGAATCCATGAGAGGGTCGACGTGACGCCGAAGTGCCCGGACACTGCAGCTCGTTATGACAGGCACACGAAATTTACGAACACAAGGAGGATGGAACGACGACAATGTACGTTGTGCTTATGCACGAAAAGTTCTTCACCGGGCGAACATAATCTGGAAGCATTGCGCTTGAAAATTCACGGGAAATTCCCCTTCATCCTTGAGGGCACTTGATGACGCCGTTTAACAGACCAATCTCACCATGGTGTTTCACTACGCCACCGCTGCCGCAGCGCATGCCGGAACTTGTAGTACTCGCGGCTGTCGCGGTATACGCTCAAATGCGTGACTGCTGCATCGGATAACGACGTTAGCGAGTTTTAGCGGCTTTATTTGGATGAGTTGTGATGGTTTGGCTTGCGTGCTATGTGTCGGGATGCTACAAGAACAGGCTGAAACAAAAGTGCGTCGGATTTCTCGTGTTCCCGAAGGATGTTCCGGCAGGAACATGCGTCGGGCAGACTGGCTCGTACGACACACAACTTGTTCATCAGTGTTTGTGAATTTTGTGCTTTTTATGCATGGCACTTTAGCAGTGCCCTACAGAGTCATAATAGATTAGATATATCACGTACGCGCCGATCACTGACAGCCACAATTCAAAGTGCGTGCATGATCCCCTTGCCGCGCGATCATCGCCAGCGGCATCAGACTGGATACAGCTTGTGTTCTGCACAAAATAGTGATCGTTAGAGGACGCTTAATTGACCTCTTACGAAAAGCGATGACGACTGTCAAGCATCTAGCGTGAACGAGACATTTGATGCAAGCCCAGCTGGACTGCAGTGCACAGATCACGCCGCGCACTGCGATTACCTAGGCACGCCGTCATCGCAACCAACGTCACCCCCAGTATTGCAGTTTCCGATGCGCGATGTCATTACGAGCACAAGGTAGAAGGATAATATCAGTGACAAAACAAATCATCTTATGAGCGTAAGCGGCTGAAATAGGGTCATACTCCTATTGAGGTATACCGTCCGACGCAGGTTTGAAAAGGTAAGGCCTTGCGATGACATCGGCGCCGAGACTTCGGGTGTGAGGGCGTAGGGCAGAACGGGCTGCCGCTTATTCGTCTTTTGGCATCTGTCTCAGAGGTTACTTAAACACTCATATACATAGTTTATGCAGCAGGAAATTGCTTGTCATTCACAATAATAAATGGGAAGCATTTATTAGCGAACCTCGGCGACTTTGAGCGTATCTATCTATCTATCTATCTATCTATCTATCTATCTATCTATCTATCTATCTATCTATCTATCTATCTATCTATCTACCTATCTATCTATCTAGCCGCCTACGACTTTGTGCTCTCCTGCCCGTTTCGTTAATGGGAGGAGGAGGAATAAACATTTATTTTGAGGAACGACAATATTGGCCCGAGGTGGGCGGCTCTCTCAGTCCAGAAAGTCGTTCGCTGATGCCGCGGTCCGTGCCCGGTCCATCAGACTTCGCTGGTCCTCCGAGCTTTGAGGTGTTAACATTGCCTCCCACGTTTCTTCAATCACTTCTGGGGGTTCTGGGGCGTCATCTTCAGCGTTGTTTTTGTGGTGTGGGCACACCAGGACCATGCGCCAGAGAGTGTCCGGTACATTACGAAAATTTCGCCATATCCACGAAGTGAATGATGATGAGCGGGCGAAGCTCCGGAGGAAATCTGGTAAACTGTGAATCCTCCTTAGATTTTGCCCACTCGATCATCATACAAAGACACGACACAGAAACACGGGGTTATGGTGTGATTAAATATACAGTCTTCATCTTCGTGCAGCACTCCTCGTTCGCACACCTTGAGAGTTCCCACCGCCCCGTTGAAGAGTCCGTCTATGACGTCGATGTTGGTGGTGATCATGTACAGCTTGTTAGGGACGATGAGTATCTCTTTGGTAAGGTTGGTACAGTCATGTACAAGGCAAATGAGAATGTGACATCTTGGTCACCTTCTCATTTGCCTTGTACATGACTTCTTGCGTCGTGAAACCCAGGTTGGTGAGTACTAGCGTGGCTACGACGGCGCGACGGCGTACAAGCTTCGCCCCTAAAACGGCATAAGTATGGGAAGTTTGTGGGGTGGATCCGGTGCATAATAATTCCATGTACGTATGTGTTCGTTTGCAATCTGCACAGGGACGTGGCTTCTTCCTTGCTTAATTTTAGATGTGGTAGTGGATATTATCGTCTTTCCATTCGGTAGTGTTGCAATATGTCGACATACTTGATTGGAATGTCCTCGACCCTCGTCGCTTTTTGGAGCCCCTGTGGCAGGAAATCCCGGCTGGTATGCTCTCGGGCGACAGCATGCGCTGCTTCGTTTCCTGCCAGGTGTTCGTGTATTGGGTCCATACGACGTGGATGTCGGGAAGCTGTTGCCGAATACCTATTTGTTTTAAGATCTTGTCTGCGACAGCAGAGACACAGCCTTTCTGAATGTTTCTACATGCGGTTTGCGAGCCGCTCAGTACGACAGCTGTCTCTGCAGGTGGCAATGGCGAGGGCGATGGTAACTTCCTCCGCCGTTTCTGGATTCCTGGCAGATATATGGTAGCATAGATTAGATCATTCCCTTGGTTGCAGGTCAAACCTATTGCGTACGCACTTCTGCCTGGATACTTTGCCGCATCTGCATATCTCGTGTCCGGAACTTTGGAGTATTTCTTGCGTAACCATCGAATTCTAGCTTGTCTCCTGGCTGGTATGTTGCGTGCATGTTGCGTGGTACCGACTGAAGTCTAGGAGAAGTGCCGGTAACCGGGATTTCGCATCGGACGCTGCGATAAAGTTTTCCCTGGATGCTAATTTTCCGAAGTGCTGCTCTGCCTGTTTGAGACAGCACAAAAGGCAACTCCGGCGGTTTTTTCACCACGTTTTCAGCGTGTTCTGATGTCAATGTTTTCCAATGGTACTGATAGTCCTGTAAACACCAGGGTGGTGCAATTGGCTCAGAAACGCACCAATAATTTTAAATAAGCAACTGAATTTCGTATTCAAACCGAAACCGAAACGGGTAAATGCTTCGTGAAGCGTGTGCGGTGACGTCACAACCTTCCCGTCACCAGAGGTATGGAATTGGCTCCAAAAAAATGCCAGTGACGAGGTCATCCGACGATGTATTTAGCCATGCCAGCTTTTCTGAACTTCACAGCGACGATTTGAGCGCTGGAGTATCGCCGTTTTCTTCTGAAGGCTCGCTGGCACGGGTAGGCAGCGCGGAGGTGACGACGTCAAAAACACATGGGGGTCGGTATGAGAATCCGCTAAATATTTTAAAAGTCACTTACAGGAAAACTAAATGACCTACATCCGCCTGACTTGGCATATATTATTACAGTGCCGAGGAGAATATATACTGAAAATTTTATTGAGATCAGTGGGCACTCGAAAATCGCCGAAGTTGCCCATTAATTAAGACGCCCCAGCTGGCCAGCCTTGTGCGCTTCACTCCTTTCTTCCCAGGTGTTATGGAGGCCAACTTTCAGAAGTTCGGAGGTTTAAGTCGTACTGGGAGCCCCGCCACGGTGGTCTAGTGGCGATGGTACTCGGCTGCTGATCCGAGGGTCGCGGGATCGAATCCCGGCTGCGGCGGCCGCATTTCGATGGAGGCGAAATGTTGAGGCCCGTGTGCTGTGCGATGTCAGTTCACGTTAAAGAACCCCAGGTGGTCGAAATTTCCGGTGCCCTACACTACGGCGTCTCTCATAATCAGATCTGGTTTTGGGACGTTAAACCCCACATAACAACAAGTCGTACTGGGAAGTACCAATGCGCTCTTGATTGCTTTTCTGATCATTATGTTGCGCTTTTCAATTTTAGCTTTTTTGAGAAGTAGGTACGGGTTACCATATCTAGTCCGGCTTGTGTGGAGGGCTTGTATAATCTGGATGATTTCGTGCTCTTTGAATCCTCTGAGTGGTTATGCGCCGAATTTGAGGAGTGACTTGTGTTAGGGTCTTCTGAAGCTTCGAAAGTGTAGCGGTACCGGAACCGTCTTTATGTATTGCGAGACCAAGGACTCGGAGGGAGTCAACTTGTAGGATGCCGATTCCGCTGAGTGTAACCTTGGGATGTGGGACAACATAGGCTGGAGTTCTTCCTCGGGTGCTTGCCTTGAGTATAAGCGATGTATACGAAAATTTGTGTGCCACAATATGACTACATGACGAACATAAACGACAGGTCATACGATGAGAATCACGACATACATGTCATGAGCGGCATGACTTACATGCCATGGTCTTGGTGCTTTCCTGGCCGTTTTGTTAATGGCATGTATACGAATATTGGTATGGCACCACATGACTGCATGACGAACATAAATGAAAGGTCATAACATTAATTAAAGACATCCATGTCATGAGCGGCATGATTTACATGCCACGGTTCTGGTGCTCTCCTGGCCGTTTCGTTAGTGAGATGTATACGAAAATTGGTATGCCACAACATGACGGCATGAGCAACATAAATGGCAGGCTATAACATGAAAATCATGATATGCATGTCATGAGCGGCATGATTTACGTGCCAGGGTCTTGGTGCACTCCTGGCCATTTCGTGAATGTGATTTATACGAAAATTGGTATGCCACAACATGACGGCATGAGGAACATAAATGACAAGTCATAACATGAAAACCATGACATGCATGCTTTGAGCGGCATCATTTACGTGCCAGGGTATTGGTGCTCTCCAGGCCCTTTCGTTAACGGTACATATAAAAATATGTGTGCCAGAACATGACTGCGTGACGAATATAAATGACAGAGCGTAAGATGAAAATCCCGATATGCATGTCATGAGCGGCATGATTTATATGCCACGGTTTTGGTGCTCTCCTGGCCGTTTTGCTAATGGGATGTATACGAAAATTGGTATGGCGAGACAAGAATGTCTGACGACCATGGGTGACGCGTTCTAAGAACATGAAAATTGTGAGATGCATGTCATGAACGTGCATGTGATGTCATGATTGACATGCCATGCGTTTCGTTAAAGGGATACATGCCAGTATTGCTATGGCACTGCTCGACACTGCTCGACACTGTCATGTACAATATTGCTATGACACTGCTATGGCACTGCTCGAACGTAAATGACAGGTCATAACATTACCATCACGACATGCGTATCATGAGCGGCATGGTTTACGTGTCGCAGTCTTGATGCTCTTGTGGCCGTTTCGTTAACTTCATATGTACCAAAATCGGTATAGCGAGACAACAATGCAGATCTATTTTACGTTCCTGATGCGTGCTTCACATTTACTTGATTCCCACTGCGCGTGCTATCTGCCATTTTTTCCCTAGACTTAGACGCGGCCGGTAAGTTTTCGCTAATGGCGCGCGGCAAGTCATCGTTTTCTATCCATTTACGTCTAGCGCATCACTATGATTGAAGCAGACCTTTCACTTGAAGCACACCTTTCACCTTGTTTGACAAAACTAGCGCAATATTGTTCCTTCGACTGAGCGTTCAGTTCTTTTCACCACTCTGTGCTTTTTACGTCCTACCTCTGCATGATACGTGCTCTGAGACGTCCTTACTCGTATTTTTATTGTATATAAGCCAATATGGGCAACAGCAATGCGAAGCGACACAGACGCATCAACTAACTACAACACCATGACCAGGTCGCATGTTTATCAATGTCGACCTTTCTTCTTTTTCCTTTAACAGGTAGCGTTACATCGCATGGTAAATTTAAATAAAACACATCCACAGCAGCTCCGAACGCAGTTTTGCGACGCGTTCAACCATCGTCCACGCCAAGGATTCGAACAAAACGCCAGTAAAACTATAGCACGCAGCAAGCACAGCCGTACCAGGCATTCTTTGAGAGCTACAACTAAGATGCCGGCGGCGCCACTGCAGGAAACTCGCGCATGCGCCAATCTTGGGGTGAAGTCGGTCTATTCCTGGTCGGTACGCTGTTCTGTGTCGAAGTTCGAACTCTTCAGTGTGCCTAAAAATTTCACTGCAGCACTATTTCACATTTGCGTACAATAGAGCTTTGCATGAGATTCCAAGGATGAGTCCACTTCGCCTTGTGTACGTGGCGAACACTTACAACCATGTTTCACGCTATGTTTCCCCGACACAAAGACGAAGAAAGAAGCCTGACGCAGCAGAGTACTTGCACCAGTCCTAGTCAGAGTGTTTTCTAACTTTTTTGCGTGCCACGGTCATTAACACTTGTACGCATGAACACCATACAGTGAGGCGTCAGACCGGGTCCTCGATATTAAGAACAAAACGACTGATGATCGGTGACGATGTTAAAAGATCTGCTGGAGATTTATGGACTAATTTTGAATGTGACCCATAATATTGCTATAGAAGTTTTCTCTCCATTGCAGAATAGTTTACTCCTGCTTTTGAAGAGCGAGTGGCCTACGTATGAACGATGATCCATTCTTGGTCGTTCTGTATGCGCAAGGAGAGCGTCCACACCAATACTGCTGTCATCAGTTTCAATCTCAGTTTCGGCGTTAGCGTCGAAGCTTTCCATTTAGTCGAAGTTTGCCATTTTAGTCCAGCTAGCGCTGTGTCCATAACTCATTAGAAAGTGGTGGGTGCGGAGCCAAGGCCCAATGCGGGCATAGCCTTGCATTGGTAAAGATGATCAGGCGTAATGAATGGAAACATTTCGCAACCTGCTGGGTAGATTACTCTCCCAGTAACCAATTTTTCGATCTGCAGATGAAAGGTACTTTGTATGGCGCAGGCGATCTAGGACATCGCTTTGTCGAGGAAGTGGGTAAACCTCTTTATTTGTTATATATGTTGTGGAGCCAATGGTATAGTCTACGCAGAATCTTAAGGTGCGATTCTTTTTCTGTGCCAAGATGACGCAGAAAACCGCAGGCTGTTCGACGGCTGGATGATTTAATGTTTGAACACTTATTTGACCTGTCTGCTGATAGCATCACGATTCTTTCATTGTGACATGGTGTAGTGACTGCCCAATTGGTCGTTATTTTTGATCCATTATGAAGCGATCCTTTGTAAGCACTGTTTGACGGACATTTGACAATGAAGCGAAACGATCCTGGAAGCGGCAGACTAGTCACTGCAGACGCTCTTCTATGCTTGTGGTAGTGAAGGATTTACACGTGCACCGAACGAAAGATTGACAGTATGACGTTGCTACTCGTCGAGTATAAAGACTTTGGCAATGCCTGGAACAATCTGAAATGTCACTGCGGTAGTGCCTTTGTTGAGATGATATTACTTGTGCACAAACCCCGCCAGGGTGGTCTAGTGGTTATGGAAGTCGGTTGCTTATGCGAGGGTCGCGGGATCAAGTGCCGGCCGCGGCGGCTACATTTAGATGGAGGTGAAATGGTGAGGCCCGTGCACTGTGCGACGTCATTGCACGTTAAAGAACCCCAAGTGGTCAAGAGTTCAGAAGCCCTCCACTACGGCGTGTCTAATAATCACAGCTGGTTTTGGGGCGTTAAACCCCACAAATCAATCACACTTGAAGCCCTAGAGATGGGCGGTCGGCCGCAGTGGGGGGCGGAAGAACTACTGCCGCCCGTCTTGGGGAGAACTCTGAGCATACTAACGTTTCTAAAGCAATCTTGAAGTCCGTGTCTCAGCGTCTTCCTCTTACAGGTGTCCCGTCTTAACAACACCGGAAAATTCTAAATGTGCCATGGTAAGCTATGAGAATAAATACGATGTTTATCCACAATGCTGTCCCTCGTACCTGTGCCCGCCGGCCGAAAGTAAGTCTGTTTTGGCAATATTGTTACGAGGGCTGCCGCCTAACGCGAATAATGTAAATGTACCTCTATAAAGAAAATTCCCCTGCACAAAAACGACTGGAACGAAGATTTAGTCGACATAAAGAAGCACTCGATAAAAGGAAACATACTTGATACCGAAAAGAAAGAAACAATACGTCACTATTACTATAGTCGCCATAAGTGACGCATGACTCAAAACGCGCAGGTATATTCGATATGACCTCGTTTGCGTCGTAATGCCTCAACGACAGGTGAAGAAAGTTTCCTCTTTGAGGCCGATTTTAAGGGCTGAAAATAAGAAAGATGCGCGATTATTAGCCACGTACGTTGACCATGCTAGCTTCAGTACTACACCAAGCCTCTTACTCCCGATTTAGCTTCCCTGACAGTTGCTGCTTTTGGCCTGCCTGCATTGGCCTTGTGTGTTACTTGTTTACGTTGATAGTACTCTAGTCGTCATTTCTTACACTAGGGTTCTGTCCGTCGAAAGATTCCGATTGCATGCAATCAAGCCATGATGAAGAAACATGCTTTTACAATATGTGTGGTGAAGACATCGGTGCGAATGCCAAGAAAGGGTAAGAAAAGCAGGGAGGCCCATTTCTTCTTCTATTTTGTACTATATATACGTCAGCTAATTCAGTGTTACTTTTCTGCTTCTGTGGGAATCTGCTGAAGCGCGAAATTGTCATTTGAACTGCATGGCTACAACAGTGAGGAAGAAGATCGTTGTTTGCGAGCGCGTTCGGTTTTCTTCGGTTTCGCCGCTCGCCATTGGCCAGGGCCGTGCTGGAGCCGCGATCCACTGGGCACGACACTGCTTTTACATCACCACGTTTGCTCTGAAGGCGACGCGTTTAAACTCACGAATAAAGAAATTATTTGCTTCCACAAAACGCTGTTGTTCTTTAAACGGCAAAACTCTTTCCGTTTTGTAGTATGCTCTCCACAAGAAGACAATAAGCGATTCTCCTCGCTTTTTTGGGATGTTCACTGGCTACCGACAGGCTGCTCTCGTATTCAAATTTTCAAATACTTTGAGGGCCGCCATGTCACAAAGCAGTACCCGCTGAAGCAAATGAGAGCGATACCAGCGCAGCACTCAGCCGCGCCGAATCGACTGCTCGCAACGAGAGTGAACGCTTCCTCTTCCGAACGGATCTCAGATTGCGCTCCAGGTCCCCTATTCGCTTAGGCAGTGTGCACTGACACACACACACGCACACACACAACAAACACACAAACACACCGTCGCCGGAATTGCATCCGATCAGTGAAAACTTCCACGTATATTTGAACGCCGATTTTCACCCGGCGCAAGCAGCAGCCAGAGGCCTGACACCTTGATAGCCCCGACATAAGACGCCGTCTTCTGTGGGCGATAAGCACAGAAGGGTCCCTTATCCAGGCGTGCCCATGATTTCTTGATCTAGCAACAATTTCCGTGAGGGTGATCTCTGGCGCGGTTCACGACTTCGCGGGCCTTGGCGTGTGCCGTGTCGTTTCAGTTCCGATGTGTCTCGACACATCTCCCATGTGTGCTCGGAACCATAGGATTCTGGCTAGAAATTCTGCCTCTCGCAGGGCTTGGCTATTGCTTAGGATTCGGACCGCTCGTTGTGAAATCCCTCTTTGGCGAAGTTGCTGACCACTTTTCTCTAGTTGCAGAGAACCGTCGTACAAGTCGGATCCGCGAGTTCAACCTCCGCTTCCTGTGCTTCCTCTGCTCGCTCGCACGTTACACTTGCCGATGTGCTGGTTTCCCGTCTTGAATCGACGACACAATAGTATTTTCTTTTGAAAATAAGATGACTGCCGTTTCTTTGCAGCTGCATTTCACGCGGTGAGATGAAAAAGAGAAGATGCAAAGACGTACTATCCTACAGCCCTAATGAGTTACGTGAAGAGGAGAATGCTTGCCCGGATATGATGTGCCCCGATGTGACAGGCAAGCCTTTTTGTTGCTTCCTTTGTAGAAAAGCCTAGGAAGAAAAGGCCACAGTGAAAATAAAAATCCGCATTATAGAGGGTGTCCCAAATATCATGTGCCAAGATTAAAAAAGAAATAAAAAGCCAGGAGTTCTATTAAGATAATCTCAAGTGAATACTTGCAGTATTCGTCTGTACTTACGATGAATACTTTTATCATTACTAAGTAGTCAACTTTGTAAATATTGCTTAAATTGCTGACATGTCGGTTCTGTCCTGCTCTGTTCTAACTTGAGTTGAAATACATCACCTCAGCTGTTCCATTTCTCTGTGCTTCCCAGTAAAATGACAAAAAGCAACACTATGTCAACTATAAAGTTGTAGGCCAACTAAGATAACCCCGAAATCAATCGTTTGTTTCCCGCAGAGAATTACATTATTGTTGTTTTCGTGGAAAAACGATAGCCCACGGAACACGCGATGTTTTAAATCGACGCGCGCTTTTTTGCACTCCCGAGCGATATTTGATGGAAACACATCTGTTCGCATTTATTGACGCAGCGTGCAGGCTTAGCCTTGCAGAATAGTTTCATGTAGCTTTCACGACTTGACTGGCATTGAGGTAAGCGTCACCCTGCGCTCTCTATAGTATTCGGTTTTTCGGGATTTTACGTCTCGTACCCACGGTATGAATATGAGAGACGCCGTATAGTAGAGGGCTCCGGAATTTTCGACCACCCGGGGTTCTTTAACGTGCACTGACATCGCACAATACACAGGCCTCTACATTTTGCCTCCATAAAATGTAGCCGCTGCGTCCCGGATTCAGACACTCTCGGTAGGACGCGCTGCCTAGTATCATGCAGTCATATGTATCTATAAAGTATTGCATTGAAACACTTATGTAGCGGCGTATGGACGTGCATTTATTGCGTATTTCAGGTATCTCGCGAGCTTGTGCTTTTCTGGGAAAAAAAAAAGAACAACTTCACCAATTTCAGCATGAAAAAAAAGCTTGATTCCCGGGTTATCGGAGGCGGCCCACAACATTACAATATATAATTACATGTAAGCGACTGAAGCAATATTTAAATAGGTGACCAATTAAATAGAAATAATTTATTTATATTCAGTGATCGAACAGTACTGGTGGCGAGTTCACACAAGCACCACGAAGATATAACTGGGTTGATTTAGCGCTCAGATATGTTACAGGCTTGGCTGCACGATAGATGAAACATATGCATTGGAATTTCATGCGAATCAGCCTCATTTATCCTCATTTGATGTCATTCACATTCTCTTTGATGTCTCCACTGGTCTACGTTTCACACAATTCAAACAAGAGAAATCTCCCTTTTTTATGAGTCTTGTTAATCTAATTATTTCATTTCCCAGTACCACATATATGATCAAATTACCTTTAGGGAACGTCACTTATTGCATTATTAACTCGAATAAATCTTTGCTTTCTTTCACGTGCGAGTCCTGGTCATAAGTGGTAGGACTTTCTAAACCACTTAAAGGCACGCGCTCTTGCCCCGCCACGGTGGTCTAGTGGCTATGGTACTTGGCTGCTGATCCGAGGGTCGCAGTATCGAATCCCGGCCGCAGCGGCTGCATTTCGATGGTGGCGAAATGTTGAGGCCCGCCTACTGTGCGATGTCAGTGCACGTTAAAGATCCCCAGGTGGCCAAAATTTCCGGAGCCCTCCACTACGGCGTCTCTCATAATCAGAGCTGGTTTTGGGACGTTAAACCCCACATAACAATAAACAAGGCACGCGCTCTCTCGCAACCAAGTTGAAAGGCACGTTCGCCACCGCAGTTCACTGCGCGAACCACAATCATCATCATCATCATCATCATCTTACGTCGTGATGCGCCGTTTCGTCTCTGCGGCTCGCCACCGCTTTTTTTACATCATGTTGTGCGTAGGATTTGAATAATTATTATATCGAGGGGCTAGAGGAACATCTGGCCTCTGTAAAGTAAACGAGGGCAGAAGAAATAGCAGGTTAGCTGGCCTCTGTAAAGTAAACGAGGGCAGAAGAAAGAGCAGGTTAGCTGAAACTGTGACGCTATTCTCGTCACTGTGTCGTCACGCTCTTTTGATTCATACTGCCGTTGTTCTATTGCCCTGCCATCTCCATCATTTCTTCTGCATCGTCGTCGCACAGTATTCTTTACACTGTCATTTCTGCTATCAAATGTTGTCGACGATATTTTATGGTTCCATCATCAAACTCTGTTATTTACGCGAGCAGTACGTAAGTGTTGCTATATGTGTCCGTTTCATTTGTGTGCTACACATAAGCTGCTCACTTACTTGATGACAAGTTTCCCTGGGAGTATTCCAGGAATACGGAAAAAGATCACAACTCTCGCCGCCACCGGCGGTGTTGAAGCAGCATGCTCAGGTCATACTATACGTCAAATACAACGGCCGTGCCTATCCGTACAGCGATGCATTAACCACTATTGTAATTGTTTCCGGTAGATCGTAAAAAGCGCAGTAGCGCTCCTACCACAATCGACGGGATGCAATGTCATCTCGGTGCCGTGCAATTGTTTCTGGCGACAGAGGTTAGTCCATGAACTTGTTGAGTGCTAAAAAAAAAAATAACACCTCCATGAACATTCTCCTCGTTTCATTTTTTTTCTCAACTTTTTAGCCCCCTGAGAATGCCAGTTTTCTTGTCCCAGTGCGGGGTAGCGAACCCTGAACTCATATGTTGTGAACTTCCCTCCTATCCTCTCACCCCCTCTCACTCCCTACCAGCATGCAGTTCCTTACGATATTAGATTACCACATTAGTCATCCAATTCAAAACATCCAAGAAGGCGGCATCGCTACTATCAGAGCTGGCTGCTTTCGTAAAGCGCTTCTCGTAGTTCCAATGGAGGAAAACTTTCTCTCTTCGGTGTAATTTACTCGTCTTTGTGTATATGCTTGTAGCGTTTCCACCAGGAACTAACAGATGGAAGACATAATTTAAATTAGGCGGGTGTCGTCCGCCATTTATTCCTACTTCTTCTTCCTCTCGTCTAACCCCATGCCACTTCGTCTTCGTCTTCATTTACGAACTCCGTGAAGACCGCTTCAATCAATGCATATAACGCATGCATTAATTCAATGTATATAGTAGATTCAGCTGATCCCACACACTCTCACTAACGTTCCTATGAAGTTGAGCTTAATGATGGAACAATATGAACTTATTACTTTTTCATATGTACGGCGTTGATGTGTTTGCTTTACTATTACCCGTACATTGGTACACTCGCAGCACGGTAACCTTGTGAAAATATGCTCCTTTACAAAAAGTTAAAGCACTTTAACCTTTAGTAAAGGAGTATATTTTCTCATTTTTGTGTACCTGTAAAATAAACTAAAGGTTACAATGCTAGTGTAAGCTCAGATTAGTGTGCTAAGACGAAGCTGCGTTTTCGATCTTTAGGTGGACTCATTATCCTTTCCGGACTCTGGGATTATGCGGACGGCCTAATAGAAGGTAAGCTTATCCGAAATGACTCAAGGTATGCCATCTGCACTTATACTTTGCTGACAGCGTATGTTTTCACATTTCAACTACAGCAGAAATAAGACGCCGCGAATGCTATAAAGATTGCAAAATGTTGTTCATAATTGTTCATTCACTAATTTTTATAATGGTTAGTCTGATTGATATCAATGTTTCATTCATTCACCATTCAGAATTACTCACCAGAAAGGTCGCGGAATTTTATAAAACGGGAGTATTGTGCTCCACCCGTCTGCCGCATTAAGCTGCAAAGGGAACGCCTGCAGTTTGCTTTATAGCTTCCGTTGGTGACAGTATTTTTCTTTCATGAGCCTTGCCCCGCCCCGGTGGTCAAGTGGCTATGGTACTCGGCTGCTGATCCGAGGGTCGCGGGATCGAATCCCGGCTGCGGCGGCTGCATTTCCATGGAGGCGAAATGTTGAGGCCCGTGTGCTGTGCGATGTCAGTGCACGTTAAAGAACCCCAGGTGGTCGAAATTTCCGGAGCCCTCCACTACGGCGTCTCTCATAATCAGAGCTGGTTTTGGAACGTTAAACCCCACATAACAACCACTTTCATGAGCCTTCCTCCACCATACGGGATTCTTCACAACTAGCTTGCCAAGCTTAATATTAAAAAAAAATCAAGATAAGTAGAAAGTTCACGTTCGCTTGCATGCTGAGGTGTGTACCACAACCTCGAATAAGCAGTTAACGTTACCGTACATTCGGAGGCAACGCACACATTACAGCGGTGACGATTAGTGCGGCACTAAACAATTCATGTGACTCCAGCGCACTATCGTAATGACAACTGGTTTAGGTTTAAGCGAGGAAACAGCAATATAGTGCACTGACGCAAGGCTTCTTCCCTTATAGTTGCCCCACCACGGTGGCCTAGTGGTTATAGTACTCGGATACTGATCCGAGTGTCGCGGGATGGAATCCCGGCCGCGGCTAGCCACATTTAGATGGAGGCGAAATGCAGTAGCCGCGGCCGGAACTAGTAACGCAAGCGATTGGGAAAGTTAGGGAGACCACATGTGGTCATGTAGGCTCGCTAGGGAAAATTCTTGCAGACAGGAAACGGGTCAATACCCAAACCTCGAAAATATGCCCGCAGGCTCCTAATAATGCCTTAACGTGCCTTTTTATTGCGAACTCTTGATACTGCGTACATGTTACATTCGGGAAATACGGTGACACTCGCGAGATAAAAGCGATAGCCGCAGCAGGCATACACTCTTAGCACGGTAACCTTCACTTTATTTTATAGGTACACAAAAATGTGAAAATATTCTCCTTTACTAAAGGTTAAAGTGCTTTATAACCTTTAGTAAAGGAGCATATTTTCACAGTTTTGTGTACCTATAAAATAAACTAAAGGTTACCGTGATAAGAGTGTACTGTGCGGCAAGCGATACGTGCCACTCTATGCGTGAATACTAAATCGTGGACTCATCCCAACTATGATTTACGAAACTTGATGTCGGCAATGAAGCTCTGAATAGTCCAGAGCAAGGCTGACCAAGGAAGGCTAAATTCTCAAATAACCTCAGCATTTCCTTTTGTGTTCTCTCCAGTTTGTTGCAATTCGTAGTCCCACGGTAGTGCCCAAACTAGCGTGCAATAGGATAAACGGCAGTAAAATGAACGTAAACTATGTTTTTTCTTTAGATGCAAAGGAATTAGTCCGGCCTTTTGAATATTAGAGTTACTGGTCTGCTTCGCTCTCAGAGGAGTTTTTTTTTATGTCAGTATATCATCACATACTTTCTTCAAATCATACACCTAAATTTTTTTGGACATTTTTCACTTCCTAGAACGGTATCCTTGAACATTAACGCAAGTTTAAGTCAACACGTTTGTTATCGAGTTTAAACGGGAGGAAACTATTTTCTTTAGATTTAAGCCTAATTTATTTGCAAGAAGCCAACTCTCCAGCTTAATAAGGTACCATTTATCATGTTCTGAAGCTGAACAAAATAAAACAACCACACCAAAAACAAAGCAATTGATGCCGTCAGCGTACTTTACCAACTCTGGGTAGTTAGGCATATCGAATAAGTCGTTTACATATGGTATAATTAACAGGGGCTCCACAAACCACCCCTGGGGCATGCACTCCTTGTTCTACTGTAGTAGTAGGGGAGATGACCAATTTTTACACGCTGCTTTCTGCAAGGAAGGTAACTTTTTCGAAGAGCTAAGAAAGCACCGCAAATGCCATAATCTCTATGTTTCAATTGCAAAATGTCATGATTAACACAGTGATACGCTCTGCTAAAACCTGCACGGTAAAGTTTGTTCTCAATGGCGCACAGTATTTTATCTTTAACATGTAATAGAGCTAGTTCAATGGTTTTATTTTATCAGGAAACCATACCGCGCGTCTTATTATGTGGTTTTTAATTATGAAATCAACGAGACGCGTGTTAATGATATTTTCGAATACTTTAGATAGCGCGGGTAGCACCGAAATTGACATGTAATTACATGTGTCACTGACTCTTTTCCATGGTACACTATGCATATGCGGGTAAGCTTAAGATCGGAGAAGATTCCTGTTTCAAGCATTCGACTAATTATATGTGTTCGTGATAAAGATATAAGAGCCGCAACATATTTAATAGGTAAGGCACATAACTCGTCAGTCCTGCCGAAACATTGTTTCTAATTTTACCCAATAGCATTTGCACCTCTGGCGGCCTTGTCGGAAGTAAAGTATCAAGCTCTCGCGTGTAAGCATATAGAATCACTACATGCTTCGCAATTAAGGTTACTTAGGAAATCACTAAGGTTAGAAAACTATTCATTCACTTATGGATGTACTTCCACTTCCGTTTTAACCGTGGACAAAAGCTGCAATGCTAATAGGACGTTTCGCTTTCGAGTGTTTAGACAAATTAACATGTTATTTAACTTCAGTTATTAACACTGAAGATTCCATAGGCTCTCAGCAGGCCAGGAGTCGATTTCTCTTCGTCGTTGTGGACGCTTCTACAGCGCAAGTCAGCGTTTTTATTGGAGCCGCTTTGGCCTTTTCATTATGCCGCGTATTGTGACGATGAAAGACGCAGCAGATCTCAAGCGTTTCCAGTCGAACTATTGAATGGGCGAAACTGTGCCAAAGCCAATCTCGCCGCAGTGTGTTAGCGGCGAGAACGTTCATCGGTCGACGATAAACACTGAGAAGCGTTGAAATGCATCAACTTTTACGCATTCGTCGTCGTTCATTCTGGTGTTATCTCTGATGTTCTGGAAGGCACTAAAGTATGCTTGCCTGGCATGCAAAGTTTGTAGAACCGTCGACACAGTACGTGACACAGCATGTAAAATAAGCGCGGCCTAAGGTGCGCGTTACAGGAAAGTGATAATGGCGACCCCCGTGAACAAAACAAAAAAAATTAAATGCATGCGTCAATATTAGCGCCGATTTCTTGTGACAAATATTGACCACCCCAACGTGCCGATAACTTCATAGAAATAAACTTGTTCATTACGACTTATGATGCTTCTATCAGGATGTGCAGTGCGTGGACGTACAATGCTGCCGTATTATATATATATATATATATATATATATATATATATATATATATATATATATATATATATATATATATATATATATATATATATATACATTCTTTTTTCAAGAATTCTTCGAGCATATAAAGTCCTGTCTTTACCTGATTGCTCTGCTCGAAACGTCCGTTCTCGAAACCGGTTTGGAACGGTTCCTTCGATTCATCCCGATTTGTTCTCAGTTCCAACATAGCGGAAAATATTCGGCTCGGGTTCCGGTTCAACACCCTGCCTGAGAGAATGTTGTAGAAAGTACGACCATAAGCGTCACAGGAGAGTTTAAAGCACTACCCTTAGCCTACTGCGGTTGCAGTTCCTAAGACTAAGAATGTAGCTTAATCAGCATGTCGATGTGCCGGGAACTAAGTTTAGCCTGAATTCTTAAACGCTCAGAAACCAGCAAGAAGTATCGGCCACCGTTCAAACAAACATATTGCAAGTACGAAGGAAAAAAGTTTAACGGCATTATTCAGGTCAGCAGTCCATGTGAAGAGTGGAGATGTGACTACGAAAGCGGAAAAGTTCATATAAAGAGGTAAGTGTCGGTCATTACCTTCCCTTACTAAAAAAAATTGAGTGTTTGTCGGTTACACTCCGCAGAATGCGTTTAAACAATGATAGTATATAACGCCCTGGTTCGCGCGGAAATGACGGCTAATCGTTTGGTGCACAGCGCTAAGCAAGAGCAACGACAATCATAACAATAACTGATTGCGTTTTACGTGAAAAAAAAAACCGCAATATGATTCTGAGGCACGCCCCGCATCTTAACGCTCCGGAGTAGTTTTGACCACCTGAGGTTCTTCAATTCGAGCTGAATGGTGTTTGCAATTTGCCTTAATCGAAATGCGGCAGCCATGGCGACAGCAGCAGCAACAACAACAGAACATGAGCAGTGGACAAGAGCAAAAATGATCCGCTTTTGTCCCAATACAACTGTAACAATATATTCCTTGCTGAGGTGCAGTGCTACAAGTATCCGGGGGTTCACATAACCAACAACCTCACATGGAATAAGCATATCGATTATGTTGTATCTTGTGCTAACACTAGATTTGCATTTCTTAGGGGAACTCTCAGGCACTCCACTCTTACTGTGCGCTTGCTGGCGCACAAATCAACAGTTCTACCCATACTAGATTATGCAGCCGTTATACGAGATCTTTTTACATAGACTATCTTAAAAAAGCTTGAAAAATTTAAAGAAAGGCAGCCCGTTTCATATATAACAGCTATGGACGTCCATCTGTTAGTGAACTGCTGGCTAGAGCTAATCTTCCACCAATGACTGAAAGAAACCGGATTTCTCGCCTCAATTTTTTATATCAGCTAATTAATGAGCACTATAAGATAGACACAAGCAAAATATTTTCTTTCTCGTCTGGGTATCCAACAAGTCAGCGCTATAATCTCTCTACCACGCCCTTTCAAACACGCACTAATTGTCTCAGCAGGTGCGCCGCCACGGTGGTCTAGAGGTTATGGTACTCGGCTGCTGACCCGAAGGTCGCAGGATCGAATCCCGGCCGCGGCGGCTGCATTTCAATAGAGGCGAAATGTTGAGGCCCGTGTGCTGTGCGATGTCAGTGCACGTTAAAGAACCCCAGGTGGTCGAAATTTCCGGAGCCCTCCACGACGGCGTCTCTCATAATCAGAACTGGTTTTGGGACGTTAAACCCCACAAATCGTCATCATCGTTTCATCAGGTATTCGTTTTTCCCGAGGACAGTCAGGAAATAAAAGAACTTAACTAATGACACTGTTTTGCAGCCATAACTCTAAATATTCGCCTCGTGCCTAACTGCGTAGAATTCATGTCTAATTGGGCAGAATTGACACCCATGTTTTCCAATACAAACGGATGGGAGTCGCATTCTAGTGCTTTTATTATCCTGTATATTGTGAATTGAATTTTGTCGTCATGGTTGCTCATGTGTTGGTTAATATTGTATATGAGTTCTCCCCTTTTTGTAATTCTTTTAACTGTATCCCGCTTACGTATTTTTTTTGTTTTGCTTCATGTTTTCCCTGCAATACTCATGATTGTAATTCCCACCCTGCTATACTCCCTCAAGTGGGATTGCACTATCTACAAATAAATAAATATATAAATAAATAAATAAATAAATAAATAAATAAATAAATAAATAAATATGCTGTTTTGGGCCGAGGTCGATCAGTATGGTCGCCGTCGTTCGCAGTTAACAGTGCAGCTGTCACGCTGAAGGGAAAAGCTCTTGCCCTTGGCCCACTACCCGCAGTGCTACATCCGTAGTAGTAGCCGTCGTTCGCAAAGCCAAGCGAAGTGGAGAGACTGTGAAATGAAGTAGGGAGGCGCAGAGACAGAAAGAAAGGTGGACTGAGAGCGAGATAAATGAAGAAAACTTTCTTTGCGAGACGGGATGCGAACATGCGTGTACCCACCGTCTCAAGGCCAGCCTCATAACCACAGGGCTATAGACACGGGCTAGCAGAACATGCGTTTATGGGAACCACGTGATTGCATTGTACCAACGATTTTAGCACAGCTTGCTGCGGACGAGAGGAAGAGAAAGTGAAAGTAAGGGAAAGGCGGAAAGGAAGAAAGAGAGCAAGCGAAAGAAGAAGAGTGGTTCAAATGAGAGGAAATAGGCGCATGTTTCTGCATTCCGTAAAGGTAGCACGGCTCAGCGCCAAATCAGGGTTCGCCCAGAAGGTGGAATCGAACCACTCTGACGTCAATCAGCTACGGGTTTGAAGCCCGCACCCCGGACCACCGAGGCTCGTCTGGGCTGCAAGCGACACGCACACGGAGAAACAGAGCGAGATGAGAGAGAGAAAACAGTGACAGTGCTATATGATAGAGATGGTTGAAAACAAGATAGAAAGGTAAAACTCTCGGTTTGCGCAGAAGAGAAAAGCGACCCCGTTGTTGCCCTGTACTCACTACACATATGCTTAGTCTAAGCCGTGGAGGAAGGAAAAACTGAGGAGAGACCCTACCGTATCCCAGTGCGTTGCAGAAAGTGTGGCGGCAATGACGTCAGAAATTATGGGCCAAACAAAACAGCAGACGCCCCTGGGAGATCGCCTCTGCGTGTAACGGAGGTTCGCAGTTCGAAGTGCCAATTTCTTTTTGCGTCGTAATCTTGGCGCACGATGCGGCCTCTGCATGAGGTGAAACGTTTTTCAGCGCGCCTATATGCAACACGCGCGGCACTCGCCGACACTGAGCCGGTTTAGCAGCCATTCACTGCAGCAATATCGCACGCGTATCAGACCACCTTTTACTTAGAAAAAAAGAGGACTGCTGCGGAGTACTTAGCGAACATGTGCATATTCATGAGTATAGTGCGCTCACAATACCTAATACGCGGTGCGCCCACACCTCGCAGAGCACATCTACACAATACCATCCGATGGAATAGAATAGAATGGTTGGCACAGTCTCGAAAAGCACGACACCCTCTTTGCACGCTTTTGTGCTGCATGAGAAGCGCTAAAAACAAAACTTTACGTACGTGCGTTCTTACAAAGCGTGAACTATGCAGAGCTTCGCGTGCATATGCATCACTGATACCTCGGGAACGAAACGTACACGTAAACGCGCGCTTGAGAAGGCGACAACGGCTCGTTTCTCGGAGCGCGACTTGCACCCGTGTACGCAACGGCTGGGCATTTCCTAGCCTTGCGTGCTTGCAAGGCAAAAGACTACGCAAGTTTTAACGCGATAGCGTTAGAGAGCTCGTTCCGCAGAAATACCGCCGTCGGTGTCGGCGTCTCCACGCGTCTTTTGTGAGCGAAAAATCGGCCGTGAGCGAAAAATAACAGCTCCAAAAATGGACAACTATGTCCATCTAGCGGAAGACATATCAGGCAATGTCTCGACCACCATGGCCTCCGAGACGACAAGCGAGTGCGCCCGTAATCTCGGAGGCCATGCGACTACAGCAGAGCCTATAGGCGGTCTCGTCGGATGCTCTGCATCCACTTTTTTAGCATTTCATTCTCACGACACCATTAAAGAAGTGAAGTACTGAAATTGCCATTTCACCGACCATAAGGCGCGCGATGCTTGTTGCGGTTGGCCGGAAGAGGTCTCCAGAAGAACAAATCGAACAGCTGCCAGATAGTTAACGCACGAAGGACGACAGAATGTGACCATTTACGAATAAAAGTGTCACGCCTACGCGCAGTTCATAATACAGGACCATGTGACTACATCACTGTACAAAATTTTCATGAAGTTGATATAAAAGTGTTGTTAAATAGATCGAAAACCTCTACCATTACTATAGATACGTCGCGCGCGCGTATGTGTGTGTCTGTGTGTGTGCGTGTGTGTAACAACGCACATTAATAAGTATGCACTGAGTGGTTGAAGTGCACACTAAGGGCCGGATTTCGCTATCGCGTTCAACTATTAAATGCGAAGCTTAAGGGTGCCCCAATTTTTTTGGCTTTTTCATTGACGCAAGTCCGCACGCCCGCACCTAAAAACAACGCGCTGGAAACACAAGGCAACATCCGAGATATGGGAGCGCGTGTGTGGTCTTGACTGTCATGTAAAAAAACAGCCTGTTAAGCCGCTTTGCTGATAGGCGGCGCTACTAACGTTAGCGATGTGGAGGCTTCACGAATGTGACGTCATGGCCTCTCCTTAGTTTTTCCTTCCTCCATACCGTCAGCCCACTGCGACATTCATAGTGAGTGTGATGATGACAGTGCTACATGATAGCGAACTTGACACCCTTGCCCCAACTTAGCCGTTTAACCAGTCTGGGTGACGTCATTGAGACTGTTTCAAAATTATTTTTTTCCCTGAGCTCTGATACATCATCAGTAAATAAACACGCCTCATCCGCAGGAGTCTTGTCGTAGGGGTGCTGGGTACTCAGCCAGTCACCGCCTCTGACTGCAGTCTGGCACCTCCGTCTGGCCGACTGCGCCGCTCGCCTTCACCGCCACAGTGGCTGCCTCTCCCCCCCCCCCCCCCCCTTTAATGGCGGAAAACTAGCCGGCGTGACCCACCGATGTTGGGTAGCACGTGATACTGCAACCATGTGATCTGCTGCCCCCGTTGCTGCCGATGGTCGAGATCTGTCGCGGCGAAGACGAAACCCGGAACGTGCCAACTCCCGCAGCTTCAGGTCCAGCGCCAGGTACAGCGGCCCCTTTGGTACCTGCGTCAGCCGCGGGTGGTCCCTGGCAGCCTCATAACCTGAAAGAGCCTCGCGCATTCTGCGGGAAATATGGGGAGAACATGGATGAGTGGCCCACACACTGCGAATCGGTGAACAACTATTGCCACTGGGGCAGGGTACTTACATGATATGACAGACATGAGGACACTCTAACCACATGGGGCCTATAACGGAGTATTTCGGAACAGCCTGAAGTAACGCTGCTACAAAAAGTCAGTCTCAGGCGAGACTTTCCCTTCGTACATCGAGGCTGTATTGAAGTTCTGTATGACCGTCCGAACCTCGCACGGTCAAAGGAAGACAAGGTCGGCCGCCCGTTAACAGAAATTGCCGAAGATGTATGCCAATGACTCATGGACAAACAGAACCTTGGCGCAGAAGCTGGCGCCGTATGACGTTGTCGTACATCATAGAGCGTGAATATGTGGCGTATCACGCCTTAATTCGGTCGGCTACCGAATGTGACTACCATCGTGAGCGTCAACGAAGACACGTACATTGATTGCGCGCCGGAAATACGCGAGATTGAGCGGGAAGACTCCAACTCAAACGCGCACTCAACTCCTTATGGTGCTGCACCAATCCTTATGCGGCAACATCAAGAAACGTTGGCTCATAATCAAAACTGCTCTTGTCACGTAACACTTCATCAATTATTGCATTATTATTAGAACCATCTTTGCGTATTATCTTTCTTCTATGAAGCAATTGTCACTATGTGTAGCTTTAATCTCTCAAGGAACATGGACAAGAGAGAAATAATTATAGAGAAATAAAAAAGGCTTATAGCAGTACCAAAGGTATAAGTTACAAAGAAGAAGATTATAGAACATTCCCTGTGGTATCCATGTCCATCAACCATCTTTTTTAGAAATTTAAGCTCACTTTGGTCTGTTCCCCGATCCGTGAGCCTTAATGTTTCAGGACTCTCATCATGCGCTTGGGCAGAGCACTAACAAGGCCCCGACGTGTGTCAACATCCATGGAGCTTGCGTTGAGTGGGAGCGTGTCATTAATTGGATAACTTCTCATAATAAGATATGATGACATTGCATATTCGTGGCTTTTGTTATTTGGGAGGCGTAAGCAGTTTGTATTTTGACACCCTACTCATTCGCTGTTGTAAGCTCGTACGTTCCTTCTTAGAGCCCAATGCAGGAACAGAGTAGACAATGAAAGGCGACGCCATTTGGTTACGCACACAGGAATCAGAAAGACCTATTTTTTGAAGCCCATGTGATTTTTATCCCACATTCACCTTTCGCACGTAGGCGGGAATACTTTTCAATAAAGTATTGAGTCCATTACCTTGTTTCATTTAGATGTGCCAACAACAGCTTGCCAGAACACTGCAGCTGGTCTGGCGGAAACAAGACGCAGACATTCCCAAGTTGTTGCGATCTACGAACTTGTGAGAGACGCTACACGCAGTACATATCCTACCACTAATGATCGCCGAGGGACCTGTTGCCCTAATAAAATTGAAATTATGACACGCATTTGTCCCTGTCCTACAAAGTGTGTATCTTTCATATATGTATATCAGTGAATACGTACATCTTTAACCGCCCACCTGAAGGGCCCTTACAGCACAGAACGTCAAATTTGCGCATACCGTGCCTCACATGAAAAATACTTGAATTCCGGCTCGCGAATAACCGGAATTAGCACGACCGTATCGAATACCGCTATTTGAACGTAACGTAGAACTTCCGAGAAGGCATAATGAATGTTCCGCATTTCTAAAAAAATAAAGATACAGCGCAGCGTGGTTCCGATCGATCTACAGACGTCTGTGTTACGGGCCTAGCACGCTTCCACGGCGCCGCTGAGCACTCTTTTAGTTTTCTTTATTAAAGTACAGAAAAACAAAAACATTGCATTGACACAAGAAATTAAAAAAAATTAAAAATCAGCCATATTCCAACACATATCAAAAACACAAGACTAGTCCAGAGTGTTACGAGAGGCTTCGTATAGGGCTTGCGCGCTCGCTTGGCGATGCCACCGCTCTCCGACCGCGCAGCGCCACAGCGGCCAGGAGGAGCACTAAATGGCAGTTCCCGAAGCGCGAAATCTTGAAGCCACGCGTTCCTTTCCCGGCGCGTAGCACGAAGTTTCACCGCAAAGCGAGCCTCGTTTGCTCTTTCACGGCTACGAGAGAATCACCAACGTTGGCGGGTATTTCAAAAGGAGGGCGACTTATGCGCCGCCATTCACGTATGCTGCGTGAGAAGATTCCGCAGTGCCGTCGATCCGCCAGAAGTCGGTCCGCTCTTCGCAGGAATGAACGTGCATTGCGATGTGCCCTTAGAAACGTAAAAACCTTTTTTTTTCGTATAGATTGCTGTTGTACTACGCGGCTGCTGTAAAGCTTCCACTTAGAAAACTAATCTATCGGCAACCTGACGCGCTCTCTGTGGTCGGTGTGCGCTACCAAAAACCTGGGTTGATGCAGATTGCTCTGGTTCATTTAGCGCATTCGCAGCCCTGAGAAAAAAAATACTACAAGGAAAAGGCCTCACGAAGCAATGGTCTTTTCGTTCCATATGTCCTGTTGTAGAATTATCACTTGCGCCCTGCCTCGTACACGTGTAGATTTCAGACTTCTCGCGTTAACCAGAAAGGCGGCTTGGTCTGCGCGCGCAGGAGCCTCCCAAGGAACGATTAGACTACATTGGGATTAGCTAAAAACTGATTTATTGAACAAAGAAGATAAATAAATCTCGATAAAGTGGGGAAAGGGAGAAAGTTCAGAGGGGTGCCGCCGTCGGTGACGCTGCCGGAGAGGTTGACAATTTTGGACCAGCTGGCCTCAACATGGGAACGGCCACTTGACCCCAGGCTGTGGCGAGCATGCTGCCCCCCTGCACATAGAGTGCATCCACCTGTTTTGTTTAGCGCCCGCTTGCTTGTTCTATGGTGCGCTGTCGTTTTATGAAGTCTCAAGCTCACTATATAGCTGTTGTGCGGCGGCCAATTGTGCTACAGTATAAAACCTTTGCAGTATAGAACCCTGCTAAGAATTATTTTATGGGTCGTTCTAGACCTAGTCGAGCAGGCTAGTTTTGTTCTGTGAATTGTATGGAGACGGATGCTACTGTCAGCGCACAGACATGCGGCGCAGTTTTCCCCAACTCGTCTTACGCTGCACGAATGACAAATGGTACAAACTTATTGATCCCATGGCGCTGGCCCTCTACGTTAACAGCCAAAGGCACGCATTGTACGTTCCGTGCGCTTGGCACAACAAGCGATCGACACACACTACGCTGCGTGTGCGATAAGCGGAATATCCCCGATCCACAGGGAGGGTCTTTCGGTTGTGCGAGATAATTTTGAGTAAATATCCCCGATCCACCGGGAGGGTCTTTCGGTTGTGCGAGATAATTTTGAGTATGTAAAGATGAGGTTTTCACCTATATCTCATGATAGCCGACAATGAGGACCCCCCGAGTCCGAAACATCTGCGCATCCGTGCATGGCGCACATTTTGCATAGCAGCGCGATTGAGGTAATTCATGCTGTAACCGCCGTTGCTGCCAACCAAGTGGATGAGTCGTTCTTGGACCTTGTAAAAAATATATTTTTCAAAGAGCGCCAGCAAAAACCTTCAAGTGCCGCAGTAAGACGTTTCTGTTCTTCTATGCCAACGTTATTCTCCAATTGTTTTATTATTAATTTTGTTAAAAACTTGAGTCCTTCTCTGCTGTGATACTGTTGTTTTCTTACAGGCGAGTACGATTAGCAAATAGAAAAAAAAGCAGCATCATCCAACGTTTCTTTAGATTGCATACCATGCATTATGGTACCTTAGAGACCAGGAGGCTCCGCAGCTACCGTCGAGGACGTGGGTTCGAGTTACCGCCTTTCGATGGGGAGAATCGAAAGAATACCCGCGTGTATATATTTGTGCGTTAGTTGAAAAACAAAAAAAAAAGAGACCACAAGTGGTCAGAATTCATCCGTAGACCCCACGATATCGTGCCTAATCAAATGCCCATGGTACTTAAACCACCAAACATTTATATTCCCTTAATTGGCGTAATCAGTATACAAAACTGCTGTTGACAAAAGCATAAATTCATATATAACATCTGAAGGGTTGTTTTTCTGGAGCCCTACTGCAAACTGCGTAAGGGGAACAAGCCGTTGTAATTAACATCGCAGACGTCGCCCTTCCCTATAGTCCAGTGGAACACCATGTTTTTCATAGTGTCATTTGGAATTCTATCTGGAAAGGGAACATCGAAAACGGAACTACAAACAATTACGATCGGCCGTTATCTATGTTACTTAACGTCATGACGCACATAACACCCTTCTCTTTTGGGAATACTTGAATAAACGTTTAATGTGATGAAAACCTCATGTGTCACGCGAGGAGGAGTCCTTGAAAGCGCCGGGAATGACACTGTCGACAACTGGTTGACACTGTCACTGATTGTAACTGATTGAAGCTGAACGACACTGTCACCACAGAAAGCATTAAAAAAAGAATGTCACGTGTCAATAGAAAGCGCATAATTCACCTTGCCATAGCATAAGCGCGTATTACTAAAGGTTATGTGAGCGAAGTTATGGAGCCATCTCCTAACGCCTTGGTGGCACGAAAACGTACGTGATAATGTCAACGATGACGTCATAAGTTGTCATTTATCACGTCCTAACGTTTAAAAGAAGCTTCGTTTGATATAAGATTTTTTTTTCAGAAATAACGAAAGGGGGGACGAATCAAGGGCTCGTTTCTTTGTTAGATACAACCTGTTAGACACAACCTTTCACCATCATTAGATTTCTCAGCGAGGTTCCGTGGAGCAAATTTATGACATATTGAAGGATGTTAGGCGGTTTAGGTAGGAATTTAACCCAGGCTCCCGGGGTACGAAGCAAGCACGCTACCATTCATCCACGGCTTTTCTGTAGGTGTCGCGGATTCGGGTTTGCTTTGAACCGGAGAATGCCCTGATTGACGCCAGATCTTTTCTAGCAACTCTTGCAAACGGAGCGTTTCAGTCGGAAAAAAAATGGATCACTATATGAGAAACGAAGCCGAGTCTTCAGAGTGCGAGGCGAGCGGCTCCGAACTTGCAACAGCGGTTTTGCCCATGCGCTTCCGCCATCGATGACCCGAGCGGACGGTTGGACCAGTGAATGCCGCTTCTGCCGTAACGTGGGTTGCGGCGAAACGGTGGTGATTTTAGACTATAGCTTTTGTGCGTGGAACACCATGATGTCGAGGTAAAAAAAACATTGGAAAAGCAGTTGTGTACAATCCCCCCATGCGGAGATGTGATATTAAATGTGGTTATGATAGTGGGAAATACATTCCCCCGTTTGCAGCACAACTAGGCAAGGAAATTTATATGCATTTCTCAGGTAGAGAATACCGCAGCTGACGAAAAGTTCGTCGCGGCCTGTCTTTCGACTCGCTAACGCATTTTAGGACCGCTTCTCCAGGTATTTAAGCTATCCCAGAGGCCAAAAGATGGTAATGCGTAGACGAATTAGTCGACAACGCGAAGGAAGCGCTAAAACACGGAATATGGCTAATATGCAAAATATATCGTCAGGTGTGTTGGGGGAATGTTTGTGGAAAGGAGAACCGGTGCTCATTTACTCCGTTTCCTGGAAATGCGTATGTACTTTCTTGTAGCTTTTTGCTACAAACGGCTGGATCACATTTTCCCCCTTTTTAACGAGAAAAGACCCCACAAGTTTAAAGATTACCAGCACTATCATTATAGCTAGCAGTCAGTGTGAGGTAATTAACCTTACTTATAACTAGCCGTAATCTACTTTAATAACAATGATGACCAACAATAACTGATGGCAGCAAACATTCAATGGTGTTTGTGTTGTGCGGGTTAACAGCCACTCGTACGCACACGTTGCCCATCATGTTGCCCGCTCATACGTAGACGGTTGAATAAAAAAGCCACAGTTTCACCAGAAGGGTGGAGCAATGAATGCGATAACAATGCATGATATGATATACGAAGTAAGACTAGCAGCTTTAGGGGCAATCTGAATTTTAGAGAGCGTGGGCTTATTAAGTAAGCATCCATGTGCTCAAGGTACCATTTGAGGATCGAGCGGCAGAGACAACGGCCCAGCAGAGCTGCGAGCTAAGTCATGTTGTGTTGAGGTCTTCTGGCACGCGCTTCACAACGCGCGACCGCGCCAAGCAGCGTGCGCTTTTCACCATCGAGAAGCTTGGCTCAGCACAACGGCATCAAGCGAGCGCGTCCCTTCCGGCACTCGCAGACGCACTCGCGTGAGCGCTATGTGGCGAGGGCATTGCCGGCGTTGTGAGGCCCCTGGAACGGCGCACATGACCAAGGCGCTGCTACGCAGTACGCAGTACGCAGCACGCCTGATGGCTGTCGAGATAGCGCGCGCGCCAGCGGTGGCGAGCGCAGAAAGTCCACAGTGGCTGCTTGAGCTACAGCACCCCCCCCCCCCTCTCCTCACGGTTTTTCAAGGTCGTTAAAGACGGGCGCGGCGTTTCCTAACCGATTCCACGCAAGCCTCCCGAGCGAGGAAGACGGGCCAGGCTCGTTTGATCTCTCCTACAGCCGCGTTCGGTGGCCCCGCTCGCGTCCTTTGCCCGCGGGTAGAACGTACGATTCGAGGAGTGTTATCAATTTGGACTTTGTACAAGACATGACGGAGACGGCAACGGCGACGGCGCCCGCAAAACCCCATCGGGACTGTCCAACAATCGCTATCGCAATAATAGGCGCAATCTGATTTGCAGTGAGCGATGGCTTATAAAGTAAGCATACAGGTGTGCTTAAGTGTGAGCAGACTCGCATGAAGGGAATAAATGACCACGACATGCGACTCGCAGAAATGTGGTACTCATGAGAAATGGCGCCCGCGGGCAGGCCATCAAAATTTATTTACGTTCCATGTTGCTGCTGTATGATCAGCATTGCGTGTGTATTACGATGTGGAAATTTAGCAGAGAAAGGGTTCACTTTACGGCAGGAGGGAAGATAGCTTACGTAAAGGTAGAACACGAGCAGCGCCCTCCGCTCACTGTCAAGCTCGTACGGCCGCGATGTGAGCCAGAGTAGATCACAGTGCACGCAACTGTGGACGCGCAGCCCGAGGCACACTTACGAGCTGTTGCGGCAGGTGCAGGCTCGAATGTGCTTTGAAACGCAGTGTTTCAATCATTGCGTGAGAAGTAAAGCGTGCCTTGCTTCAGTGCGAGTAGCTTCTGCTCGATTTCCTCGGCAAGCGTTGTGATGAGACACGGTGGCATGATGGCGTAAAGTACTATGTCGTGGTCAAACGCCAGAGACAACAGCTTAGGAGAGCTGCGTGCTAAGTTATGTTGTTTTGATTTCTTCTGACACTCGCTTCACACCGCGCCACCGCGATAAGCCGCGTGAACTTTCCCCACTATGCACCGTCGAGAAACTTCGCCCAGCGCAGCGAGCGCAAGCGACCACTTTCCTTCCGACACCCGCAGACGCATTCTCGTGAGCGCTATATGGCGGGGGCAATGTCGGCTTCGCGACGGTATGCGAGACACCTGGAACAAAGCACGTGGTTAAGGCAGCACTACACTGTAGAAAGATATGGTAGAAACACCGTCGCCGGCCCAGGCAATATAGTCAGCTAGCCGGAGAGAGCACCGAGATCTCTCCGGCGAAACTCCGTGTAAGCCACGGCCTCTTCGGCGGAAGGAGCTCCAAGACTCGTGTGTGCAACACCAGGTCCGCGGCAGCGACCGACGCGAAAAACGCACTACTTACAAACACAGTCATCCTCGGCGGAAGCCAGCTCGAGAACATGTCACGTGACATTGCGTTACGTAATATTGGCGCAATCATGTCACGTGTTACTGCGCTACATTTTTGCGGGTACGTCACGTGATATTGTGTTATGTGACATTGCGTTACGTCTTCTGGGTAATCGGCGACATGTTCCCGCCAAAATCGCATAACAAAACATCAGTAAGTGCTCCTGCCAAATCACGTAACGGAATGTCACGTGACATGATCCCGCCAAAATCACCTTACGCAATGTCACGTGACATGGTCCTGCCAAAATCGCGCAGCACAGGGTCACGTGACATTTTCTGCCAACATCACGCAAGGAAAGTCTCAAGGGACATGCTCCCACCAACATCACGTAACACAATGTCACGTGTCATAATTCCGTCATCAACATCACGTAACGCAATCTCATGTGATATGTTCCCGAAAAAATCACGTAACATTGAAACGTTCCCCCAAAATCACCTTAGGCAATGTCACGTGACATGTTCCCGCCAAAATCGCTTAGTGCACTGTCACGTGACATGTTCTCCAACATCACGCAAGAAAAGTGTCACGTGACATTCTCCCGCCAAAAATCACGTAACACAATGTCACGTGGCATAATTCCGTCAACATCACGTAACGGAATCTCATGTGATATGTTCACGAAAAAATCACGAAACATTGAAGTATTCCCCGAAAACCACAAAACGCAATGTCACGGGACATGTTTCCGCAAATATCACGTAACACAATGTCACGTGACACGTTTCCGACGTCATGTAGCTGTGTTAGTTGACAAGTTTCCGCCATAATCACATATGCAATGTCTCGTTACATGCGCCCCTAAAATCACATCTCGGAATGTCACGTGACTTGTTCTTGCCAATATCACGTAACACGATGTCATGTGACAATTTCCTGCAAAGATAACTTAATGTAATGTCACGTGACATGCTCCCCAAAACCTCCTCAGAAAGTGTCACGTCACACGTTCTTCCCAGAATCACGCAACACGAAGTCACGTGATATGTTCCCCGTCGAAATCGTGCAACTCAATCCCACGTGACATGTGTCCGCCAAAATCCCCTAACGCAATGCCCCGTGGCATGCTTCCGCTAACACTAAGGCAATGTCACGCGACATGTTCCCGCCAGAATGACGCGACGAAATGTCGCGTGACACGTTACCACCAACATCACGTACTGCAATGTCACGTGAAATGTTGCCGTCAAAACCACGAACACAATTTCACATGAAATGTTCCCCCAAAATCACGTAATGCAGTCTCACGAGAATTTTGCTGCCATCATCACGTAACACAATGTCGCTTGATATTTCTCAGAAATTTGGGTTTATATATACACACTTATATACATAGCGACATGACGGCGACGGCAAAAGCCCCGTTCCATATAATTGCTATAGCAATAAAAAGATATCATGCATGTTTTCAGCCTTGCCTCTGCCACTGCGCATGCGCGTTATATGCAGCGTGGGAAAGCGGTACATTATGCCGACGTGCTCCGCTCGCTCCGAACATTACAACCATGCACGGCTATAGGGCTATAGGGACGACGCAAGGCTATAACGGCTATAGGGACGACGCCAGGAAAGAAAGAGCGTGGCAGCATCCACTTTCTTTTCGAACAAGCTTTGGCTGAAAGAGAGTTGTTTCTGCGCAGTGGTACAATTTGGCAGCATGTGCGCATGGATATCTACAGCAGAGCACTACACGTACCCAGGCCGGCCCTAAATCTCGAGGGGGGGGGGATATAAATAATTGGCAGATCCCACGTGCAGTGGGAATCACGGAAATGCGAAGCACGTATCAGGAATGTAAAATGGATCTGCATTGTTGTCTCGCTATACCAATTTTGGTATATATCTAGCTCACGAAACGGCCGCAAGAGCAACAAGACCGTGGCATGTAAATCATGCCGCTCATAACATTCATGTCATGATTCTCATGTTATGACCTGTCATTTACGTTCGTGATGCAGTCATCTTGTGGCATGCCAATTTTCGTATACATCCCGTTAACGAAATGGCCAGGAGAGCACCAAGACCGTGGCATGTAAATCATGCCGCTCATCATGTGCGTGTCATGATTTTCATGTTCTGGCCTGTCATTTATGTTCGTCATGCAGTCATGTTGTGGTATACCGATTTTCGTATTCATGCCATTAACGAAACGGCCAGGAGAGCACCAAGACCGTGGCATGTAAATCATGCCGCTCATGGCGTGCATGTCATGATTTTCATGTTATGACCTGTCATCTATGTTCGCCATGTAGTCATGTTGTGGCATACCAATTTTCGTAAACATCCCACTAGTGAAACGGCCAGGAGAGCACAAAATCGTAGGCGGCTAGATAGATAGATAGATAGATAGATAGATAGATAGATAGATAGATAGATAGATAGATAGATACGCTCAAAGTCGCCGAAGTTAGGTAAGAAATGCTTCGCATTTAATAAAACCTTTATTCCTCCTTTATGAGAATGTGTCACAGCGCGATTATCATCGACACCCCTCTCACGTGCTCGCTCGAGCACTGCAGGAGCGCAGGCATTCACGCGCATTCGAACGCGCATCCAGCCACAGCGGACGCAGTTCCCAGCTTCGCTGCAACGAGTGTTAATGGCTGTCGCAGCCATTGGCGTGGATGGAACAAGCGCTATGCATCTCAGCCACCGTAGTCAAGGCTGCGCATCCGGTCTCCTAGAGGCCCCGCTATCCTGCAAAACACCTTCGTCGCCTTTGCTCGTGCCGCATCCAGTGGGAGCCACTGACGATCCAGCTGGCGTGTCCTGCAATTTGACCGTGGATGACGTCATCGCAGCCAACCGGGTCGTTACGGCCGAGCCCTCGTCCAAGGCCGAGACACGTTCTTGCCACACCTGTGCAGTTCATCGGTGGATGCTGCGTCCGGGGGCCGAGTGTTACTTGCACGTCGAGATGGTCGTCCCAAGGAGCATGTCCTTTCCGTACTGTGTGAGGAGCTCGTCACCAGGCGGTGGTCACAACGAAAGAGGAAGGCGGATATCAGTTGTACAGGTACCGTCTTCTTTATCCACTCGTGCTTGTTTTCTTAGAGACATTGCAAATAGTTTCAAAGCGTGGAGTCGCAATATCAATAATTGAATGAGAAACCACTTTCGTACTGGTTCCCATTCTGGATAATAGCTATAAAGGTTGAATAAGCTTGCTTGACGCAGTAACCCGACTGTTAAGCCCGATTCTATATATCGCTATGCGTTGTGCTGGTACAATGCTGTCTCCAATGGTCGCATAAACGCATTGTTTTCAGCGTATGCTTGTGAATGAAGAAGCATTAAAAACCGCATGAAGAGAGAAAACTGCAGGAATTAGGCTCCCTGAGTTTCCTGTTCGAAAGCTTGAATTAAGGGAAATTAAGCTGAAACTTCATAAATGTATGACAAAAATAAAAAATACTCTTCACACATTAGCGTGCGCAAGACCTCAGTATACAAACACCGTGCTATAACCAATACAGCATGGAGGCTTGTGTCGACAGAGCGTAAAAAAAGCACTTAAGAGTTTCCCATTGATGAGAGCATTAACGCGTGCAGACCCTCGACGTGTTTTCATTTAGTTACGGAGGCACTGACCACACCATCTGGATTACGTGTATGCTTTTCCCACTGCAACGACATTCGCAGTGCTCGTTCAGTTTTCAGTTGACACCGCGGGTGACAGATAAAGTACTGTCTAAATTCAGCGCCGTGTTGACGCTCAGACATTCGTCGTTATTTATTGAATGCATGAAAAGCAGGTGACTTTAATCTCGCGCGAGATTTATAGAAAAACGAACTTTTTTGCAGGCCTACACCACGTGTCACTGGTGTTCAGGACGAAACGCTTAGCTAAAACAAGTCCATTTTACGGACTTATTTTAGCTAAGACTATAGCTTTAACTTTACTATGTAGCTATTTGAAGCGGCTCTCATAATTATCAAAAGAGTTTATGTAACTTTGCTGCTCGAAGTGTCCAACTCGCGTATTTCACCCGTTAATCCCCACTTAAAAATGCATAGCCAGGCATGAGGAGTAAGCTCTCCAGTATCGCGGCTAATTTTCTGAAGTGAAAGAAAGGCCGGGAGGAAACGCATCTTCTGCATCTCTAAAATTCTGCATCTCAATATTCTAGCGCCATACAGGCGCTAGAATATTGTGCGCTAACATAGCACAATCAATCACTGGTATATTGTATACTCTCCACTGGGTGTTACCTTTTAAACGTAGCGCTCAATGAATTGTTCTCCTGTTTGGTTGAATATATTATTCAATGTTCCTTATCAAATCCAAGGAGAACGAGATCGTTGAAAGTGTTACGCATTCTTGCAATAAAAATGAAAGCTTCTTGGTTATGATGGTCGGACTGTTTTTCTGAAGAGTACTTCTTCTTGCTCCGCATAATCGCCGTAAGAAAACAAAACAGCAAACGAAAGGTTAGGTAGGAAGAGTATGGATTCGTGAAACAAAATGTTAGGTATTATTTTTATTTTTTAAGGCTTACACATACCGTCAGTGAGGCTATTAAATGAGTGGGATGAAAAAAGAAAAAGTGCACTTTTATCGACAGGCCTGGAAGAACTTATCCAGAGGCAGGGAACGGACGCTTCCAGGCAAACATTCGCCGTCCCACCGGCTGCATATCACTTAACAATAGAGGTTTGCATGATCGCTTATTCTTCCTACATTTCTTCACTTTGCCTAGAAATGATACAAGTGAGGGTATACAAACATTAAAAAAGAGATCTCTTCATTCGCGCTCGGTCGCCAGTCTATCCCGGCCGCGGCGGCTGCATTTCGATGGAGGCGAAATGTTGAGGCCCGTGTGCTGTGCGATGTCAGTGCACGTTAAAGAACCCCAGGTGGTCCAAATTTCCGGAGACCTCCACTACGGCGTCTCTCATAATCAGAACTGGTTTTGGGACGTTAAACCCCACAAAACAAACAACAACAACAATATTTAAAAAAGAAACGACGTTGCTGACCCCGTGTTTACCTTGCACGTGTGACAAGAAGTCAGTTGCAGACACAAAGTGCTCCACTGTCACCATGAAAGCGCGAGGCTTGCGATTGTGAACACGGCATTCTTACTAACATCGCGCTTTTTTAAATCGACAGCGTTAAGCAGCACGTACCGTAGAATATCCCGTGCCGGCGTAGGCATCCGCCAGATGTCTCTCTCGATGTACTGGCCCCGTCGTATCAATAGACCGATCTCACCGCGTGATCTGCGCATGCGCGAGTTTCCAGGAGCGGCGCCGCCGCCATCTTAGTTGTAGTTCTCAAAGCACAGCTGCTACGGCTGCGCGTGCTTCATGCTATAAGTTTACTGGCGTTTTTCACGTATCCCTTGGCGTGGACGACGATTGAACGCGTCAGAAAACGATGTCGGAACCTCCTGTGACCGTGTTTCATTCAAATTTGTCCCGCGATGTAGCGCTGTTGGAGGAAAAAAAAAGAAAATAAAAAGGTTGGAATGTAAACATGCGACCTGGTCACGATCTCGTCGTTAGTCCGTGCGCCCGTGTCGCTTCGAATTGCTGTTACCCGTATTCGCTGAATAATTCGCAATAAGAAAAAACAAGTAAAGACGTGTCAGAGCACGTATCGCACAGAGAACGCCAAGAGCGCGGAATGGTGAAAACTGAACTTAGTCGAAGGAACGATTTAGCGCTTGTTTTGTCCAAGCAAAACTTCACATGCACAGTGTGTTGTTAGTACAGGGCTTCGACCAAAGTGATGCGCTAGATGTAAATGGGTGGAAAACCATCGCGATGAAGAGGTTAAAAGCGCGTCCACCTTAGCGGAACGATGACCTGCCGCACACCGTTAGCGAAAGCTTACGGGCCGCTGCTAATATCGCAAACAAGCAGTTCCTGCTGCATAAAGTACGGATGAGTCGGTGAGTAACTTTGGCGACAGGTGCACAACGACGAAAAAGCGGCAGCCCGCTCTGCCCGCCGCCCTCAGACCCGAAGGCTCGGCGCCGATGTCCTCGCTATGCCTTACCGCTTCAAAACTGCGTCGACATAAACTCAGCAGGCGTATGACCCTATGCAGGCCACTCGCGCACATAAGTTGACACATTTTGTCACTGGTATTTACTCTTTAACTTGTGCTCGCAATAAAATCACGCATTGAAAACCGAAACACCGGCGGCACCGATGGTCGCTATTGATGCCGGCGTGGCATAGCAATAGCACTGCGCAGCGTAAAGTATGCGCTAAGCTCGGCTTGTATCAAATCTTTCGTTCACGTTGACGCTTGACTGTCGTTATCGCTCGCAAGAGGTTAAGTATTTCCTAGCGAGCACAATTTTGTCCAGAACACAACTGTATCCACTCCTTCGCCGTTGGCGGAGATCGCCAGGCAAGGTGATCATGCACACGCTATGAATCGTTGCGGTCACTGATCGGTCCGTCCGTGATGTGCCTTAGCTGTTATGACGCTGTAGGGCATTGCTAAAGTGTCATGCGTAAGAAACGCAAAAATTCACAAACACTGCTGAACAAGCCGTGTGCCGTACGAGCCGGTCTGTCCGACACACCAGTTCCTGCCGGAGCTTTACATTCTTCGTGAACACGAGAAAAACTGACGCGGTTTTGTTTCAAGCTGTTCTTGTAGCATCCCGGCACATAGGACGTAAATCCAACCATCACAACTCTTCGAAACAAGGCCGATAAAGCTCGCTATCGCCGTTCGCCGATGCACCAGCCACGCATCTGAGCGCACCGCGACCGCCGCGAGTACTACAAGTTCCGGCATGCACTGCGGCAGCGGTGGCGCGGTGAAACAGCGTGGTGAGATCGGTCTATTGGGAGCCCACCACGAAAGCTCTCCGCCTTGACGCCGGTACTTCAGGGGAAAAATATCTTATAGCAAAATTCCTCACAAAAATCGTAAATTCATTTTCAAAATACATGTATACACATAATAGCTGACTGTAATACTGTTACGGGGATCCCGGCCGCGGCGGCTGCATTTCGATGGAGGCGAAATGTTGAGGCCCGTGTGCTGTGCGATGTCAGCGCACGTTAAAGAGCCCCAGGTGGTCGAAATTTCCGGAGCCCTCCGCTACGGCGTCTCTCGTAATCATATCGTGGTTTCGTTAAACCTCAGAAATTAATCAATCAATCAATACTGTTACGGGGAAGCTGTTACTTCTGTTACGACGACATTTACGTGACGACAAGACTCAGGAAAATACAGCACTTTATGGAGAAGCCCTCAACGAGGCACCAACGCGCGTGACACTTGCATACGCGTACAACGCTTCCACTACTCGTGGATACCGACAGAAGATTCTTTCACGTCAGCGCTAGGGCAAATTGCGCTGCAGCGCGCGCGTGCTTTTCACACTCGTGTGAGGGAATCGGTACGGTGTTCTCGTTCGGGGTGCACTGCGCAGCCTTCCTCATCGGTGAACACTATATGGAACACCTACGTCAACTTGTACCCGACCGCGAGAGAGGCCACGCAAGAAGGACGCAGAGGGCGGACAAATAAAGGAATGTTGTAGCATGACACATACGCCGACATATCATTCAAGAGCATGGCAAGCAAATGAGAAGGTGGTGCGAACAGGACAAGATGAAACGCTATCAGCTTAAGCATCTCCCCTACTTTCTTCTGCTTTTTTTTGTTGGGGGGGGGGGGGGGGGTGCGGTATGAAATGCTGCACCCAAAACCTTAATTTTGGCTAACAATGAAAGTTGGTTTTTTTTTTCGGGGGTGGGGAGGATGGGGGCATCCGATACAGGCAGGCTTTCGGTGATATTTTGTTCGCATGCAAAGCAACATCCATCTTATTTTCCCGCAAAGCAGTGTCAATATTAGGAACGCAAGCACTTTAGCTTTAATAGGTCCTGCAAAATGCAGTACTAACCTTTTTTTTTTAAATGAGAATATCTTTATGACACTAGCCGTTGCACTACTTGCGAGCAGCTGGCTCGTAAAACAAGATGTCTTACACTGTCTATTGTCAACGCAGTTCAAAGGAGCCAATTACAAGCGGTGTCCTGAGTGGAATTCGTCAGTACTTGAAGTGCGGCGGAGTTACTTGTCCCGTGTGCGGCGTCAGCGTCTTGAAAAGCGCAGAAACGTCAAAACTGTCATTCCGCTTGATGACGCTCGACGCCATGAAGGCCGAAACGAACAGCGACGCAAGCGACGTTCCCCCTCCAGGAGTTTCGGTGGAGCTTACGCGGTAGGTGAAGTTTTTTTTTTTTTCAGACAGACTGCGAGGGGCGGTTTATGAACAAGTGGCTTTCAAAAAATTCTAAGAGACAATGAGCATTATATTGAAGCTTTCCTCTTAACGCTAACAATTCATATGTACTCGTCTAGTCGAGAAAAAAAATGCCGATTTACACAATATAAAGAGTACAAAGAAAATGAGTTGTCAGGAGTACAATTACGCAGCACTAGCCATATCGAACACACCTCCCCAATAGCGTCAGACATGTACAAGTTCTTGAAAAGTCCTTCACCATCACACCATGCGTAGGATCTGGCGTAACCTTCACACATTGCCTGTGTGTATGAAAGCACGCAGATGAGCGTAGCCACGTTACGTTTCTTGGTGGCACGGACAGACATAATCGGGTCTATCATTTCTACTCCGTCAGGCTACCTCCGCCGAGGAACTCCGGTTGTCTGAGGCTGCTGGCTGTTAACGGCGCACCATGCCGACTGAAAGACGCACCTTCCAGTTGGAGCAGCTGCTTGCCTTTGCTGGCCATGGTCTCGCAAGAACCGTGACCAGGCTGTTGTAGACGAACAAGAGCTGGTTCACCCGGCCGCCATAGTGCCTGCTCTCCAGCTCTTATTTGGGCTCAAGAGCTGGCGGTACACTTGCCGTTGATGTGAAAGGCATTATTCGTATAGAGTCTCTTCGCAAACATCACGATTTGGCTATCAAGGCGCGTGCAATGGATTAGTAGGCTGTGCGATGCCGCAGTCCTCATGTCCCTGATCAAGTATGTTTGAAGACCTTGCGTGCGAGAATAGGAAGATTGTCTCTATGCGGGAGGAGCTCTAATGAACATTCAGCAATGATCCTGAACTCTTCGCCGCGCAGATGACCCACAGTTTTTACGCAATTTAGGGTAGTCCTTTATTATTCTGTGTGAATTATTTAAGTTTCATTTGTTTCTCGTTAAATACAACTTACGTTGATTGAATATGGTTGTTGGGTCGACTTCGTGAAGGCGTCTTTATTGTACGACACGAAGGGTGAAATGGTAATGTGGAATGCGTGAAAAGATGTTTGGTGAAATGTGCAAAATCTAACGTGTTTGAAAAGATGTATGATGAAATGTGCGAAATCTAACAAATCTAACGCGTGTAATATGAAATATGTGATATTGATGTTCTACAAACCATTTCTTACCAATATACCTAGCGTGTGTGTGAGACAGAGGGAGAGAGAGAGAGGGAGAGACAGGTTAAATGACTGTTTTTAATAAAAGTTGTAACGCTTAATGCGTTACAACTTTTCAATTTGGTATACGACCAGTATCGTTATCTGCAAGACTTACCTGAACCCCTATTTTCGCGGTGATAACGTAGTGCACAAATTGTGGACTACGTAACTACGTAACTTCTGTAACGTAGTTGTATAACCAATCCACGGCTACCACCCGATCAGTCCAAGATAACAAGCTGTGCGCAGGTCAGTTTTAGCAACAAGCACGAGAGATTTGAATTAGTTTCCTTGCTCCAAATGTGTCAACATTAAGAGGCATTTTGGAGGGGAAATGATCATTTAGTGGCATAGCCGACTTGTCAAAATGCGGAAGTTAGCTTGAATATGACAAACTTCAAAAAGTGTGCTTGTAAGCACCATTTGGTTGACCTATAGAAGCTATATCACGCATTCGATTTTGTAGCTTGCCAACATTGCGCCAAATTCCTCAAAGTAATTAGGTTCACGTCAATCCTATTACCCATACTTTGAGAACGACAAAAGAGGAGAAAGGCAACCATATTATTTGATACATCACCGGAGGCGCTTCCGCTGAGCAAATCGCGCAAATATAATTTCTCGTTGAAGTGCGTACATTTTAAAGCTAAGAATTAAGAAACATTAAGATCCATCGAAAGAAAAAATGGAGACCCCTGCTCCTGTCGGGAAAAGGGGAGCAAGCGAAGCCTGATGTGTGTGTACCTCATCCCCTATCTCTCTTGACTGCTTGTTTGCTGTATTTCTTTCTACTCTTTTATTAGTTCCTTCGTTCATACTCTTATTTTTTCTTTCTTTCCGTACTAGAAAGTCCAAGGGATTGGTATGGTTCAGATATGTCCATTACTTCTGTATTTGCTGAACCTGCTCCGAAGAGCGTGGACGTATGTGTACGTGTGTGCTGTGTGTGCTTCTTAATGCATATAAAACCCCGCTTTCATGCGAGTGCATGACGAATCGACATTGGATGTGCCGGTTAGCGCAGTGGACTCGCAGCCCAGCAGTCGGTGGTTCCATTCCGCAGCTCGACGACCACTCTCCTTTCGCGCAACTTGAGATTTTGTGTTTAGGCGACGACGTCGCGAGGTAGCCTAAGTAAGCCTTGCTTAAAAGACCACGATCTGATTTTCCTTCACGTCAGCACGAGGACGACACGACGACCGATTGTTGCATCTAGCGGCGGTGGCTACAACGTACGGAGTCCTTTCCAAGGTTAGGCACTTCCTTTCCGTTAATGCAGATACTACAGGCATGTTGGCAAAGAACGGTTTGTAGTTTTACAACGATGCTGTCTATAGCCTGAACATCCTGCAGTGCGCGCGCACACACTGACATCTCTTGCACACGACCAACTCTTCTGCCCTCAGCTCTCTATACTACGTGTGTAAGGTGGTTTATTGCCGAAGCAGCAAAGCGACCGTCTCAGGCGAGCGTCAGACACCGAGAGCGCGAGCACCTCTTCGTCGGTGAGACGGTGATGATACTGCGTCCATAAGGCGCGCCACTCTTCTTCGCTACAACTGCCCCCTGGAGAAGAAGGAGCCATCCTGGCGACTCAAGGCGTGGTTAGGATGAGGGGGTCGTGGTAAGGCTTCAACCTCTGAACGTGCACTGTCTCCCGTCCGCGACGCCTTAAGTCAGTAGACGGCGTGACCGGCTCGACAACGTAGTTGACAGGCGAAGTCTGTTGAACGACGCGGTAGGGTCCATGATATTTGGCGAGGAGTTTCGAGGAAAGACCAGGGGTGCTTGAAGTTATCCACAACCAAACTAATGAGTCCGGCTGGTAGGCGGCAGGAGTACGGTCATCATCGCGACGGTATTTTTGGAAGCTTTGGTCTTCCGCCGTGAACGAACGGGCCAGCTGACGGCACTCCTCGGCGTACTTGGAGGCTTCGGACAGAGGCGTGCCCTCTGATGGGTCAGGGCGGTAGGGGAGAATGGTATCGAGCGTGCAGGTAGGTTCACGGCCATACACGAGGAAAAATGGGGAAAATCCCGTTGTGGCTTGTGAGGTGGTATTATAAGCGTACGTTACATACGGCAAGACGAGGTCCCAGTTGGTGTGGTCCGATGCAACGTACATGGATAGCATGTCGCCCAGTGTGCGATTGAACCGTTCAGTTATGCCGTTCGTCTGCGGATGATAAGCTGTAGTGGTGTGATGGATGGTACGGCAAGCTGCCAGAAGAGCGTTGAGAACTTCTGAAAGAAATGCGCGCCCTCTGTCACTCAGAAGTACCCGTGGTGCGCCATGACGAAGGATGAAGTTATTGAGCAGAAAGGACGCAACGTCGCGGGCTGTCGCTGTTTTCATTGCCGCCGTTTCTGCATAGCTCGTGAGGTGATCTACAGCGACGATAACCCAGCGATTGCCAGCCGGTGTGTAAGGAAAAGGACCGTAGAGATCTATGCCGACGCGGCCGAACGGTCGAGACGGACAAGGAAGTGGCTGCAGTGGACCAGAAGGACGAGGAGCAGGAAGCTTGCGGCGTTGGAACGCTGTACACGAGCGAATGTAGTTTCGCACAAAATTATACATGCCGCGCGAATAAAAGCGCGTGCGGAGTCTGGCGTAAGTTTTGAAGAGGCCAGCATGAGCACATGCGGGTCGGAATGGAGAGCTGAGCAGACCTGTGTGCGCAGTTGGCGGGGGACGACTAACAACCATTTGCGGCCGATGGAATCGTAATTGCGACATTAGAGAACTCCATCCCGCAACTCGAAGTGAGAAGCTTGGCGGCCAGCGCGTGAACGGGCAGTTGTTGAAGTGCCAGAAAGGTAATCCATAAGCGCCGCAATCCAGGGATCTTGGCGTTGCTCCTGAGCCGTATCGACGACCACTTGCGACGAAAACGCCGACGACGCCGACTCGATGGCAGAAATGCAAGCCGTGTCGCGTGGTGTAGGCGACCGAGAGAGGGCATCCGCGTCGTTGTGTTTACGGCCAGACCGGTAAATGACGCGTATGTCAAAGTCCTGTAACCGAAGAGCCCATCGTGCAAGGCGGCCAGACGGATCTTTTAAAGTCGATAACCAACAGAGAGCGTGGTGATCTGTGATGACGTCGAAGGGACGACCGTACAGGTAGGGTCTGAACTTCGCAAGGGCCCAGATGATGGCCAAGCACTCCTTTTCGGTGACGGAGTAGTTAGCTTCCGCTTTCGTTAGCGTTCGACTTGCATAAGCGACGACGTATTCGTCATGCCCACTTTTTCGCTGGGCCAACACTGCACCAAGACCTACGCCACTGGCGTCGGTGTGTACTTCCGTGGGGGCCGATGGGTCGTAGTGGCGCAGTACGGGAGGCGAAGTGAGCAAACGGCGCATTGTTGTAAAGGCCTCGTCGCAAGCGGGGGACCAAGTGGAAAGGTGTGCATCGCCGCGGAGTAGCCGAGTCAACGGAGCAATGATGGTTGCGAAATTCCGTATGAAACGACGAAAGTAAGAACAAAGCCCAATAAAGCTTCGGAGTTCTTTCAGGGACGTAGGTTTTGGGAACTTGGTCACGGCGCGAAGTTTGGAAGGGTCTGGTAGAATGCCATCTTTTGATACCACGTGTCCGAGAATCGTGTGCTGCTTGGCTCCAAAGCGACATTTCTTCAAGTTGAGCTGCAGGCCTGCGTCGGTGATGCACTGTAGGACTTGTTCGAGATGGTGAAGATGAGTTGGGAAATCTGGAGCAAATACGACGACGTCATCGAGGTAACATAAGCATGTCTTCCATTTTAGCCCACGGAGGAGATTGTCCATCATGCGTTCGAAAGTAGCAGGGGCATTGCAAAGCCCGAAAGGCATAACATTAAATTCATATAGGCCGTCAGGCGTGATGAAAGCTGTCTTCGGGCGACCGGCTGGCGCCATAGGTACTTGCCAGTAGCCTGAGCGCAAATCGAGCGAAGAAAAATACTCGGCGCCTTGCAGACAATCGAGAGCGTCATCGATGCGTGGTAAGGGATAGACGTCTTTACGAGTTATCTTATTAAGACGTCGATAGTCCACGCAAAATCTGATGGAGCCGTCTTTTTTCTTCACTAGAACTACCGGTGACGCCCAGGGACTGGTGGAAGGTTGCACGACGCCACGCTCAAGCATTTCGCTCACCTGATTTTCAATAACACTACGCTCCGCATGGGACACACGGTAGGGCCTCTGGCGCAATGGCGCGTGGGTGCCGGTGTCGATGTCGTGACATACAGTCGTTGTGCGACCTAGTGGCTTCTGGTGACAGTCGAACGTGGAGATGTATTTTCGTAGCAGGCTGAGTAGCTCTGAGCGTTGAGTGGGGCTCAGGTGGGCATCTAGTGATGGATCAAAGACATCTGGCATAGGCTGGGAGCGTAATGAGCTGTAAGCCAACGCATTCACGTTTGTACAGGTGCTGTCGAATGGAGCGTCGCAGATAATCACAGAATCGTCATACTGGAGACGTCCAAGGCACTCGCCGCGACGCAACGTGAGGGGCACGGCCTCAGCGTTCGAGACGAGAAGTTGAGTGCAGCCACCACTGACAGTTAGGACAGCGAAAGGAAGTGAGCATCGTCGGTGAACAAAAATGGGTGATGGTACAAAGAGGGCAGTAGTATCGGTGACGCAATTAGTGCAAGCTGTCGCAATCACCGAAGAGTGCGGCGGAATCGTGGTATCCTCGGTCATGACCACTTTGTCATCGAGATAGTCGAGCGCATGTAAACGGATATCGGAAAACGGAGAAAATTCAACTTCGGCGCGAGAACAGTCGATGATGGCCTGATGATCGCCAAGGAAGTCCCACCCCAAAATAATGTCGTATGAGCAAGATGAGAGGACGAAAAACTGTACTGTGTACGGATATCCTTGAACCACGATGCGGGCGGTACATGCAGCAACAGGGGTAATGCACTGTGAACTTGCAGTCCGTAGTGACAATGCAGAGAAGGGCGTGGTTACTTTTCGAAGCCTGCGGCAAAGACTTTCTGCAATCACTGAAACGGCGGCGCCCGTGTCAACTAATGCAAGTGCAGCGATTCCTTCCACAAATACATCGATTACGTTCGTCGGGGATGATGAGCGAGGACTTGTGTTGTTCGACTGTAACGCAGTTCTCGCCTCTTGAACTGCGGTTGCTAGTTTTCCTGCTCTGCTGAGGCAGGACGACGACGCATGGGGGACAGCGAACGACGTCGTGGAGATGGCGAGCGAGAATCACGGGCAGCAGGAGCGACGTTGTATGTAGGCAGCAAACGCGAGTCATTCGGCGGCGAGAAGGGCGAAGACGGAGCACCGTAGGCCCGGGCAGGTCGGGGATAACCTTGAAGCCCTAAGCGACGGTGGCAAAGCCGCGCCACGTGACCAGGGATACCACAGAAGTAGCAGACCGGACGATTGTCGGGTGTACGCCAGGATCCCGTATTAGGTACTGGTGCGGCGGTGTACACAGGATGTACTGGACGTGATGGTGCGACAAACGACGGAGGTGAAAAGGTCTGTTGAGGTGGCCGTGCGGCGGCCTCGGCATAGCTCTGCGGCGCCGGCGCTGGTGGCGCTGCATGAGGCGACTGGATGGCTTCCGATACTTGTTCCTGAAGCACCTGACGGAGACTGGGAGCCAACGATGGTGTGGGCCCTGGGACGGCGTTCAGCAGAGATAGCTGCCGGGCGACTTCAGCACGTATGAAATCCTTGATTTCGCCGAGATGTTCATTGCTGGTTGCAGCTGCCAAACTTGAGACAGGCGCCTCATGCGTGGAAGGACGCCGAGTAAGGAGGCGTTGCCTTTTGAGTTCGTCATAACTCTGGCAAAGCTCAGCAACTTCGACGACGGTACGCGGGCTTTTAGAGAGGAGCATTTGAAATGCGTCGTCTTCGATGCTCTTCATGACGTGGCGGATCTTGTCAGACTCTGTCATTGATGGATCAACGCGCTTGCAAAGATCCACGATGTCTTCAATGTAGTTCGTGAAGCTTTCTCCTGGTTGCTGCGAACGGCTGCGCAAGCGCTCTTCGGCTCGGAGCTTCCGCACCGCGGGGCGACCGAAGACTTGCGTAATGCGAGCCTTGAAATCCGACCAGTTACGAAGCTCAGATTCGTGGTTGTTATACCACACGCTAGCGACACCCGTCAGGTAGAAGTTCACGTAGCTGAGCTTCTGAGGATCGTCCCATTTATTGTGCGCACTCACCCGCTCGTACACTGACAGCCAGTCTTCCACGTCGTATTCGTCGGAGCCACTGAATATGGGAGGATCTCGCTGACGCATGGAGCCAGGACAAATCAATGTTGGCGATGCCGGGGGTGGTGTTTGGCTGGCGTCGTCAGGCATGATGGCTGGCAGCCTCCGATTGCGTAATTCCAGGTTTGTGGGAAGACCCAGCACAGCTCCACCAAATATGTAAGGTGGTTTATTGCCGAAGCAGCAAAGCGACGTCAGACACAGGCGAGCGTCAGACACCTCTCAGGCGAGCGTCAGACACCGAGAGCGCGAGCACCTCTTCGTCGGTGAGACGGTGATAATACTGCGTCCATAAGGCGCGCCACTCTTCTTCGCTGCACGTGATCATGATTATACAAAGCCGATTGTGCGGGATTCGAAATAATCGCTACCATGAACCAAAGTGGAACTTGTGAAGAAACGCAATGACGTAACGAGCTATTGAACACAGTTGCAGTGAACCGGACACCACGACCTTGTTCTCATTCTGCGATGAACGTTCTGAATTAGTACTGCTAATGACCGCAGATCTGAGTACACCACCATAGGATTAGTATTACTGCGTGCAGGGGCGTAGTTTCCATTTTCTAGGGGTAAGAGGTGGTGGCAGGGGGCCTGCCACCACCTAGAAGAAAGCACGTGGTCAAGTCGGTGATACGCGCTAGAAAGATATGGTAGACACACTTTCGCCGACCCGCTCGATGTAGTCGGCTACCCGGAGATAAAGCCCCTCTACCTACGGAAAAGTACCGCCATCTCTTGAACAACGCCGCTTCCTCCTCTCCTCGCCTCCGATAGGGCGGCTGCGGTCACGTGGTAGCGCGCTCACCTTTTTTCTTGGTATTTTGTTTTCTCGCCGCTCGGCGCCATGTTGGATGCGCCAAAGTGCCACTGCGCTGTGTGTTCGCCGGTCGCCAGTGCACGACGTGCGGAGTGCACGTGTACGTCTGGCTAGTTTTGTCGCGATGCCGGTTTGCTGTGCCTTTTCCTGCATACCTGTTTTTCATGTAAGAGCATTTCCCTGAAAAGGGGTTACCGCTTCGGTTTTAAAGATGATCGCGGCTGTTCGCAAGCGCAGCCCGTTTCTTCAACAGCCTGCATGCCGCGCGTGCTTATTTTGGAATGAGCCGTTCGCAGTTTAAAAAAAAAACTGTATGGCAATACATATGACGAAGTGCCGAAATTTTTCATCGCATCGAGGTCACGCTGTGGAGTGTGTTCAGAGTATACATCGCTTGAAATGGGCGACACCCTCTCCGACAGCGAGCGGTAATTTCGGTAGTAGTAGTGACGTGAATGCGTTCGTCTACTTCTACATTCACAACGCACCAGCGCGGTCTTCTAGCAATTAGAAATAGTTTCCGTGCGTAAGGGCGATATTGGTCACCTACATCGGCAACACCCACGCAGGCATGCAAAACCTCACGAAAACGTGTTCAAACTGCGCCGCACAGGCCAAACATCCCAGAACGGCGTACTGCGTGCACAAGTCATCGGGCAGGCAGAGGATGGCAGGACGTGCGAAACTTCATGAAGTTTTGAGTGTGTGCCTCCAAGGGCATTGTTGGCGTTGCTGCAGTTACAGACGACCGAGATAGTTTATACGCACGGGAACTATCCCTTCCCAAACGTGGCTTGACACCACAGCTGCGGTTTAAATATTTCTTGCTGATGCAATAAATAGCATGCTGTGTTTACAGAATTTCATTTCAACCTTTTCCAAGTAAACATAGTTATGGTTATCCGCGCCAGATACACAAGGAAACACTACGCTCCGAAAGAAAGCTTAAACGACGTTCGCTTTCGCTCCAAATTGCGCATGGTTTGCAGCAGCTCTTCTGAGGCGATATTTCATTAGGTAAACCGGATGGTGAGCACACCCACTCCTGCTTAGAAAATCAACGCAGTAGAGTGAATCATTATATCAAACCGTACGCGAGGCACAGCCACGGCTGGACGGCGGCAGCGGCGGCGCGCGTCCAGCTCGAAAGCTAACCGAAAGCTCGTGGCGCTTTCCAGGGGGCGCCGCAGTCGCGAGCGGAGAGGAGGTGGCGGTGGGGAGAGTAGATGGCGGTACTTTTACGAAGTAGAGGGGCTTTACCCGGAGAGAGCACCGAGCCCTCTCCGGCGAAACTACGTGTAAGCACGAGTCTCTTTGGCATAAGGGAGCGCAAACAACTACGTATGTAGCAAGAACCACGTCTGCTGCGGCGACCCACGCGAACGACGCACAACTTGCTAACGCCGTCCTCCTCGGTGCAAGCCAGCTCGAGAACATGTCACGTGAAACTGCGTTGCGTAATTTTGGCGGGATCATGTCCGGTGATATTGCGTTACATTTAGGGCCGAAGCTCCTTAGGGCGTGGGTCTGTACATCCCATGGTGTTCGTTGGTGATGTACGTAGCCACGTCTACTTTTATAAAAAAAAAATTCCGAAAGTTGTGTCCTCTGCCTGGATTCGAACCCAGGCTCTCGGCGTGGCAGTCGAGCGTTCTACCACTGAGCTACGCCTGTGGTTGAAAAAATTATCGCTAAAAGACCTAAACAGGTATAATGTCTCCCGCGGAATCGCATTAACAAACGTAATGTTACGTTGAAAAATAGTAATACACCGCTACACGACGCGAAAATGGATTGTATAACGACGTCGAGGCATCATTTGAAAGAACACAGAGCTGCGTGCTTTGTAGCTTTGAACCCATTACGGAGGCACTGGTAATTATGGCTTAGTGGGTACTTCCCTACTTGGCAAAATGATAAGTTATGGCGCAGGAGATACCTACCACTTCTACTTGCACTAGTTTCCTCAAGCGTTTAAAGTGGCCTCTAAGAAAGTAGCTCCTCCTGCTTACGCTGTCACTGTCCTGCAGTTCCGCGCAGGCCTGGCTCTAGCACAGCATATCCCCCTTAAACGCGAGATCCCAGCGTACGAATACAGTGTTTCTCACGCCTTTACATGATGATCGACTGGGCGATTTACGCGAAAGATTCACGGTTTACCGATGATTCCCTCCGGAGCTTCGCCCACTCATCATCATTCACCCCGTGGATATGCTGTGATTTTTTTTGCGGGAACATCACGTGATCATGCGTTACGTGATGATGCCGGGAACAAGTCACGGGACATTTCGTTACGTCATTTTGAGTCACCAGTGACATGTTCCCGTCAAAGTCGAGTAACGCAATGTTACATGACATGCTTCCTCCAAAATCGTGTTACACAATGTCGCGTGACATGTTCAGCCAACAACACGTAAAGCAATGTCACATGACATATTTCCGCCAATATCACGTAACCAATGTCACGTGACATGTTCCCGGTGAAATCGCCTAACTTAATGTCACGTGACATTTTCCTTCCTAAATCACGTAATGCAACGTCACCTGCTATGTTTCCTCCATAATCACGTAATGCAATGTCAAGTGACATGCTCCCCAAAATCACGCATCGATATATCACGTGACTTGTTTCCCCAAAACCACGTAACGCGTCACGTGACATGCTTCAGCCAAAACTACGAACACAATGTCGCGTCACATGTTCCTCCAAAAGGTCATAACACAATATAACGTGACATAGTTTTTAAAGCTTATATCCTACGCGACATGACCGCGACGACGACGGCGAAAGCCCCGTTCAGATATCCAGGTAATTGCTATCGCGATGAAGTATCATGCGCTTTTCCAGCTTTGACTCTGCCATTGCGCATGCGCGTTATGTACAGCGTGGCGAAGCGATACATTACGACCCGGCCACACTAGCGGAAAAACGCGCGCGGAGCGCTGCCAGTGGAGAAATGCTTCGGCGGCCACACTGCCCCACTGCTCGCAGCGAGCCGCGGCCGCAGCATTTACGCCGACGTGCACCACGCCCTTAGAACATACAATGAACACAAAATCTCGAGAAAACCGCATGTCAGTTGCGCCGGCTCCTCATGCGCTAGAGAGAGGTATAAGTGCTTCGCATAAAGAATCACCCCGGCGCATTACATGAATGCGCCGAGGTTGCTTGCGCGAAGGATTGTGTGGCTGTGTACTTTCGATTTATTTCTTTCCAGTTGCGTAACTGGCCGAGAATCAGCGTACATCGCTAGCAGGCAAGAAAAACTCGTCTAGCTCGTTTCTTGTTTTCTTTTTTTTTTGCGACCTGACTAAATGTTTGCCCATATGAATGTTTCTACTCTACGTGAACTGAGCTAATATTTGGTCCACATGCTATTGTTATATTTACAAGCGTTCCGTTTCGTCACCAATGACTACGCACTTGACTTTTGTTCCATTTTGTCGCATTGAGTGTGAACTTTACTTTTGTTCTCCATCATTATGCTTTGAGTTATGAGGTACGGTGGCACTATGCTCTGAAACTCGAAGGAATACGTTTAAAATATTGGCTGCTAAATGCACAGTTGAATAGCGGCGATAGGTACGACGCAAGAAAACAAGAGCGCTACAGGATTCACTTTCTTTTCGAAACAGCTTTGGTTGAAAAACAGTTGTTTCTCTATGCGCAGTGGTACAGTTTGGCAGCATGTACGCATGGATATCTAGCAGCAGAGCACTGCACGTATTCGGGCTGGCCCGAAATCTCCGAGCGGGGGCACATAAATAAAACATTTAATGCTCCTTTATGAGAATGTGCCACAGCGCGACTATCATCGACACCCCTCTCACGTGCTCCCTGGAGGACTGCAAGAGCGCAGGCATTCACGCGCATTCGAACGCGCATCCAGCCGCAGCGGACGCAGTTCCCAGCATCGCTGCAAGGAACGTCACAAGCTGTAGCATCGGCCATGGACCTGGATGGAACCAGCGCCATCCATCGCAGCCACCGTATTCAAGGCTGCGCATCCGGTCTCCTAGAAGCACCGCTATCCTGCGAGACACCTTCGCCGGCTTTGTTCGTGGCGCATCCAGTGGGAGCCACTGACGATTCAGCTGGCGTGTCCCGCAATTTGGCCGTGGATGACGCCATCGCAGCCAACCGGGACGTTGCGGCCGAGCCCTCGTCCAAGGCCGAGACACGTTCTTGCCACACCTGTGCAGTTCATCGGTGGATGCTGCTTCCGGGGTCCGAGTGTCACGTCCACGTCGAGATGGTCGTCCCAAGGAGCATGCCATTTCCACACTGTGTGAGGAGCTCGGCAAGTGGCGGTGGTCACAACGAAACAGGCAGGCGGATATCACTTGTAAAGGTACCGACTTCTTTATCCACTCGTGCTTGTATTCTTAGAGACATTGCAAGTAGTTTCAAAGCGTGGAGTCGCAATATCAATAATTGAATGAGAAACAACTTCCGTACTGGCTTCCATTCTGGATAATAGCTATAAAGGTTGAATAAGCTTGCTTGACTCAGTAACCCGACTGTAAAAGCCGATTATGAATATCGCTATACGTTATACTGGTACAATGTTGTTTTGCATGATCGTATAAATACATTATTTTTAGAGTATGCTCATGAATTAGTAGGCATTAAAGACTTCATTACGAGAGAAAACTGCTGCAATAGCCTCTCTGAGTTCCTTGTTTGAAAACTTGAACTAAGGACATCAAGCCTAAACTTACTAAATGTATGACAAAAATATCAACGATTCCGTGAACACAGAAGCGTGCGAAGGAACTCAATACTTAAACGCCGTACTATAACCAATAAAGCATGGAGGCTTGTGTCGACAGGGCGTAAAGAACGCACTTGGCAGTTTCCCATAGAAGCAAGCATTAACGCGTCGAGACGCTCCACGTGTTTTCATTTAGTTACGTAGGCACTGGCCTCACTAGCTGGATGGCGTGTATGCGTCTCGCACTGCAATGACTTTCGCATTGCTCCTCCAGTTGACACCGCGGTCGACAGATAGATTGCTGTCTTAATTACGTGCAATGTTGACGCTTAGACGTTCGTCGTTACTTCTTCAATGCATGAAGAACAGCTGACTTTTAATCTCGCGCGAGATTTACCGGAAAACGAACTCCTTTGCAGGTGTAAACGTTGCAATGTGGCTTTGTCATAGCACGTGTCACTGGTGTTCAGGTCGAAACGCCATAGCTGAAACAAGTCCGTTTTAGCTTAGGATTAAACTTTATCTTTGCCACGCAGCTATTGGAAGCGGCTCACAGATGTAACAATCTATTTAAATAAATTTGTTGTTGAGAAGGTTTGAGGTAAATGTGTCCAACTCACGTATTTCACCTGTTAATCGGCACTTACTAAATGCATAAAGGGTTGAGGACTAAGCGCTCCAGAATTGCGGCTAGTTGTTTAAAGTAAAATAAAAGCCGAGAGGAAACACACCTCCTGTATCTCTAAAATTTTCCCAGTAGAAGAAAGCACCATACAGGCGCTAGAATATTGTGCACTAGAACAGCACTATCACTCACTGTTATATTCTACTCTCGATTGGATGTTGCCTTTTAAACGTAGAGCTCAATGAATTGTCAACGTATTTGGTTGAATATTACATTAATAAATATTCATTACCAAATCTGGTTCGTTTGAAGTGTTATGCCTCCTTGGAATAAAAATTAAAGCGTCAGTTTTAAAGGAAGGCAGTGCATTTCTTGAACAAGATGTTAGGTATTACTTTTATTTTTTTAGAGCTTATACATACCCTCAACGAGGCGATTAAAAAACAGAAAAGGGCACTTTCATTTACAGGAGAAATTACTGTGTCGTACGGGAAGGACGCTTTCAAGCAACGATTTGCCGTCCCACCGGGTGCCTGCCAATAGAAAATCGCGGCTGGCATGATTGGTTATTCTTCCTACGCACATTTCCCCACTTTGGCGAGAAACGAGACAACTGAGGGGTTACTACTTGAAAAAAAAAGAAAAAAAAAGACATCATTCACGCTCTGTCGTCAATCTATTCCTCTGAGTAATATTGAAGGAAAAAAAAACGATGTTACTGACCCGGTGTCTCCCTTGCACGTGTGTCAAGAAGCCAAGAACTGCAGACACAAAGTGGAGTTTTGTGACCATGAAAGCGCGGTTCGTGCGATTGTGAGCACTGTGAATTCTTACAAACATTGAGCTCTTCTAACGCGACAGCGTTAAGGATAACGTGCACCGGTCATAGTGTCCGCCGGATATAACTGTCTCGAGATACATCTACCGCCGGATCGATTGGGAGCACGCCACGCAAGCCCTCCTCCATGGCGTTGGTACTTCAGTGAAAAAAAATTACACCATCTCCCGCTAAAGGGAGCCATGAGGCGATGCGAAGCAGCACGGGGGGCGCACACCGGGTTTGCATCGGTTCGACTAGGTTTCGCGTTTGCATCGGTTTGACGCTAGCAGGCGCTGCCTGCGTCAGCGTCAAACCGACGCGCCCTCGCCCGCGAGATCGCGGGCGAGGGCGCGTTCTCCTTCCTTGCGAGCTGGTAAAGCGTTCATCGAAGAGCGTTTCCGTAGTCAACGCGTGCCGTTCGGATAGGAGAGGAGGAATGCTGAGAGGAGAGATGAGACAAGGAGAGGAGGAGGATGCGCAGTGCGGGTGTGGACGCCACACGGCGGATGGATGGATGGAGGGAGGGAGGGACATAGCCCCGGCCATAAGCTGCTTCGCATCTAAAAAAGTTGTCATAGCGGAATTGCTCACAAAAATCATATCTGATTTCACACACATGCATTCACATGATAATTGACAGTAATTCTGTTACGTGTAAGCTGTTACTTCTGTGACGACGAAACTTATTTATGTCATGACGAGACCCAGACAAACACAGCGTGGCACTAGCGCATACGCGTGCAGAAGTACTCGCGGTTAACGACAGACGGCTCTTTGACGTTAGCGCTAGGGCTCTAGGGCACCGCTGCCCGTGCGCGCTGTTCACACTCGTGAGTGGGATGCGATACCGTGTTCTGGTGCCGACTGCACTGCGCAGCGTTCCTCATCGGCGAGAACTGATGGAGCATCTCCGTCAACTTGTACACGACCGCGAGGGAGGCCACGCAGGACGGAGGCTGGGTGCGCACAAATTAAGGAATGTTGTACCATGACACGTACGCAGTTATGTGACTCAAGAGCATGGCAAGAGAATGAGAAGGTTATGCGAACTGGACACGATAATCTATCGCGTTCCACTCTTAAAGGCTAAGCTTATGAGATCCACCCCCACCCCCCCGCTTCCCCCCAACCCCTCCATTTATTATTTGTTGTATCGGTATGAAATGCTGTAAGCAAAAACATAATTTTGAGTAACAAGGAATGATAGTTTTTTTTTTTTGGCAGCCGATAGTGGCTTTCGTTGACATTTTCTTCGCATGCAAAACATCCGTCTTATCTGCCCGGAGAGAAGTATCAATATTAGGAACGTAAGCACTTGATCATTCTTTTCATGCGTAGTGATGAAATGCAGAAGTAAACGTTTTGTTTTCTTAAAAAAAGGACGAGAATATTTTAATGGCTCTAGCTACATCACTGCTTGCAAACAGCTGGTTCGTAAAACAAGATGGCTTACGATGTCTGTTGTCAAAGCAGTTCAAAGGAGCCAATTATAAGCGGTGTCCTGAGTGGAATTCGTCAGTACTTGAAGTACGGTGGAATGACTTGTCCCGTGTGCGGCGTGAGCGTCTTGAAAAGCGCAGAAGCGAACTGCTATTCTGCTTGATGATGCTCGACGCCACGAAGGCCGAAACCAACAGCGACCCAAGCGATGTTCCCACTCCAAGAGTTTCGATAGAGCTCGCGCGGTAGGTCAAGTATTTTTTTTTTCAGACAGGGGACGAGGGCCTGTTTATGAACAAGTGGCTTTCGAAAATTCTATGAGAAAATGAACATTATATTGACGCTTTCTCCGTAACGCTAACAATCCATATCTACTCGTCTAGTTGAGAAAAAAAAATGCCCATTTACACAATTTAAAGAGTACAAAGAAAATGACTGGTCAGGAGTACAATTAGGCAGCACTAGCCATGTCGAATACATCTCTTCAATAGCTGCAGACATGCCCAAATTCTTGAAAAGTCCTTCACCATCACACAGTGCGTAGGATCTGCCGTAACCTTCAGACATTTCCTGTGCGTGTGAAAGCACGTAGATGAGCGTAGCCATGTTACGTTTCTTGGTGGCTTGGACACATAGTTAGGTCTGTCACTTTTACTCCGTCAGGTTACCTCCGCCGAGGAACGCCGGGTGTCCTGGCTCTCAACGGCGCACCATGCCGACTGAAAGACGTGCCTTTCGGCTGGAGCAGCTGCTCCCAAGAAGCCTGACCACACTGTTGCAGCAGAAGAACAGCTGGTTCACACTGCAGCCATAGTGCCTCCTCTCCAGCTATAATTTCGGCTCAAGAGCTGGTGGTATATTTGGTATTGATGCGACAGGCATTATTCGCATGTAGGCTCTTCGCCCAAGTCACATTTCCGCTATGAAGCCGCGTGGAGGGGTTTGCAGGCTGTTCGATGCTACAGTCCTCACGTTCCCGATCAAGTATGTTTGAAGACCTTGCGCGCGAGAATAGGAAGATTGTCTCTATGCGGCAGGAGCTCTAATGGACATTCAGCAATATTCCTGAACCTTTCGCAGCGCAGCTGACCCACGTTTTTTACGCAATTTACGGTAGTCTTTTATTATTCTGTGTGAATTATTTAAGTTTCATTTACCTATCGTTAAATACAACTAACGTTGATTGAATGTTGTTGCTTTGTCGACTTCGCGAATACGCCTTTACTGTGCGACAACAAAGGTGAAATGGGAATTTGGAGTGGGTGAAAAGATGTGAGATGAAATGTGTGAAATCAAATGCGTGTAATATGAAATAAGTGAAATGTGTCATGTTCTACAAAGAAACTACAAACCTTTTCTTACCAGCACAGCTATAGCGCGCGCGTTTGTGTGTGTGAATGAGAGAGGGACAGAGAGGAAAAATATAGTTGTAGGAAAAGTTGTAACACTTAGTGCGTTAGAATCGATGAACAAATCGCAAGGTACGATTTAAAACAGGGGATGTCGCGGGAGCCAACGTTTCGACAAGCGGACTTGTCTTCGTCAGGGCGGCAACAGTGCGTTAGAGTTGGCATAACCTTCACTTTGGTAAACGTTCAGCATCGTTATATGGCAAGACTTACCTGAACCCTGATTTTCGCCGTGATAACGCAGTGCACAATTGTGTAACTAATCCACTGTTACCACCCGATCACCCCACGAAAACAAGCGGAGTACAGGTTGCTTTTAGCTACAAGCACGAGAGATGGCAACTGGTTTCCGTCCTCGAAATGTGTCAGCACTTGGAGGCATGTTGGAGGGCATGAATTTAGTGTCATAGGCGACTTGTCAACATGCGCAAATGACCATCAATTTGACTAACTTCAAGGAGTGTGCTGGTCAGTACTATTCCATTGACCTATAGCACGCATTCGATGTTGTATATTGTCGACATTGCACCAAATAATTGAAGGTAGTAAGGCTCACGTCAATCCTATTACCCGTACTTTGAAAACGAAAGAACGGGTGAAAGGCAAACTAAGCGCTTTGAATAATTTCGACAACCGTATTATTTGATATGTCACTGGGACGCGCTTCCACTCCACAAATAGCGTAAATATAATTTATAGTTGGACGCACGTAAGGTAGTTTTAAAGCTAAGAAATATGAAGATCTATCGAAAAAAAATGAGGGAGAGGGGGGGCGAAGCGAAGTAACCTGACGTGTGTGCCTTTCGCCCTCTTTCTATTCCTTGCTTGCTAACAATTAAAGAACGAGCCCTTGACCCCTTCCCTTTCGTTATTGCTTGCTTGCAGTATTTCTACTTTGTTTCTCTTTTTTTGTGCTTCGTTCCTCCTCCTTCGTTTCCTACTTTCATTCTTTCATTGGCAGAAATTCCATGGTATTGATATGGATAATGTACGTCCATTTGTTCATTCGCTGAACCTGCTCCGAAAAGCTCTGCTTTGCTCTACTTAGCTACTATCTGGCGTTAAATTTTCCCACTCGCAGGGTGAGGTGGGTGAGCCGCGAATTTTGCCGGAGGTGGAAGTCCCCGAGCCAATCGGAAGGGGGGGGGGGGCGCACGCTCCTCTTGGTCCCGCCCCCTCTTTTCGTATTCTACGCCAATGACTGCGTGTGACTGTGCTGTGCCCCCTTTTCCAATTTGCAGCGGGCACTAGCGCGTTTGTGGTTCCTCTGTTTACGAACATGTTTCCCGACCACGGTGAACTAAATTGTGCCGAAGTCACGCTGTTCATTTCTCTTGAATCTTGGTCGTGATCTGAACTTGTTTTGGCAAGATATCAGTACGAGGGTGCAAAAAAAATTAGGCACCTTCACGGATCATTACTTTCTGCTGCCAGTCCGCGTCGAATGGAAGGCGCCACGATAGGAACGGGGTCACCAACAAACTTTCGATCGCGGTAAAGTGCATTTTCAGGACGAATAAACATGCGTTACTTCATTTGTACGCGTCGTAATGTTCCTGAAAATAGCGCGAATAAAATATCTGGCACTCCACCAAAGAGGGCTGTCACTACTTTTCCCACGTCGTGCAAGCGAGAGCAGCATGCAGGCCACCTTGCAGCGCTTGCTGCGCACGTCTCCAAGCAGCCAAGCTTGCAGGCACCACCAAACTCACGCGGTGCCGTCCTACATACGCTACTTACATCCAGGCGCACTACGGTAAAACCGTAGTCAACTATAGAAGGGGCAGGCCAACGGTCACGTGAGCGATGATTGTAGCGTAACCGCGGCATGCCTAAATAAGCCGGGCCGGAGAAACATCATTGCCTGGAGAAAGCCTGCTGCTGCACTGTCGTGCCAGCAGACACTGTTTATGCCAGGGAGATATCCGGCACAAGTATGAACCTCGCTCGGCAGGGCACTTGAAGGGTGTCTTGATGCGCCTTCTTTTCACTACAGCTGGTCACACTACTTGTGGCAAAAACTGGCAAAAGCTTAGCAAAAAAGAAAAGAAAGAAAGAAAAGGGGGAAACGGGTGACTGGACATGACTTGGTGAAAACAGAAACGGTGTCTTTTGTCGTCTTACACTTACACATTCTAAGCCCTCTGAGTAGAGGATACGATTGGGCGAAGGCGTAAGGTTTCCTATAGACTATAAAAAAGGAATTGACATGTTAAAGCCCGACCAAAGATTGGAGTTAAATACTTTTTATCAGACTAGACAGGGTGCATAAAACATGCCCCGTTCCAGGAAGTTGTTAGATAGGTGGGCAAATGGCTCGTAGCGTCACACTGATTATAAATATATGCACCATCAGATCACGCTGGTTAGGAAAATTCATTCTGGAAATCCCAAACTGTTGAAAACACTTTCCTGAATATATAGGAACCAATATTTTGAGCGAGCACGTCAAAGGGATGAACTACAAGTAAGGAACGGGAACAGCGCGATCAATGCAGCCGTGCGTATATATACTGCGCGCTCTGCTTTGCAGGAGACGCATCAAAGGTTACCAATGAAAGGGTCGTAAAATATTTAGCGTGCAGTTTAAAACCTACTTGTAAATTCCAAAATGGTGACGGTGTCACGAGAGTAATTGAATGTGCACCATGTATAGATAACACGTTGCGTGACATTTTATCTGTGCTTCAGTCATTTCGTCGTTGATTTCGCGAGGCAGTGCTTGAGGGTAGATAAAATGAAAGTGTGATTTCTGGAGCAGTGCCTTTAAGATTGTTGTGATGCCTGGGAATATCCCATTTTATCACGGGTGATATCGTTTGCTTATGTATACAAAAATCATGAAGTTCATCGCCCTACTTTCGATTACCCGTTAAAACTGTATTTTTCTATTGCATATCTACTCTTTAGGATAAGAAAGTTTCCTTGTCAGAACCTTTCAGAAAATACACAAATATTGATCCCTGACAGCGCTTTACATGCACATATTAATACATTACGTACAAGTCTGGGAGAAACTCACTTGACACAGAATTGATGCTGGATAATGAACAGTTATTTCCTGCTTATTCCAAATGCGTGGTAGAAACCACACTGATTTGATGGTTTGATTGATTTCTAGGGTTTTACGTACCGAAACCACGCTATCATCGTGAGAGACGCCGTTGTTTAAGGCTGGAAAATTTCAACCATCTCGGGTTCTTTAACGTGCGCTGACATTGTACTGGACATGCACGGGCCTCGACATTTCGCCTCCATGGAAATGCAGCCCCCGCTGGCGGAATTATATGCCACGACCTTCGGATCAGCAGCCGAGTGCCGTAACCACTATAGACCACCGCTGCGGGGCCTTTCTACCACACTCAGAACACGAACCCGGCGAAGGTGTCGTTTTGTTCTCCTGAGCAGTGTTTGCGTGCACAACTTCTATTTCGGCAGCATTCTGACAAGATGAATGCCTAATGAAAGACGATTTCCGTGTTTGCTTGAACGGAGCAGGTCTTATTACCACGCGTGTAGGCATCTGCTTCGAGTTCGCGCGCTGTCCGTGCCGCTGTTGGCTATCACCATGACGACGTTTCGCTATGGTGGCCGAAACAGTAGGATATAGGTGACCAGAAAGCCGAGGCTGCACGGGGGTGAATCCACTGCGGTGCACTGCACGTACGGGCAGATCCCGATGGAGAATTTTCGACTCTTCTGAAGTGCGCTCACAATGTGTATACTCACTGCAAAAAACGGCTGCGCTATAGCAAAGACGGTGTTGCTGATCGAAAATTCGCGCGACGAACCGATGCAAACAATTGAGCGTTCTCCCTATCTTCATCGGGCCATTTTCCGGGAAACCGCTAAAATACCACCTTCGCTAGCCTCACGATCGTGTTCTGAAAGCTGTCATGGATAGAATTTCCCCGCCGCATGTGCGTGCTCGCGCTGTTTGAGGCCCGGTTGGCCCGGCTGGCCGTGGGAAAGGAAACGCGCATTTTTTTCCGGCGGTTGCCGCCAGTCTCCACAGTGGCGCAGCACGTACGATTCGAAACAGCAACGCATGAGGCCTATAGATGGTGTCGCTGTTTGTAAACAAACGGGAATGCGCCGAACGGTCTGCCCAAGAAGACTTCCGGTGCGGCACTTCCAGTAATACTTTTTCAATGATCTCGACGGTGTTTGCCTGGTGCATATGAGTTTGTTGCTCGGTTAATTCTGGAGCATTCGTTCAGATGTGTTTAGAGCAATGTTTAGTATCTACATGAAGGGGCTCGACGACGTCGCACGGGAGAGGTACAAGCAGAAACTGTAGCAGCGAGGAGAAGAGTTGCCTGATCCGCTGGATAGGGAAGTTGTAGCCTGAAAGGCAGCTACATGATGAATTGACAAACGATCTGTGTGACTGCATGTCAGCTGGTTGATCTGAGCAAGGTTATGTTAACTGCAGTATTCTCGCGAAAGGCAAGCGGATTACTCAGTTTTATGACAAGCCTGTTAAACAGCAATAAGGTGATAATAAAAGGCAACAAGCAGAGAGCAAGTCGAGTGTGATGGAGCATGCCTGGTTTTCTTGATATCACAGGTTAAATCGCTGGCTAAATTTCTTGTGACAACACCATTTTAAAAGGTCGTAATAATGAACATCTCTTTTTCACATAAGAAGGGGTGGAGTTGTGTACGGAACGCCACGTCGCATAAACTCGTAACCTACGTTTTATAACACGTGTTCTAAGCTGCCAAAAACGGGCTAGTTGATACAGGCATAGGTTTGGTCTAGGCACACATCACGACAGAACATTATATTAGTGCGCCTATGTCACACCGCGGTGTACTTTTTCATCCGAGAGATCGGCGCCGATCGGAATCGATCGCGATATAAAGTGCTCGATGTGGCTGAAATAATATGAAATAATATGATACTCATTATGTAATGACGTCCGGCTCGGCTGAGTCACTCGAAATACTATGGTGTACTTACGAGTACACTATTTACGAATCAAACTTTCAAGTTAACCCGCCCTTATCTATAGTAGAAGCTCACACCGAAAGATAAATTAGCTAGGGTGCGACGATGTAAACTGGCGGCAACACGACAGGCGATGAGTCAGTTGTTCGCGCCGACGCCAAACCCCTCGCAGGCATCGCTCATCAAAAGAAAATGCACCGGTTCACTGTAATTGGCAACAAAACGTAGGCACCGCGACGTATACTGTGCAGCGATTCATGTTGAGGGCGGCTGCTTTGGTGACCCGAGTGCTGCTTCGAACAGCACACATCACCAATGAGGCTCCATGCTACTACAAGAGAACAGCCAGGACTGCGCGGAACCGCCGGACAGTGACAGCGTAAGCTGGAGGAGCGACGTTCTTAGAGGTCATATTAAACGCTTGGGGAAATTAGTGCAAGTAGAGGCGGTGGGTATCCCCTACACCATAACTTTATCATTTCGCCATGTAGAGAAGTACCCACTACGCCATAATTACTGCGGTATTGTAAAGTGCAAATCTGCATAACTGCACATCTTAGAAAGTCTCTTGGCGTCGTTTTCCCGAGAACGAACCGAACTTTCGGCCCGGTGTCGACGGCGAGCTGCGGTTTGGGCTTCTCTCTGCACAGCTGTCTGTTGTGCCCCACGTCGCCTTGCTGCAGCCGCGCGCGTATCTCTGCGGTTCGCTTCTTCAGCAGCGGTCCGCACCTTGCGAGGAGGCACCATCAGATATATCGAAGAGCCAAGTCAGGTTGCTTGTCGGGCCTGCGCACGTCGCCTGCCGCGTGACGCATGGCACGATACGACAAAACTAGACTAAACTGCTTCAAAGGGCAGCGATTCGTAATAATGATGACGGAAAAGTTGAAGAAGATTGTTTCATAATGATGGTTTTGATGATGATGCCTCTGTAATGGGTGCAGAGCTACAAAGCATGCACCCCTATGTTCTTTGAAATTATTCCTCGAACTGATTATGCAATCCACTTTGCGCGACGTGTACTGGCGCGTTATTATTCTGCCACGTAACATTACATTTGTTAATGCGATTCCTCGGCAGACGTTATACCTGCTTAGGTCTTTTAGCGAACGTTTTTCGAGCACAGGCGTAGCTCAGAGGTAGAATGCTTGAGTGTCACGCAGAAGGTGTAGGTTCGAATACTTCTCGGTGCTGGTTATTTTTTCTAAAATTTGCGCGACAGTGGTTACAGACACCTGCGGCAGTGGCGGCGGCGGAACAACTACGGCACTAAAAACGACCCTTGTTGTGATCTCATCATAGTTTACGCTGTAGAAACAATTTCTTCAACAACGACCATCCGGACATGATTCGGAGGGGTTTGAGCAAGGAACATAATGTGGCTAGGCACTAGCGCCATCAAAGTGTGAAATATCCCGTTGTGCACGACACGTTCCAGGACTATTTCTTGTCTTTGTTCTTTGATATTTGGCTCTTGTCCACTACGGGGGATTGGCCATGAATCCGGCGGTTAATATAAAGAGGAAAAAATTTGAGCTAAAACAAAGGAAGAGTGAAGAATCGGTAACGTAAGGAAGAATGAAATGTTAGAGAATGATAGACTTTTTATAATACAAATGAATCATAATAAAATAATTTGATGTTTAATCAACTAGTGGGAGCAATTTCGAGGTACCAAGTTTTGGTTGGAATTATGATTAGCAATGAATTCTTCTTGTGTCACGAAGGAAATTGCACATGGCTAAGCAGACGTTCCTGTTGTTGTAGCCTAGTGAGGACGCCCCAAAGGAAAGAATATTCTGAGAATTCAGGAGAATTTTGAAATTCCTGACTGAAATTTCGAAATGCCTTTTCCTCTGACTAATATAACGCTGACAGGTATTTAAAAAGTGATCAATGTTTTCAGGTCTTCACAATAACAGCATAGAGGAGACGGCACCAGACCAGACCTGTGTAAATAAAAATTCAATGGAGGGATACGACAGCGAAATTTTGTTATGCCCATTTCCAGTTTACGAGAGGGACACCACTTATTATCCCAAACAAAAGAAAGATGCCCATATTCTTCAAAAGGTAACTTCATTTTTAAGGAATCTTGAAGTAAGAAGTACTTACGATATCTAGACAGAAGTAGCAAAGGCAGTGGTAGGCACCACGGACATTACCGGCCCATCTAGGAACCACCGCGCGAGAACATCAGCCATCTCGTTTATAAATATGCCACGATGCCCTGGCGCCCTCACCAATCGCACTTCACGCACGTGGGGAGGAATTAATGATGTGAATGCGTTTAGAACAGAAGACTTGGAAGGAGGAGCTGAAGCGAGTGATGTGCATACCGAAAGCGAATCAGTCATTATAACAACTGCGGAATTTTGCAGGACTATTAGTAAAACACGGTTTATTGAAGACTCATCTGGTCCTCGTCCTTTTCAGTCCGAGGTCTCATGCATGCTCGTGGCGTGGCGATGCGAGTAGGCACGATCCTGCAATGGGCGCGATACTGCAGTTCATTCGCCTAGGATCTATCTGGCTCGATACAGCAAAGTCGAAAAAAAAAAGATTTTTTTTGAGACTAGCAATTAACCGTTATGTCAGCTAGGAATGTCATAAATGCAAAAACGAAGAATAATAAAGGTACGAATATATTAGGGTCATCATGGCAATGAGTAGCAAAAACGGAAAACACACCACCCTACTTACTTTTAGTAAGGTGTTATGCTAGCTAAGGCGCCTCACATCGATTCGATGAAATGGAAGGACATGGTGCGACATGTTAATTAATGAAACGCTTCGCCTAATCGATACAGCGAACCTTTAGGCTACCTAAGACGAGACACACTTGTTCAACAGATGGTAAGTACTGCGCTTTAAAGGACCACGTCGACGTATTTGTTGGAGAACCGAGTAGTTTGCAGAACAAGTGTTATCCCTTTGCACCACGATCATTGCACGAACTCCATATTTGCGTCTGCCTGTGTAGTGTTGCAGCTCTTGTTGTGTTTTATATACTCGAGCGAAAGGAATATTCAACAACTCGCAAGAGTGGATTCCCGAGTAAGACACAAACTGAAAATCGGAAAGATGAATGCATTTTTAATCGAACCTTCGAATATTTGTACACCCCTGCTTCTTTAGTGATGTACCGATTGTGACTCACTGAGTCCGGTTACAGCTGAGGCAATGCGCCACTCGGGTGACGAATGAATAGATAAAGATACGAATATTAGAGTATGAATTCTACATTATTGAGAGCCTATTTTTCTACGAATTAACAACGCGAAGTGACAAGCGCCTTAACTTATCGAATGAGCGTTTCGTATACTGGCACCCACACCGTAGAGGCAGTGGGCACGCCCACGTTTTCGGTGGCATTCAATTCAACAGATTCAATTCGATTCAATTTCTTGTGTCATAAGACTGGAAAATACGTCATAATAATTTATACAGAAAGCGGACACACGCTCATACACTGTAGCGGAACCTCTCATTATTAGTTACAAAATATATAATTAAAAATCAGCCGATTGAAAACAAAGAAGTACGCGAGTCTAACACAATATCTACAAAGAGAAAAACATTTTTGCATTGCGTAACTCTAAATATATATATAATATATACAAAACACTACACAAGAAAAACAATAAAAAATAGCAATGATAACTAGCAAACGCTCTTGTCAAGCGAGCAGCATAACCCGAAAAGGAAGGAGAGAAATGGTGGCTAGCAAATAAATTACCCGTGTGACACAGAGGAATTACTCACATCGCACACGCTGTGGAAATCAACGTTGCGGGATGCGGATGCACTTTTCTTTATATAATCATTTGGGATATAGTAGGTCACCATGTGCACATTTTGATACACAGTCGAACCCGGATGTATAGGGCCGAAGGAGGATCGCGAAACCGGATGTAACAGTTATTCGAACTACAAAATATGTCGTTTTAGATATAACCTATGAACGTGAGCAAACATTTTACCTAGCTAGAATTTACCAATATACCAACAATATGGAATAACACACACACACCAGTCGTTGATGTCAGTACGTCATCATGAGTCGTGAGCAAAAGCTTTAGAAATGAAAAACAAAACAATGTTAATGAGTTGCCTTAAAACATAAAATGAAAAGAAGCGATCGTACGTGGTTTGTGCAATGCGGCTAAGCTTTGGTTGGAGCCAGATAGTCATACATATTGGAAGAATAACTGAGCACCAACGAAACAGGGCGCCCGTCCTGTCTAAAGTGTTTCCGTCCCTGTTTTCCTCGTGCCTTGTTCTTCTCCTAACTGTGAAAGGCGCCCGTGGGAAACAGTAGTGGCATGTTCGCTTCATATGAATTAAGGTCTTTGTAATGCCACCACATGTTAAGCATGTATTTTAATGAGACCTTCATTAGGATTCTGGTAACCGTTTCTTTAATACTGCTACCAAAATGGTATTTGCTCTATTCATGGATTATCCGTGGTATAGCGATTACCGCTGTCCAAGTATAGCGCAAATACTTTGTCGTTTATGAGCACGAGCCACGAGGCCGCGAGGACAAAGAAGTGCCAACACGGTGCGCCCCCGAGCCTCGTCCTTCTTGTAACCACCCTTTGGTTGTCCGCTCTTGCATTTGGAGAGAATGCAGGCCGCCCAAGAGGAACACCAGTGGCGCAGAGAAGCCGAGCGTTCCGGCGTGGTCTCTCCGCCGACCCAGCTTCTTCACAGCCGATGGACGCCTCCGCCGATGTGGGCCGCACCGCCGCCTGATGCGCGCTTCCTGGCTGAGGGCCCGTGGCCGGCGGCAGCTGCAGCGCCGGATCGCAGCTATCCCGGTTACTACTATGAAAACAGCTCCGTGCCCATTTCCGAGCAGTCACTAGATCCTGAAGCCGTGACAGAGCCTTCGAACCCCAGCAGTCCCGAGTGCCTGAGCTTCGTCCTGGGCATCGCTTTCGCGGGGCTGCTCCTTGGTATCGGCCTTCTCGTTGTTCATAACTCGTTGTCTTCGTACGACATGGCCCCGGACATCGAGGACGATGCCTTGGAGCGGCGGCTGGAAGTGGCTCCTAGCGGTGGCAGCCAGCGCCTGGTACCGCGGAGGATCGTGAATCCGGACGTCGACGAACGCGGGAACAGGAGATCGACGACACGCACTCATGCGTCGGTCCCAGTCTCTGGCAAGAAAGCGCACGGCGAGACTGCTCGGCGACCACTGACGACTGTGCGCACGAGCCCCGAGACGAAACCGCCGATCACCGCAGTGGCCACTGGAGCTCGGGATGAAGACGAGGCGCGACCGAGACGTGTAAGTTGGCGATCACTTGGTACTGTAGTTCTTGTACGGTTGTTTTAAATTAACAGCGTGCACCACTTCAAGTATGGTGCTTGCACTAAGCGGCTCGAGGGCATTACGGGAGCCGTGAGGAACGCCTTTTGTGTGTGATATAAAACGTGTGTCTTTTTGGGCTAATTTCTAGAGGTGTGGGAATACTAAATTTTTCGAATGCGAATCGAATACGTAATATCCAGGTTCCGATATCGAATATCACAAGTGGGCCTTCAGCAATATTATTTTATTAAATGCACAGATAAACCATCAACGCAAAATTCAGTGCTATCAGGGACACGTTGCCTACACTAGCTTGTCATGCTGTAAATGTAATGGCAAAGTATCGCTGTATGAAGCAGGTTTATAAAAAAATGGCTAAAGACCATCGTGAGTAAATATTGGCTGGTTTACATGGCCAGGCCACTGAAATGCGTTGCGAAGAGATACTGAACAAGGATGCCGCTGCCAATGGCAGGACGGAGCATTTTGACTGCCTCTTAAATGTGCGAATGACACGAGCATAGGTATATGAACGCCAACAGCGCCTCCACACACTTAGTGGAATATGCTTATCGTGATAGCGCATGCTGACTGAAACAAGTCGTACGCGCTGCAGCGGTCGTTGTTGGCTGCCTTCACGCCTGCATGGACCACCGATGCTTATCCGCGTAGGCATTGCCGGTCTTCGCAACTTGCGGAAACACGAAAGACACAGTTTGGTCGGAAGTTTATAATGAAAATGATCCTCATATATCGTATGACATGTTTTATCAGAAATTAAAGTTGTGCTATGATAATTCTTTTCCTTTAGTACAGGTGAGGAAACACAAGAAAGCTAGAAAACCATGGGTAACCCGAGAATTGTACACAAGAATGCACGAACGTGACAGACTTTTTGATGCATTTATTCGTTCCAGGGACCTTGTTGTATTAAGGGAATATAAGAAAATAAGAAATAAGTCGACTTCGGCCCTTAAGAAAGCCAGGAACAGTTATTATGAACATATGTTCACTACTGCATCAAACAATCCTAAGAAAATATGGAACATAGTTCGCGAACTAATGGGAAACCAGCAGAATATAAACCCATGTACTTTAACAATAGAGGGCGTTGAATATAGTGATACGGCTCTCGCTAACAAATTCAATGATCATTTTTTACGGACAGGGGGAGCAGCTCAGTCTAATGCTTCTTTAATGCATTGTGAAAAATTCGTAAACAATGACTGCTCTAATTCCATTTTCTTATTACCACGCACAGAAACGGAGGTTTATGACATCCTTAAGGCATTGAAAAAAGATTCTGCATCAGGAATAGATGATATAAAAGCAGTTCCAATTATAGCTGTTGCTGATATTATCACCGCTCCATTATGCCATATTTTTAACAGTGCTTTTACTAAAGGGGTCTTTCCTGATACAATGAAAATTGCTAAAGTGATCGTACTGCATAAAGGGGGCCCCGTAAATGATTTAAATAATTACCGACCAATATCGGTACTTCCGCTTTTTTCAAAAGTGCTTGAACGTCTCCTTAAGTGCCGACTAACTAAGTTCCTCGATGACGCACATGCCCGTGTAGATCAGCAGTTTGGCTTCCGTGAACATAGGTCTACGGAAACAGCTCTTGTGGAGGTGAAGGAAAAAATTCTTAGTAATTTTGAGAACAAATTATACACTGTCGGTCTCTTCCTAGACCTCAGAAAAGCTTTTGATTCGATTAATCATGTCATCTTATTTAATAAACTAACGTACTATGGAATTCGTGGGGTTGCTCTCAGCATGATTCAAAATTACTTCACCTCGAGATTACAATACACATGTTATAACGGGTTCTGTTCACAGATGAAAGAAATAACTCTTGGGGTCCCACAAGGATCAATATTAGGTCCTCTTTTCTTTATAATATATATAAACGACATTGTTAACATACCCCTTACTCCAAATATAGTTTTGTACGCTGACGACACAAGTTTATTTTTTTCCGGTAACAGTCTGTGTGGGCTCGAATCGGCAGCTAATAATTGGCTAGATCAACTTTATGTCTGGCTTTCAGCGAACCAGTTACAGCTGAATGTCAGCTAAAACCAAATATGTTGTTTTTAAACCTGTAAATAAACCGGACGACTGTTCTATTTGTATAAAGTTCAATAACGCTGTAATCGAACGAACTTCAGTTTTTAAATTTCTCGGAGTTCTCTTTGATGAAAACCTGAGTTTCACGCAACATGTCATGAAGGTTCATTCCAGCATCTGTAAGTCAACTGGTACATTGTTTAGGATTAGGCACTTTGTGCCCGTTTGGTTAAAACGTCGTTTGTATCACGCATTAATTCAATCTCACCTTAGTTACTGCCTACTGATATGGGGAACCACATGCCAATCAAATCTGAATCGGCTCATAAATCTTCAGAAGCGAGCAGTTCGATCAATAGAAAACCTTGGATACCGTGATCATACGGCCAATGTATTCTTAAAACATGGCCTTTTAAAAATTACTGACCTATATTATCTTAGGCTCGCAATATACATACGAAGTGAACTCGAGAAGAATACAACCCTTTTTCATCAAAGGTACCTTTCAACTAACACTCAATACAATTTTAGGCACGACCAGTTTAGAGTTCCCTTTTGTAGAACATTATACGGTACTAGACAGCTTACCTACTTAATCCCATCCTTTATAAATGCACATCCCTGTACTATCAGTATTGCGCAAAACTGCAAGTCTTTAAGTCCCTTTAAAAATGCCATGAAGAGGTACTTCCTTTCTGTTAGTGACTGAATTCATTGCTAGGTCTCTTCTTTTGGGCGTATCGTTTTGTTTCAGTGCTGTATGCTTAATTATCGTTTTAATTTGTTACATTGTCAGTGCCACTTTGTGCTTGTAAACATTTTTGTTATTACAAATTGTATTAGCGTACACAAAATATTTGTCTCTTGAAATTATGTTGTTAGTTATGTAACATATGTAACATATTTATGTAACATATTTATGTTTGTTACTCTATTGCACAAACTTTATGTATCCTTTTGTGTTCTATGCCACGGCATGCTGCCGCACTGTTGGAGCAATGTATGGGTGGCAAGGCCTTAGTCAGGCAGACAATGTTCTGCCTTTTGTCTTGTCATCCAAGACTCACTCTTTGTCTGAAATAAATCACTTATTATTATTATTATCTCTTATTTTGGGCAAGAGCAATGAATCGCATGTTCAGTTTAAAAAAAATCTTCGAATAATTTACAATATTAGAAAACTTGGATACATTGTTTTCGAATTGAATACGACTATTGACAATGCAATATTTGACAAATATTCCAAACATTCGAATATCCGCCCACCCCTATTAATTTCTAAACTTCATTATTGTAGTCGCCTATGGGAGATAGTCGTTTAGGGTAAAATTTTGCTAAATATTGAAAGTGCCCGTTAAGGAATTTAAGTCGCTAGGCAGCTAAATGTTGCATTCACTGTGTAGTTTAATTTCGAACATTTAAACGGACGTTGCAATTGCAGAAGTTGAGTGGAGAAGTAATATTTTGAAGTGATGCTCGCTAAATAAATACTAACCGGCTGCACGTTCGAGACATCCGTCCATGACAGCTACGAGAAATGCTTTTTCAAAGTGTTATTATTGGAAAACAATGCTGGGAAATTTCGTCATTGCAACGTGTGTCTATACGTGAGTCATTTTAATGTAATTAGTGAATGAGTATCATTAACCAACTAGACAATGCATCTTGTAGTGGAATTTTCGCCTAGTCAGCCAATCAGCCATAACTAAGTCAATCGGGTCGCGTTCTACATGAAAGGTTTTTTTTAGCAACACAAGAACAGCTTGCATGGCGGTAGCCCGGACTCACACCCGCAAGAATGCTTCTTGTGAATGTTGAGCAAGGATAATGGGCTTTCTGAGAGGTTTTGGTGAGAAAAAAAACGTTACTTGATAACTGTACTCTTGACTTTAGATCAGCGTCTGTTACCTCGTGGAATCTTGGCGTCTGGCTAAATATTTGTAAACCATATTTTGTTAATTTAATTTCATATCCTTATGTGTGTTCAGTCCTTCTACACACAAACACAAACAGTTCTAGTCGGAGTGGGGTGGAAGCACTCGGTGTACGTAGGAAGGAGTCCTGCATTTTGATTACTTATATGGAAGTGCGTAGACAAAATTTTTCTTTTTTTTTCATGCGGCAGCTATCCGCGTGTCCAAACTGCCCGTATGCGAGCAGCACGCTTTTATTGTCATTTCTTTGCTGCAGAATAACACTAGAAATGGCCAAATCGGGGAAGTATGTACCCCAATGCATTGTTTCGCATAAAAAATGTCCACTAAATTGACCAGAAAGAAAGTGCGATGAGATTTAAGATGTTAAAAGAATTCAATCTTCGAATTTTAAGATCAGAATGCCTTCTAGGGCCTAAGCCTAATATAAACAGCCATTCGTGGTACGTTACTGGTATAGGAACGAAGTAATGGGAATGGATTGAGGGGCGCGTTTCCTTTCTCGGAACTAATGAAGCCAAAGAACACATAGGGATGACTGCTCGTTTTTTTTAAACTGTAGTATAGTAATTATGACATAAGAGGAAATTATAGTGGACGAAAAAACAATCGCACCAACAACCTTGGTATTCCGTGCCTAATGCTCGGTCAATTGAATCTGGCTTCAAGCAGGTGAACTGCTAGAGCATCGGCTGCTTAATTGTAAGGATGCGGATTCGGTCCGCACCAACAGCACGTTTTTCCGTCCGCATTATTTCATTACCTTTGATATCATGAGTACTACACATAAATTAAACACAGCAGGTAATGGCCCTGATGCTTTACTTAGGTTAATTGTGTCACCACTTTAAGTACTCTGAGTAGACGCCACATATCCGGAAAACCGCAATGTAAATCTGGTAATCTTCGCACGCTGACATCGCCAACCGTGCTAAAGTGTATAGACTGAAGGAATCGCGCAATCAAGAATGAATCTTTTTGGGCGCTGCTCCTCATAAAAATTTCTGCAAGACTTACGACGTCACGCCGATCCTGTCTACCAATCACAGTCGAAAGAAATAAATGATTTCAGTTTTCCTACCTTTACATGTATAGCACCTTCGTCGTCAAAGTGAATTGAATGGAAGCAAGCGCTGATGTGAGGACGAGGAGTCGCAAGGAAGAATTCAGATCTAAGTGGGCAGACATGGCAATGCTATAGTGTAGCAACGCTGTAGTGTACAAGATTGGGGGTAGCAGAGTAAGGGAGATCTCCCTGGCGAGGCCGTTTGCATCGGCGCCGACAAAAGAGGTCACTTCGGCTGTCGCCTTGAGCATATAGTGAGTGCGCTGGACCAGTCTTCTCGCCAACATACTGGTACAGTTGCGTTCTTAGCAGTATGTAAACCGGTGCACTTCAGAAACAGCTTAGTCTGTTTAAACTGTTTAGTTGATTTAAAGGAAGCAGCGTTTTGTTTACAAAATCGACAGAAAATGTGCGTTAGCGAGTAGAATCGTCATGAGTTTGCACTTAACTTGCTTGGACCTCCGACATTTAGTTCTCTTAGCGTTATTCAGGCCCTTAACCAAAGAGAAAAAGGGGCGAAAGAACGTGACAATAAACTGCCTTTATACTAGTAATTTCTCCTTTATGAACAGTATAGCCGAGAGGATGGGAGAGAAGAAAGCTCTTTCTTACGGGCAATACATGTAATATGTCGTAGACACAGCCTACACAACGTGACCTTTGTTTCGCTGCCAAGTATTCACGGTAAACGGTAAAAACTGACTAGCGCCACTGTATTCCACCGCGCAAGACATGCACACCCAGCGCGATTCTAAAACTGTGGTAGCATGCCACGTATGACCCAAAGCCAAAGTCGTGTTTATGTACAGAGTGCTGGGAAATGGGCGGAGACTGCGCGGGTTCGACCGAACAATGCGTCTTGTCTTGCGTTAAGAAAATATCAATTAACATAAACTACATGCTCCTGCTAAGTGTATAACTATGATATTTCATTTCTAGTTTTTCAGTAGTTTAGGTTTACGAGAGTAGTGCTCCCTGTGTGTTACAAGCTAAGAAATTTATGAAGTGCCGGGTTTTGTTACAGCATGGACACCAAACAAATGCGCAACGATTCCTGATGTTTTCTTTTTATATAAACGTGAGAACAAAACACTGTTGTCTGCCACAAGTACGCGGATGACTTCCCTCATAATCAATTATTTCATTTGTGTTTCACATGAGGAGATGTACCAAAGCATCATACGAGCGTACTCTGGCACACATGGCCATGGTATACGCAACGCTTGTGAATTGCAGGTCGTCACTGACCAGACATGCAGCCGGCACGTGTACACGCACTGCGCGCACCCAAGGCCGGAGTTCTTCTACAGTGCCGACAGGAGGGCCTGCGTCCCGGCTACCTCGGACACTGTGCACGTGTGTAACCGCGGCTCGAACCGGTTTTCCAGCCTGGAGAGGTGCCTAGCCAGCTGTGTCAACGGCCGCCGGGTGTCCGACCGGTGCTACGAAAGCACACTGTTCTTCCCTTGTGCCCAGTGAGTTCACTGCAAATGCACGTTGCGTCATATGCACGTGTCTCGCAACCTACCAAAACAAGTTTTTTTCTGCCGATTCGACGGAGTGTAGACTTTTTGCTATAGTTAGTTTTATGTTGGAGAGGTTTATAACATGTAGGGAAACTAATGCGAATTGTTTAGAATCATGGAGTTAGTCGTCCGAAGTGCCGTGACATTAATCCCGAATAAATGTGCTGGAACTAGCGTAGGAAGTATTCGTTTACATTAACCTGTAATGCGTGGTGCTGTATAATCTCTCTGCGCCAGTAGCACATATTTGCGTACACTGCTCCTCATGCGCTATCGCCTGGCCATGCTCAAACTGCACCCTACATGAGGCAAGTGCAGAGGGAACGCAATGCTGTTCAGGGTTTAAAAAATCGCCTCTTTATTGCATGTAATATATGCATTGTAAAGTAATGCTGGCGTCAGCAAAAGATTCAGAGCATTGGAGGTATTTAATCAAGTTTTACTGGCACCAGACCGCAGTGTATTGGCCGTTGCGTCTCCACTCGTGCGTGCCCGCCTGCAACCTCTGCGCTAACGCAGTCAAGCTCAAGCCACCGGCAAGATCCATTCGTCAGTCATGAACCAATGATAAATGAAGTATTAATAAACTTAAACATCAGCAACTACAAGAAAGACGAAAAGAACTAGCAGAGACTATTTCTTGCGCCTGTGCTAGCACAACGGCGTGCAAAACGACATACAAAAATGGACATTGTGATTGACATTGTGACTTCTTGGAGGAGGGTTTCCCGCCAAAGGTACTAACTGGGATACAAGTAAGAATGACACACTGCTGGACTAGCAACCGAACGATTATTTTGAATTATTCACGTTTCACAGCAGTACATAGACACTAGACAGCCAATGCACCGCTCAGGGATAAGCCGGTTTTCACAGCGAAGATGTATTCGGCTAGGGAGGGTAGACACGTTTAAGTGTGTGCCTTTCATCGCGATGTCGGCCGCCACCACCACTCCAGGCAGTGCCATAGGATTTTAGTTTGCCCGTAGACTTCTTTACGTTTACGGATACCGAGTTACCGGAACCGTTGACGACAGTAACGGTATCCTTCAGCATTTGGTCCAACTACACTACGCGTAAATATTTTTTTAGTCGCATCAGTTTTGCGTCAAAAAAAAAAAAAACAGACAACCCAAAAAGAACAGCGGAGGCTGTGGGAGTGTCTCAGTGCCAGTGCTGTACAGCAGCACTCGTGAGACATGTAAATCGCACCAATATTGCAGTCGTGTAACTGTGGTTAGGCTGGGCATGAACAGGTGTCGCTACCAGCGTTGTCGAACCCCTCATTCCCCGGTACCCTTGTATCCGCAAACGTTACAAGGTGTACGGACGGTTTAAACTTGTCTACTAGCAAGTTTTAGTACTGCGTATACGTACACGGTTCGTAGCGGCCTTTCCAACTTAAGAACGCACGTTCCGCATAGTGCATGCGCTGCAGTTCTTTGCATCTGCTTTGTGTGAAACTTGGCGAACTTAGGGTCGCAACGGCGTTACGCACGCTGAGTACGCACTGCTAAAATCCCTCATAATATGCGTTCGCAATTTTCTTCAAAACTCCGTGCCACCTTTGCGCCGTGCACTGCACAGCTTCGCTGGTCATATATCAACGCAGAGTGCAATGCTTCACGATTCGTTCGTGGGTTATTTCTGTGCATGTATTCTATTTTTTTCATTTGTTAACGAGTTTGTGCTGATGCATGACTGCATGCTCACCCCAGTGAGTGGCCACGGCATAGATGGTTCCACATTTCAGCTCTTCTTTACATTTCCCCCAAGACCTTGATGTCAAAATTTTACGGCGCGATCACCACATTTCTCTGACTGGCTCATCATGGCAGCGTTGATCCGAGTGTTCGATATTATCGAGGGACAAGAAATACTGCTGGCCGGCGTAGTTGGAATTGGTTGATATTGAGCTTTTGGCTAAAGCACGAGGCGAATATGGGAAACGCAGTAGAAACGCTTTTCCTCTAAAACACATGGATTTGCTTACGTTTACCTGCACGCATGCGGGCTATAGCAGGCATGGTATACCATGATTGTTAAATTATTTCGTAACTATACGATAACTGTAGCGAACACCGTTGATCAGAACTATATATACATATATACTGCTTCGTGTTGTTCTCGATACATCGCTGTTGCTAGCACATGGTTTGCTTTTAAGGAAACTGATATTGCGTGTGCATGGGTGTATTTTCCGTATGTCCGTAGAATGCGCACCACTTCAAAGCATGTCTTTGTCTTACGCTCAAAGAAAGCGCAATAATATGAGAGTCGTCGATACAACACCCAATCCTGTTTCATTTTACGCAGGCAGGACGTGCTGGACGTGCCGTGGTACTTCGACGGCAAGAAGTGCGTCGCGTGGAGTTTTCCGCAGGGAACGTGCTTGTCCGTGGGCCGCCGGGGCGTGTTCCGCAGCTCGGGCGAGTGCCGCCGACGCTGTGTGCTCCGTATGGAACCAGAGTGCGACGAGACGCCATCAGCTGAAGCATGTTTGCCTCGCCAGCTGAAGTATCCCTATTTTGGCGACATGCATGCACACGGTGGCGCTCGCTGCGTCAACGCGTCCCGGCGCACGCTCCAGACGCGCCGCTGCCTGATCGGCTCCAACCAGTTTGCATCGCTCGCCGACTGTCAAAGAGCATGTGTGGGGAGTTAGCAGCCTGCTTCGGACACACCGCGCTCCAGTGTTGGTTCTGTGATAGATACAGATTTTGCACGCCATGGCCATTAAATTCAGAGTGTGTGTCCGACCCGTCCGTCTCTATGCAATCCGTATGAGAGATTTGCACGGGCCTTAATTTCGCGGCCCGGTGCGGGCCCTATGTTCGCCTAAGGCGGCCCAGTCCAGCGCACCAATGTACCGATGACAGGTCGCCAGGGCACGGCCCGGCGTGCACTGCCAAATAGGCTCGTTGCCACTGACGATGTCGTAAGGGCGTAAATCATCAGCGGAAAAGCACGCTATAAAAAGCGAGAAATATTCCGAACAAGTGAGCTTGCGATTTCAAGAAGGTTCGTTATACGAACTTCGTTCGTTATACGATATTCGATTGCTTTACATGGGCAGAGTGTACTAGAACAGTGTGAGTGGCGCGACCGGAGCGGGTGCACCGTGCAATCTGGTGTCCCCGCTTTCACGGGGAGGAACAGTGGTGCTGGCGTCGCGATATCTTGAGAGCACTGGCGTGGTGTGAGCTGTAACGCGTTCTTGCGCGTACTCGCTCGGCGGTGCAATTTTGAACTAGAGGTTGTGCGGAGATTAGGTGCTTCGCATAGGTTAGCCGACGTTTCTATGGGTTTATTCAATACGCTTTAGAGCCGTGGGAGCATCAGGTCGTGCTCCCAGCTTCACAATGAAATAAGGTAAGGCAGGCACAAGAGAAAAGAAGCAGAGAACATGAACGCCCACTGTCAACTGAAGGGGATCACTGCCGCGAAAGATAAAAGACAGGAAACTTGCTTATGCATGCTGAAAAAGGGCAGCGCCACCCGTCGGTTGGGTGCATTTGCGGGTCTACGTGAGAGATAACTGTTTGGGCATTTAGGCATTTAAGCTTTTCCTTGCGTAAGCTAACCAGAGGCTGGCGCGCATGCGCTATTGACATGCCAAGCATCAACCATTACACTCCTTTCTTCTTGTATTTGTACGAGATTGATCACTCATCTAACTTGAACATGCATTTACTATCTCGACACCTACGCTTTGTTTCCACTGTCGAGACAGTAAACGAATGTCCAAGTTAGATGAATGCGCATTCTTGTAGAGATCACGTCTGTACACACCGATAAACAGTCTGTGAATTTGTCGGTGTGTTTTACTGAAAAGATGCCTCTCCGAATTTTGCCTTTCACTTGCTGTTTCGCCCTCATATAGATTAGTCGCAGCTGTAAAAGCAGCTCTAACACTCTACTTACCACTTTGCTTAGTATCTGCGATACAAAATGGATGTAACGGAAACCTGCGACTCTTTTCTTGGTGTTGCTTTCTGCAAAAATGAATGGCACCCACGAAACCAACTTCTTTAGACGCTCAGCTAGAGTGGCTAATGCCAATAGACATTTCACTTGTGCATTAAAGCAGGTGTGCGTGATCCCTAAGCCTTCTATTCAGTCAATAATCCATCATTAAGGAATTTGGTGTTCTATAACCATCTCTTATTCGAGCCTGTCGTGATTTCGTTCGTTTCTGGGCTTCGTTCGGTTAAGTGATATTCTTTGTACCATATTTTGTGTCTTTTTGTCGACGCCAACGTCCCTGGAGGCCTTGGTTGATAGTCGGCGTTCATGTTGTTTGCTTCTTTTCTCTTGTGCCTGCCTTACCTTAATTTATTATGGAGCTGGGAGCACGACCAGAAGCTGCCACAGCTGTAAGGGGCATTGTATCAACCTGTGGAAGTGTCGGATCCAATGAAACTTGGCTTTCGCCTTAGTAAGGGACCGAGCCATTCAGCCTTTCCGGGTGCGATGTCTTGAGCTTCTACCTTTATAATGCCGTCGCCACGACTTCGCCAGGCCGGAAATGCTTGCAGGAAGCTTCAACAGTGAGAGTCTCAGCCCAGCAATCCATTAAACGTATGATTGCAGGCAAGGTTACACCCATAGGCAGCATTTACTTTCTGAGCCCGAAATTCACCAGACTGAGACGTGCACGACTTGTCTGCTACCGTGAGTCGCGTATGCAGGACACTTTTGTTCCACGAGAATCATAGCAATAGTAGAGGTGGAGATGTAATCACGCCACCGGCCAATGACAAGGAAGGTGTCACTACGATGTACGCCTGGACCTGTGGCGGGACGTCAACAGAATCAGTCGAGCTTAGTCGAATTTCGCGCCGAGGCAATATAGTATACCTGTCACTTCTGCGAGGCATTAAGTAACCTTCGAAGACAATCACATTGAAGTAAAACCCTGCAGGATCCCGCGCACTGTGGGAATCGGTGTCATGCGAAGCAGTCAACGGGGAAATTGCCTATGACGAATGTAATTCTTTGGCATTCAGCCAACTGTTACGAGTAGGATCAAGGCTTTTGTTCTATGCGCATGTACCCACTCGTGAGTATTTCTAACGTGGCTCAACCAACAACGTCGACACTTCGGTGGCTTCTGAATGGAACCTCGTGGCACGATGTAACGTTGGAACTCACGCTAGTCAAAGCACGGATATATGTTTTGTCAAAGAAAAACGCACTATACGGTGCATTGACTTGCTATCATAAGCGTTGTTCACTGAAGTATTCCTACGGAATATAGCAAAGTTGCACAAAATCATACCGAATGGTAAAAGGATATATATATATATATATATATATATATATATATATATATATATATATATATATATATATATATATATATATATATATGTTGCTATGATAGGGCTTATCACACATTAGAGGCGGGATTCACGTCACTCATGCACCATCGTTACGACTGCTGGTGCAATAGGTTTATTTACTTTTATAACAAACGGGAGAAGCAGCCGTAGACTAGTGGTATAGCGTGCCTGCCTGGTACCTCCAGGGCCCGTGTTCGATACCGCCCTAAAGCTTGGTAGGTTGCATGTGTGTCTATGTGCTTGTTATGTCTGCATTCAATCGCAACCTACCACAAGCGGTGTTTCTTGTCTTACAAGCCGAGCTTTCAGCCGGCTGCCGTGTGTCAACCGCGAACAGAGAAATGTGGGCTCATCCTGGACACTTTACACTCGGATGAGGTGCAGAAAACTTGAGGCGCCGGTCAAAGTTGCGGGTTCGATCCTCGCATTCGCCGTGTTTCATATCTATTTACCGCAGCCCCATAATTTCGCATGTTTATTTTAGTTGATCCTTCGCTGGCATCGGTTCTATAAGATCCAAGCACCTATGGCGCCCACCCGCTTTCTTAGGGCGGCACTACTAGTACGAGCCAAAAGGCACTGCAGTGTCGTTAATCGTGGCGTGTATGACGAGTATTTCAATTTCATGATGTGAACAGCAGTCATTCATGTTCGCCGTACATTTATGCCGTACATCCAAAATATCAGGGTATACCAGGTGAACTAGACGAGCAGGAGAGCACTGTGACGTAGGTGGCTATAGGTAGATAGATACGGTGAAAGTGACTCAAGTTCGCTAAGAAATGCTTCGTGTTTAAAAATTCAGGTTGACGGTAACTAGCGCTAATTAGTCAATAATTAGCGGAAACATTTTAATGTGCTTTTGACTGACAAGTTAAGTGGGCTTATGGTATAGTCCTTGCAAAATCAGATCACCTTTTCAATCAGTCGCGGAGGGATCATCTTATCAGCGACAACGTGTTGACATACCACCATTCGCGGTAACAATCTAATCTGCTCTATTAATTCTTAACCGAATGGCTATCTTGCTACGCATACTGGTGCCATTCAGTTTTTCATTGTTTCTACCGTTCCTTCCACTTTGCGTTTTGTGTCGATAGCCTGTATACTTTTAGTGGTATGAGCACCGAGTGACAACACCCTTATTTCTTAGGCAGCACCTCCCGTTCGTGTTAAAAAAGCGTTACGAAATAGAAGCATAAAAATAAAATACAAACTATAAAAAAGGCACAGGTTAGAATTTACATATGAGATTATATCGGAGCAGAAGTATATCAATTAGACACTTTACCGTCATGATAACATATGAAGGTTGATCCTCCTATTCGTTTCCGACTTAACAAAGCCTTACGGAAATATAACAAGTAATGAAATACATATAAACTCTACGAAAGAGGATGTGTTAGGAGTTTTATAGCACAGATATAACTGACCGTAGCTGCTTTTGCACTAAGTATACATTTAACCATCCCAATAACTGTGGAAAATTAAACAAGAGCGCGAGAAACTTGAAAGCGCACAGCGTTCCCGCGTCTACCCACTAGATGGCGCCACAATCCCACGCATATACTATTGTCTTGGGAGGCGCGCAGCTTGCTCGCGTGTCTGGTTCGCAGCGAGAAGTCGACGTTCCTGCCGCACGAAAACCGCGTAAATAAATAACATCTAACTCATACGAGCATTGGATATATGGGTAGTGTACATAAGGGAAAGGGGTCAAGAGCTCGTTGATATGTTAGGAACAACTTAATGAACTAACAAACAATGAAGCCTAGGAAAGCACGGGGGAAGTTAATTAAGTTTCTTAATTGTAGTACCGTAATTGTGGAGTAAGTAGAAAGGAATTAAAGTGGACAAAAAAGGCAAACCTGCCATCATCAACGTGCGAGTGCTACCAAGACGCACGTAAGTCAAGCATTAGGGTCGCCTACCAATATTCTTCGAAGTTAACATATATTTTGTTAATTATAAACTAACTTATACCATTTAAACTTCCAGAAGGTATTTCTGTTATCTAGCTGGACAATAACGTGCTCGAGGTGTATAGAATGGGTGAATGGAAATTGTTCTCTTTATATGAGGACTTATTGCCACTCTAAATGATCGCAGTGGCTGTGCATTGCGTGGCGGAGATGGCGTGGAAAGTAGTTGCTTTACAATTTAAGCAGGGGAGGAAATGAAAAAATTCAGGCAGTATTTTCGTTTCGCGTAAACCGAGCCGTGAGATTTCGGCATATCGCAACGCTCGTACCTGGTAGGAAAATCAGTGCACTAGCATGCGCCATGAAGCATGGGTCGTCAAGATAACGCGCGGACTGGTAACTATAAGTGTGGGGAAGCAAACGCCCAGGGGCTCTTTTCCGCGTAGTGGCCGATAGGTTCCCTCACCATAGGTCGGCAGTGTAGGGGAACGCTCACTCACACTCACTCACCCAAATTTTTCCAGCATCCGCACTCACTCGCACTCGCACTCACCTCCACTCACACTAACTTGCACTCACTCGCATTCGCACTCACCTCCACTCACACTCACTGGCGCTCACTCGCACTCGCACTCACTTCCACTCACACTCACAAGCACTCACTCGCACTCGCACTCACCTGCACTCACACTCACTGGCACTCACTCGCACTCGCACTCACTTCCACTCACACTCACTGGCACTCACTCACACTCGCACTCACTTGCACTCACACTCACAAGCACTCACTCGCACTCCCACTCACCTCCACTCACACTCACTTGCACTCACTCGCACTCGTACTCACTTCCACTCACACTCAAAGGCACTCACTCGCACTCGCACTCACTTCCACTCACACTCACTGGCACTCACTCGCACTCGCACTCACCTCCACTCACCTCCACTCACACTCACTCGCACTCGCACTCACTTCCACTCACTGGCACTCACTCGCACTCGCACTCACCTCCACTCACCTCCACTCACACTCACTAGCACTCGCACTCACTTCCACTCACACTCATTGGCACTCACTCGCACTCGCACTCACGTCTATGAAATGAGTGCGAGTGAGTGCGAGTGAGTGCACTCATGAGTGAGTGCGCCGACCTATGCAGGCATCTGCGGCAAATAGAGTGACACGAGTTTTTCCTCCTGGGTAGAATAAACGGCAGCGGTGCCAGTACACTGCGCAGGTTTCACCTGGTCGCCGACCTAACTCGGCACTACGCGCACCTCTTCAGTCGCGCGTACATCTCGAACTGTGAGCGCTGTCTAATGTATCAGAGACTAGAACACATAGTATTTCGCGACTGTCCCCCATTCGTGCCACAGCAGTAGACGGCGGCCACTAGGCTGGCTGATATGGGAGTACAAGCAATAGATGAAAGCTGTATTTCACCCGAAATAGGGGACCATACCGAATTACCAAATGCTACAAGGTCATTTTTTCAATAGAAATGGACTGGATGCTAGACGTTCGGTACCACTGCGCAATGTTGCGGATTATGAAAAGCGACTGTTAAACTTAGATGCAACTAAAGTGGCTTCTTTCCATTATGCGAATATTAGACCTTTATCATAATCTTCCTTGCATTTCCCTGCACAGCATATTCGTCCGACTAATGGCGGCCCCTGTCACGTTTCAAGTAGAGGCGAGGTCCCAGTTACCCGTGCTGGGGTTTGACTATTGCCAGTGTTTATGTCAAGAGAGCCGGGTCGACATTTTCCGCATCACAGCACATTGTTTTGCAGAAGTGAATAGCTGCCATAAGTTGGGCTAGTTGGTATCAGGCGTAATGAAATATGATTACTGGCGTCCATGTCCCCTTTGCGCAAGCAGTCATGTCTTATTATGTATATACGGATCAGTCATTCTTATCCCCATCCTCATGCTTCATCACTCTTCTTCCCCTGTTGCGTTGTCCCCGAAGTAGAGTAGAAGGCCGGGGCGTACTAGATCAGGCCACCCTCTCTACCTGTCTCCAGTGTATTGGACTTCAAATACGTGAGTATGTAGCTTCATTATGAAATTGAGGTTGCTTCGATGTAGCGTTGCTCGCTGTGACAGATTATGCACTCCATTGTGATGTTGTTCATTATAAAGATTATGTTAATATTTCATGCGATATTTTCTTTGAAGGTCACTTTGGTCAGTATTCATTGTCACTTGATTGATGCTTTTGGTAGTCTTTTCAAGCTTGCCTCTTTACATCAGCTGATGTCTTAGGCAAATTTTCACTTTGATACCTGGGTCATATTTGAGTTCCTTTGTTCATACTCATTGATTTTATGTGGCGAAGATACTGCATAACATGACTGAAAGCGGCTATCACACAGTCATCCATTATGCTGTCTGTGCTCATATAACAGGATGCGCTGCTCTCATGCTGAGAAATGCATTGTCGTTTGGCTTTTGATTATTGTTACTAGTGCGCTTTCTGTAAGCCTCTAGTCGTTAATAAGTTCCAGATATATTTAAATTATTTCTTCTGCAGTTCCTTTTGAATATATGTGGTTTTATTTTTTTCGCATTTCTCTTTCTTTTAAACTACCATAAGTTAGTTTCTCAATGAAACGTTGAATAAAATGTTGTTGACCTCATGATCATTGGCATGTGGGGCCTCCTTGTTAGGCCGCTTGCCAAGAAACTTTCTATCCTTAACTGTAGAAAGATATGTCACTACTGTTTTTGGTAGATTTGCTTCATACTATACAAAGTACAAGCTATATTGATTTTTGTATGCATAACAACTAATTGTGACCTAAATGCTAAGACTGATGAAGCCTTTGCAGACAACTGTGTGCCTACCTTACTGCACTATTGATCTGTTGCCCTCAATGCTAGTGCTTTGAGCCACCAGAAAAAAAAACGTTCCACGCAAGTGCGACACCAGCACTTATTCCTAGGGCGAAAGTATTCAGGTGGGCTGGCACTAACCCCCACCCTGCAGCACCCTAAACCTTATGGTGCAGCTGGTAACGTAGCAGGTCGCACCTACTACCATAAGGCAGGGACGACGTCCGTGGATCGTGGGTGCCCCCCAAAATATTATCCCGTTGACACCTTCAGAACCACAGAGTTAATGCCTTAGGGGTGCAAAAAATGCCTTGGCGTCATTCTAACCCCTAAGGCGTTAGCTCTGAGGTCAGATTATCATTTATATATTCTGAGGGTGGCAACCAGACCAAAATTTTGGTAGGCGCGCCCAGTTCCCGAGCACGATTCCTGCTTCTTTTTCAGATTACGGCTAACATTTCAGGAACAGCTTTTTGATGACGCACGTGCAAGTCTTTGAACGGATTCAGAAATCCCGGATAATGGGATTATTGGAGTCTCCTCGAAGCCGTCGAAGAGACCAACTTTTTGAAGACGCATGTGCAACGAGCCGGACATCTGACGATATACGACGCATCCAGGACTAAGTCTTCTTACGCGTGCCGTCTGCAACGTTAACGTCTCGGATATCCGTTTCGAAGTCGTCATAAATCCTTTGTATGCTAGCTGGGCAGGAGAGTACCAAGACCGTGGCATGTAAATCAAGCCGCTCATGCCACACATGTCATGATTTTCATGTTATGACCTGTCATTTATGTTCGTCATGCAGTCATGTTGTGCCATACTGATTTTGGTATACATCCCATTAACGAAACGGCCCAGGAGAGCACCAAGACCGTTTCATGTAAATCATGCATGTCATGATTTTCATATAATGACCTGTCATTTTATTCGTCATGCAGTCATATGGCATAGCGATTTTCGTATACAATCCATTGACGAGACGGCCACGGATACATACATACATACATACATACATACATACATACATACATACATACATACATACATACATACATACATACATACATACATACCACTCACACTCATTGGCACTCACACTCACTGGCACTCACTCGCACTCACACTCACTTCCACTCACTCGCACTCATTTCCACTCACACACACTAGCACTCACTCGCACTCGCACTCACTTCCACTCACTTGCACTCTCTCGCACTCGCACTCACTTCCACTCACACTCACAAGCACTCACTCGCACTCGCACTCACCTCCACTCACACTCACTGGCACTCACTCGCACTCGCACTCAATTCCACTCACACTCACTGGCATTCACTCGTACTCGCACTCACTTGCACTCACACTCACAAGCACTCACTCGCACTCGCACTCACCTCCACTCATACTCACTTGCACTCACTCGCACTCGCACTCACTTCCACTCACACTCAAAGGCACTCACTCGTACTCGCACTCACCTCCACTCACACTCACTTGCACTCACTCGCACTCGCACTCACTTCCACTCACACTCATTGGCACTCACTCGCACTCGCACTCACCTCCACTCACACTCACTTGCACTCACTCGCACTCGCACTCACTTCCACTCACACTCATTGGCACTCACTCGCACTCGCACTCACTTCCACTCACACTCACTGGCACTCAGTCGCACTCGCACTCACCTCCACTCACACTCACTTGCACTCACTCGCACTCGCACTCACTCCCACTCACACTCATTGGCACTCACTCGCACTCGCACTCACGTCTATGAAATGAGTGCGAGTGAGTGCGAGTGAGTGCACTCATGAGTGAGTGCGCCGACCTATGTCCCTCACCACTGAAGAACGCTGAGGAAGTCGCATTCCCATAGGAGACTAGCCGTCGGCTTATCGCACTATGACACCTGATATTGCCACGTGTTGGATGTGACGCTATGACACATCCAACACATGGGCAAGAAAAGTGAGGCAGTTTCGAAAAAGGTCAGCAAGAATCGGTTTTAATAATGTTGCATGATTACCAGTTTGACACTAAAATTATAAGTTAGCGCGACCACCGCGGCCATCTCGAACTGTAAGCATCACTCCAAATCACCGTTTTAATGACCGTAATATCTGCGCTCATATGTTTTTACAAGACGTACAGAAAACTGCAAAACACATCTTTATGCTTGGGTGATTTGGTGCAGTCGCTAAGCAAAGAAACTTTCTGCCCGCGGTATCATCATGGCGGAGCAGCAAAACGTTGTATTTATTTTTTTGATGATTTGTCTATTTAGTGAGAAGAAGACAAAGCAAACGTGCAACAAGAACAACAATAAACAGAACAAAATCAGTCAAGCAAGCCATGGCGTTAATGGCAGTGATACTCTCTTAAAAAAAGGGCAGTAAAGAAGGTAGTAACGAGAGGGGTTACTGCTTTGGTAGCAGCTTTAATACATTTTTGTGACGGTTTGCTACTTTAGACATATGTGAGAGGTCGTAAATGCCGTAGTTACTACAAAGTGTGTCAGGGGTAGTAAACTACTACATGCGTGTGTGACAGGTTAGTAACGCTGCTGCCTTCACTGGGAATAGTATATTATGCTGTAATTTTGACAGACAGGTTACGCGGAATTGAGACAAACTGTAATAGATTTCATTAAGTTGGAATAAGAGTGTGGTGCAACGTCGTGGCATGCGTATACGGCAACAGCAAAATATAAGAATCCGGTTTCAAAACATTGAATAGCCATCTGAATCCACGTCTGCTCACCGATACAACGTGTGCATCTTTAAGTATGACCATAAATAGCGTTACCGTTACTGTTAAGAGTGTTAAGAAATAGGAGTAATTAAATAAATAAATAAGCTGCACAATACAGCTTTTCCCCTGGTCACCCTCGCAACCTTTTTGCAGAATAAAGTCAATTCATATCACTTCAATAAATAAATAAATGTCACGTATAAGCTTTCACCATCTGTGTGCAGTAGTGCCCACTATCTTTCTGGCTCGAACATGATTCTGTCTACACTGTGACAAACATTTCTATGTGCACCGTAGTACCAGTGCTAATCGCATGAAAGAATTAGCGATCGTTAGTTAGTGTAACACGATGTAACTAGTACCAATTAGTATCGCCGTACAATGCCATACCGCTTTATTTTTATTTGATCTTGTTCTTTTGTAAAAGAATCGACTTCATATGGTAACGTAAACAGCACATATAAACCGAATCATCATAATCGCGATAGAAGACTGCCATGATAGCCAAGTTAGTACTTTGTCGTTTACTAGATGCAGTTCGTGCTTAGGTAGTGAATGTCGTGACAAGCACTTACTATGTGAAGGTTAGTAAGTAGCACTACTTATTTTTTAAGACTGTGTAACTCGAGCTTGAGTTTCCCGGCAACCTGGATGTTTCATGCTTGCCTCTCTTTGGCGTTCAGCTTATTTAGAAAACAGACCATTAAATAGAAGCAGCTACGATGAGCAACGCAGCATTAGAGGCATGATAAATATAAACAGACCCTAAAACGCAATCTCTTGGTTTGTGTAAAAATGTGTAAAACCTAGAGAAAAACCTAGAGGAAAAGGACTGAAAATTGGGCGAGTTGGTATGAATTCATCATGAATGCCTACTTGTTCGTATCTTTCTACCGCACATGCGCATGCGTTGTTTGGCTGTCATGTGCGCGCAAAAGTATGGGCTTGCGCCTGGTGCCCTAGAGGAAGGAGCCGGCAAAGACGCCGCCGCCGCCGCCGACGACGACGACGACGAGGCTGGAGCACGGGCAAGATTGCGGGAGCGGAGGAACCTTGAAAAGGAGTGGGAAAAAGAAGTGAGAGGACAGACGGACTGCAGCGTTCGACACAGTCGGGTGCCCGGGCCCGAGTGTCGACATTATTCCAGCGGTCCACGAGTTGGAGCTCCGGGCTTCACGTGGCCGCCTGTATGTCCTCCCCGTCGCCTCTCCTCCTTCAAGGCTGCAGTGGCCAGCCGCATTCTTCAAGCCATCGCTAGTTCGCCTCGTCGGTCTCCGGCACGCTCTTCAGCAGGCAACGCTACCTCGGCTCCCTCCAGTCGCCCGTCCCGCGAGACGGTGAGCCTGTGCCCGCCGATACTATTCGACTGTTACTAGGGGCGCTGATGAGTTTGTTTTGGTGTTTTGTTTATCCGCTCTGGGGGCTCAGTGTGCGTGTGTGTGTGTGTGTGTATTGTACGCCTGCTATGTGTATAAAGTGCCATTCGGAACGCACAAACAGCTTCGTCTCTTCGATGAGAACGCCCGCGTTCCCAACATAAATAAGTGTTCTTCGAACCTATCATGACATTTGCTATTCTCAATATATATATATATATATATATATATATATATATACACCATGTACCAACAGTGAATAGGATGAGGCTGATTGCTTTGCACAAATCGAGCACTGCTCGGGAAAAACAAAAGTATACAAGTATATGTTTCTTTTAAAAGACGACCTTATGAATGGGACTGATAACGTGTTTTGCGATCTGGTTATTAACAGTCAAGTACACTCAGTACTTGGTCGATGACAAGTTTCTGAATTAGGCCACAGAGAGAAAAACCCGACCCGAAACTGTTCTTGTACCGTTTCAAGTTCGAGTATGCTGTTGAACTTTTTCATTTGGGGAGAAGTGCAGGTCGTAAATATTTGTTGGAAATAAACAGTTCTTTTTTTTCATATCTTGTCGAGAACTCAACTTGCATTCTTTAAAAATTTCTTTACGCGAATACTAACGGCTTGAATTGCATTCCATAGCTTCAAATTAAAACTTGTAGTAGAATAATCCGGTAATTTCGTGTGGTTCCACATTGGTAAAAAGAATACATTTATTCAGTCCCCATCTATACACCATCCTTCCTTTGTCAGCAGCTCCAAGAGAAAACGCCACCATGTCATTACAGCACCCATCACAATGTCTTCAGTTCCATCAGTATGTCCGCAGCCTTCTGAAGAGTAGAGTCATCCTTAAGAAATGCAGTGGAAAAAATAAAGTTTAATATTGACACAGGTACTCGTTCATGAAGACTCTTTTATCACTTTTATGTGACACACAGCGCAGGCAGAGCTTATCTTGCGTGCTGCTCCGCGAATGGTGTCGACAGTTCTACGAAGTTTCCTTACCCGACGCGCATACATGCCTTCCATAATCAGTGATCATACCAGAATGCGCAATGACGAATGTATATGAGCTGACGCATTTCATCCTTGGTCAGCTTTCAATCGTTGACCGGTGACTGTTCACGCCGCTATCGTCTTGCTGTGTGATTTGCTTATCATTGCTGGGCATACATTCGCCCAATAAACAGTTCGACTGTCAACGCTTTGAAGTCTGTTGCGTCGTTCATCGTCATTGTCACATAACATCTCGTGGTGGTACTTCTGTGTCCGTGAACTACAGCCCGTCAAGCCAAGGTCCAAGCCCACACCATCTAGAAGAAGACTCTAATCCGCCCTTCAGAGCTATCTGCAGGCAATAAGGACTAAGGACAAGAAAACGCACGCTATCGCGAAAACAGCATCCGCGATGACAGCAGACGTATGCCCGCCGACTTTGGTGATACAGATACCCAAACAGCTGCCTGCATTCCGCGGGTCGTCGTACGAGGACCTGAAAAAGCCACATCGACACGTACGACCAAGTCGCCGCCTTCAACGAAACGGACCTCGAAAATAAGCTGCGTCTCGTCTATTTCAACCTAGAAAACGCTGCCAGGACCTGGTTGGATAACCGAGAGTGGACGCTTCGAACCTGAGATATCTCTCGCTCGGCATTCTTGGAAAGCTTCGTGAGCGTCGTGCGTAAGCAAAGGGCCGCATCATTCTTTGAGTCACGGCTGTAGCTCCCGAATGAAAATGCTACAACATTTACGGAAGAGATGACGTGACTTTCCCGCCGCGCCGACATGTATGAAGAGACGGTTCGCCTGCTTATGCGAGGAATAAGGTAACAGCTTCTCCGGCCTGATAAGAAACCCACTGACGACCGCGCAAGAGCTCCTCTCCGAAGTGACGACCATTGTGAGGACTCTGAAAATGCGCACGCGCCAATACATTCGGCGCTTGCCGCCAGACTACGGAGAAATTCAAAAACTCGGCTCCGGCGACCTGTGCAAGACCATAAGGGCTATTCATTGCGAGGAACAGTGTCGTACGTTCCACGTTTACGTCGTCTCAGCCTGAGGTAGCATCCATCAAATACACTGTTGTTGAGGAAGTCCAGCGATCGCTCCCAGTTCCCAAGGCGCAGCGATCTCAATCGGAGGAAACGACCTACGTCGCTGCCACTCGTCGTTCCGACGCCGCTACGCGCGAAACCCAGGACACTACACGACCGTGATTCCTTCGCCTTGCAGTAATACAGTGCAGTTATCGACGCAGATACAGGTCATGCAATAAAGCTTTCTACGGACAAAGCGGTGACGCCGCATAGAAACGTCAGTTACCGTGCCTTGAATGTGACGGAAGAGCAGGTTTTTCCACTCTCTAACCTCATCATTTTTGTCGGCACCAAGGAACCAAGCATCATCGAGGGCGACCAGCACTTGCTTCTAAACCGTCAGATGTGCGTTGCAAGAGGCATAGCGTAGCTACATCGTGGTGAAGCGAAGGCAATTGTGAGATGATTGAGTATCGAATACAGGCACATGAACAGAGCTACGATGATCGCAAAAACAAGAACACCTTGAAGCCTTGCTTCAGCAATACAAGGACTGCTTCTCGTCGTCATCGAGGCTTCGTCAGAGCCCTCTTGCCAAACATCGCATCATAACCGAAGAATATGCCCGTCCTCGCCGCCAGAACCCCTACGGAGTTTCGGAGCGGGAACGCGGGACCACCACGCAACAAGTCGAAGAATTGCTACACGACATCATCCATTCATCCAAGAGGGCGTGTGCATCTCCCGTAGTGTTAGAGAGGAAGAAGGATGGAACTCCGCGCTTCTGCGTCGATTATGGTCGCCTGAACAAAATCACAAAGAAATGCATGTACGCTCTTTCACGAATAGACGATGCCTTGGATCAACTCTGCAAAGTATATTTCGTCGACTGATCTCAAGACCGGCTACTGCAAAATCCAAGTCGACGAGAGAGACCTAGAAAGGACTGCCTTCATAACATTCAACTGCCTGTTCGATTTTAAGGCCTTAGTGCTCGGCGTCTGCAACTTTCCAACGCATTATGGATGCAATACTGGCTGGCTAGAGGAGGCAGATTTGCTTCGTCTACTTGGATGACGTCGTTGTACCCGCCTCCATATGCAAAAGCACAGTACGTGGCGTACCTCAGCCATAGTGAATTTATTGTCGACTGGCATGTTTGAAGAATGTATTAGACTTTCTGTGTGTGGTATGCTCCGGCGATTTATTGTGATCATGTCGTCCGTCTCATGATTCGCTGTATTTATAAGGAATCGCATTTCTCGTGTCTGTGTATCTTCTACCTTACGTGAGATGGAAATTTAGGAAATTATAGATGCCCTTCTCAAAGCAGATACCATTTATTAATTATTTTCATGGTGAATGCGCATATGGCTTTGTATGTGATGCCCGTGTGTCTTATTGCACTCATCTACACTGCATTCGACTTACGGTGACAGGGAAATTCAGACGGAGTTTTGAAAGCTCTCCAAGTGTTTGGGCGGGCTGGCTCGCGCGAAGTAAGTTTTAAAGCTGAGATATATTCCACATTGACCAGGCATGTATACGTGCTCCAGTTCTTTAAAAAAGAGAAAAACATCGGGATTTTTCACTGGAGGCCCGGAATTCATCACGTGCGTGCGTCAGTTGCAGTGTTATCCGGTCCTGTACGCTTATCCACATAAAAGTAACCAAATAAAAACATCTGGCCCGCTTTCATGAAAAGCAATACAAGGAAGCTTTTATTTTCGATCAGCTGCAGCTTCGCGTTATTTATCTTTCTCCCGCAACAATAATGCCGTCCATAATGTGGTGCCTGATGGAGTCGCAAGCGGATCCTTTAGGTCATGCAGTGACAAAAAATCCAGCCAAACATCCGCAGCTCTTCAGCAGCAGGCCTACACCACACCACGGAATGCGGAATAGCATTCCGTATTGGTCCTCCCTGATTGGTGAATTCTGCATTGATAGCAGAATTGCCCAGTCCGGAATCCATGATTGGTCAGTCTTGCCTTGAAAAGCAAAAGTGGCCAATCAAGGAGGACCAAAGCGGAACAGTATACTGTATTTCTGGGTACGGTTCAGGGCCCCAGATCACTTTGGTGCCCATGAAACAATATGCTGATGTTCTCGCGAACCAACTTGGAATACATTAGCAAAAAGTTACATAGGCAAGTATACTTAAAGAACGCGTACTTTATACCCCGAGGTGTTTGTATTACTAATATAACAGGCGACAGAATGTTTCATTGGCCGCTGGGATGCGGTCGCATCACTAGTTTTCTCAAGGAGCTCGACTGCCACTTCCCGGCTGACGTTTTCTGACACGCCCGCACAGGCGCACGAACACTTCTGCCTTTCTGCGGGCATACGCAGCAAGGGAACTTCGCCAGCAGGCGCGCGATGTTATGCTGACTAACTTTAACACTTCGGCGACTTTAACCGCGCTTTTACACTCCAGCCTCGATTCGTCGGTGCACGTGCAGTTACCATTAAACCTTACGCAGCATAATGCAACACTGGTGTGTCAGCTGCGGTCCGGTACATTATCTCAGTAAATGATGGAACAATTGCGAGAGTTGATTCACTGATACAGGCTCAGCGCAGACGGGGAAATAAATTACCGATAGTCCTCTTCTGCTACGGTACCTGCTTCCGTAAACAACGCGGGTTAGTAGGCGATATAATTCGTCATTTATCCGTGCGACGGTTCTGGTGGTTGGGCATCAGTAACCCAGACGTGCTTTTCTGAGTCATGTGAATGAAGCTGACTAGAGTTTTTCGCTGGAAACACCATGCGACTTATCTGCAGCGTGGATTTTTTGCATACTCGTGAAGGCTGCCTGTTTATTTCATTTTTCCTGCATATTCACATGTACGTGTGTACACTGGACTAACTCCCGTTACCATCGTTATCTTTCCGTTCTCTATTTAAATTCTGTGTGGTTGGACCATTCAAGCATAGCACCGATATTGTGCCCACTACCTGATCTTAGGTTTTGTGGTGAAAGGTACCGCGTTAGGGTCTTTCGCTTTCGCGTTAGACGCAAAATGTCTCTTTTTTAGCTCGCCTTAAAGTTTTTTTCACTTGTTCTCATTAGAACAACAGGAGTAACTCTAACAAGAGGTTAACATTCTATCGCAGCTGCACCCTGGACTTCCATATCGTCCATCTGTCACGCAAACCGTCGAAGGATTTGCGTAAAAACGGACAATTCTTTTGGGAATACAGCTGCAGTTTGTCGTAGTAGTGCATTGTCTTCTGTTGAAGTATTTCGGTTGTTTTCCTGATAACAGGAACTCAACGGCATGTGAGCCCCTGACGAAAGGCAAGAGGACCAGAAGAATAATAATGAAAAGATCACATGAGCCCTTTGTTGCCTGTATTCTTCCACCAAGTGTGAGACGCCTTGACAAATTTTCGAGTTGTCTGTGACGCTGTTTAAAGGGCCCGTCAGGTCTGGTCATTTTGAGCTGAGGGGTGCAGTGCGGACACTGCGCCCTCCCGATAGTGTCTGCCGGATAGTGGCTGCCTCCTGAGAGGGGATGAGCTGCTGCGAAGACAACAGCCTGCACTTCGCACCTCAGCAAAGGCAAGTGGCAAGGGTGTCACGTTAGCTGTAACTCTCGCCTTCTGAAATCGTGATTTCGAGCCACTTTGAACATTTTAGACTCTGCTAAGGATGAAGCAATTAAAAAAAACGCTTGCGGTAGATCACTCCCCAGTGGGCACATAGCAACTTCCAGGTTTTAACGAAAATTATTTGCGCATGGCTTGTTGAGGGGCCTATTATAATTATTGTGCAGTAAGCAGAATCCCCCCCAGGAAATGTACTTTGCTCTCAAAAGCTTTCAAAATTTCAATAACCTAGGTTGTTACCTTGGCAAAGCAAAATCGTATCAGATCTTCAGCAAGATGCTTGTGGTTCACGGAGTAGAAGGCGCTTGTAGGGATGCCCAGAAGCTTCTGAAATTAAGTGTGCTGCACTTAGTCATGGCAGCGGTAAGGAGCGGCATTTCAACCGAAAGTTTTTACTGTTTCCAGACAAAAAACTGGTATAGGCATTTATGTTTTGCTCGAAGACTCTCTAAGATAAAATCGCATCGAATTGATAGCCCACTTGAATGTGTTGAGACGGATTGCTTGAAAAGGGGCCCGTTTCCTACACGAGAAACCACAATGTCCAGATCGCTGAGTGAAAATAATACCTAATTCCGTTTTAAATATTTAAAAAGCCGCGCATAGGTGACGGCCATGTCTGCTTGGCAGAAAAAAAAGGCAGGTGACATAGTGTGCGATAAGCGCGCCGAGCAATATCTTAAAAAAAAAGGCATTCACATTTCAAAGAGGATCGTCGCAAACTGCCGGAAAAGTACTTTTGCGAAAGTGTGAGCTATGACGTCAATTTGCTTCATAGTACGTGTTCAGGAGGGCACCTCATAAGTGTTGCTACACAGGTTTATTATTTTTGGTAAGTGGACTTCGCCATTTCTACGGTCAAACTTCGCAATCAAATGTGCTCGAATTAAAATAGTGAGAAGTTGGCTGTCAAATGACATTGTGTCTGTGCAAACTGTCGAGCTTCGGAATAATTGTGATGCTCTTGAATTCTTAATTTCGCGGGTAAATCAGAAGTGGTCGCGCTTGTGATTTTGCACTGACCGCATCTAACTTTTGGCGGCTGCGAGGAAGAAAGAATCCAACCGGCCAGGTACTCGGTAGCGGAACACTGTGGCCACTGAGCTACTGTAGCGGGCGATATTAGAAGTAACAAAAATAAATGGCATGTTTGAGCTACTTTAGGAAACTAGGGCCTTGAATACATCGCAAATAAGAATATAAGTTACCACATTGAGCGCTAGGAACGATTCACTGCGTAGAAATAGAGGCCTGCGGATCCACTGACACCTCCTATATACGGCTGGCATGCTTTCGTTCACATCTGAACTTCATTGGGTCACGTGATTACTTGTACCATATTTTGTACAGTTTGTATGTACGCCAAGGGTGTACCACGTGATTACGTGTACCACATTTTGTACAGGTTCTGTTTACTCCAAGGTCGTTCAAGGACGCGTTTCATTTCGCCTTAATATTTTGTCAAAATCTTTGAAATCATGCCCTGCAGCAACCCACCAGATGCTTGTAGAAACAGTGGAAATGGTGGCCGCTTATTGTATAGAAATAGCTCGCACTAGCACTCATTATGCGATTAGTTCGTGTGTTATCAGCACTGGCTGAAATTTTCTCCTATGCCCAGTTTAAACGTAAGGCTCGATAGTCACCAAAAACGAAGGGACGCAAATGAAACATGCTCACTTTTGACTTTGACAGCCATCTTGCGAACAAGTAGTCCTTAGTTTCGCTGCCTTCCAGGTGTAGTTTTGATGCTTGAAAAAAGAAAAAGAGATCAAATCAGCAGGCATGAAATGTTTACGAGTATATATCCGTGTGGCGGTCACAATGCATGCTCGCACTCGCACATGCAGAGAAACACACGAGCATGGGTGTGCAAACACATGGTGTTTTGCCCATTTCGCAGGCAAGCCAGTGGCAACAGTTTGAACAGTACAGAGTGAGCTACATCAATAGGATGACATCGTGTTCTTGGAGGTTAAGTCCGCAAGAGAACACTGAGTGTTTAAGGTAGTGTCGTCCTCTTACCAAGAAGGATCCTGCAGACCCCACGCATTGTGGTAATCGGTGTCATGTGAAGCATGCCAGCGAGAAAATTGCCTATGCTGAATTGTTCGGCATTCAGCCAAATGTTACGATTCACGAGTAGGATCATCGTCTTTCTGCAAATTGACTAGTGTGTCCGCGACGTGGGCTTACCTCACTAGGAGCAGTTAACGCAAACGGCGATAGAAAGTGACGCTAGATAAGGTACACTACCCTAACCGCCGATACAGTCAGCTTACTTACAATGTGTGCGGCTTGGCAAGAGCATTCGTGCACGAGTGGTAGCGTGGCTGCTTGGCAACTTGCTGACCCAGGTTCGATTGTTACCTTCGGTCGATACAGCACGCTTGTCTGTTCATGTCTGCTTGTAACGCGTACAAAGTTGGTAGTTACAACAAACGGTATCCCTTTCTCTTTTTTTACCTAATGCAAACTGTGCTCTCGTCAAATTTCCAGTGTCTAGTTTTGTTTGTTCGTGCTTGACATAGGCTGTACTGTTAGCATGCAATCACTCGTGGTGCATATACCCGCATTCCTCCCGTGATAGCAGCATTGTTACTTGTGACATGTATAACAAGTATATCATGCTAATTATGTAAAGATTAATCAGTTATGTTCGTAATGCGTTCACGCCCTACCACGCTAGTTTTGGTACATACCAAGTGAATGAGACGGCCAGAAGGGCAGCGAGACGTAGATAGATAGATAGATAGATAGATAGATAGATAGATAGATAGATAGATAGATAGATAGATAGATAGATAGATAGATAGATAGATAGATAGATAAGGTCAAAGTTTCTGAAGTCCGTCAAGAAATGCTTCGCATTTAAAATGATTTCTCCGCAGAGCTCAATTCTCGTTCCTCCCCCTCCCTCGATCACTCGGTAGTCCAGCCGAGTGTAAGACGGTAACAGTGTCCTAGACAGTTGTCTTCTAGGCGGACTACAGAATGACTTGTCCCGGTCGTGCTCACCAGGCGAGGAGAAGTTGCAGACGATAAAGTATCCGGCCTGGGGCACCGTTGGCGCCATTCCAACAGCAGTGAGAGAAGCGCACATGAAGTCCCTCTTGTTCTGAAGAGTAAGAGAGAGGCTGGACCAGTAGCTCTTGGACTCCGTGCCGTGCTCCATCGCTTTCTCTATGCCCACCGCAATCGCCTCCTAGGGCGTGAGATGAAACTGAATGAAGTCCTTGTTGCGCAACAATTAGAAACAGGGGAAAAGGTTGAGTCAACTTTCTCTTTGCTTCTAAGTCTATTGTGCAACTATAGAAAATGCGTGAAATTTATTGGATATGACTATAAACCGATCAGGGGGTATGTAGAAAAAAAGGACAAGATAAAGTTGTGCAACGCTGAAAATGAACATCGAAGCTTAGTGACGTGCCATTTGAATCAATGATATCGCGATGTGCACCTAGCCTTTTCTTGCTTCACGAAATGCGAGGAAATAGCTACTGAATTTCACGATGTACTGCACTAAGGGTGTCCCATCACCACTCGTAATAAAGAAAACTCGTTTCTCTTCCAAGCGCGCATTTGATGCATCGCATGATTGGACACTGATGCACTTTTCTTTCTCTTTTCTTTCTGCCGCCTAACCCTCGAAATTGGTTCAGTAATAATTGTGTTCGTGTGCTCTCAATGAAGTAGAGAGCCAGATGTTTAAGAGTGTTTTTAGACGAGGAGGAGAAATAAGGTGGTATCAGCTGTGCGGTAGCATGGCACGATTACAGTTTGCAGAATTTGAATTTCGAGGCTGCCTGTGGCACACACAGTCTCCACAGAAGACACGACGGAGGTTCAAGGGCAATATATTTATGCTATTACATGAGGTTATGGCTTTGTTGGCCAAACCTCCCGTATTTAGTCCAATCGCTGTTTAACCTACATGCGATTAGGCAGCTCTTGTGTTCAAGCGTTCTTGCTTTTCGGGCTCGCCGAGTGACCCTGAAGGCTGTGGTTGGAAAGAAATATACGTCCGGCCAGAGGTTTGCAACCAATACCGCGAGCCAACTGCCATAATGCCACCTATGAGAATTGGCTGAGTATTTTTGTCACTGTGTATTCTGCAATGCTTGCTGTGAAGCCCGACACAAGCTTGTGGGAAAACCTGAGAACTTACTTGTAACAAAACATGTGGCGCAATTTTTACGATGTCACCTTTTGGAACTGATGCCCTCGGCTATTTAGTTATTTATTTAGATGGTTAGTTAGTTAGTTAGTTTCCTTGCAGAAATGACATACATGACGATATTAGGGATCGGGCGTATTTGGCTGTATATGGCTCATGTCAGTGTGTGGCCATATTTCCCCAAATTATGATAGAGGAATATGTGACAATAAAAGACCTACGCGAGGAATGCCATGAATGACTGTGACATGTATCGGGCAAATACGGCGACGTATGTACACGAGCCACATATATCCAGGTATGCATATCTGTCCATATACGCCTATCTGGCTATACATGGTATGTGTTCATATGTGGCCGTATTTGCCAAAAGAATATCAGAGTCATTCATGACATTCTTCGTGACGGTATTTTATTGCCTCATATTCCTCTACCATAATTTCAGCAAATATGGCCACACACGGACACGACCCATATATAACCAGATAGGCCCAATCCGTGATATCGCCACATATGGTATTTTTGTAAGGGTTAAGAACACTGCAGCTTCGAAGGGCTGGTACTAGACTGGGGAGTGAAAAATGCAAAAGAATGGCAGACAAAACAAGATGCAGTGAAGAGGAGTACCAATGGTTAGCAAATAGGAATTCAGCAAGTGATAGAGTTTTGCATAAGCGGGAAATCATTCCAAAGTTTTATAGAATACATCAAAAGCTGCACGTAAATGTAAAAGTTGCACATAAACTCCCTTTGGTGTTACTGTTTTTCATATTCACTGTATTTTCAGTGTTCTCTTACTTAGTAGTGGTTTTTATTTTCCTTCGCTTTTATTCATGACTTCCTATATGTGTGTACATAAGTATGTGTAGATGTGTTTATATTAATATTAATATATTATAGTGTATTGTTATATTATGTGTATATAATATATAATATTCTATTAATATTTTGTTTGTTAATCCCGGCTGCGGCGGCTGCATTTCGATGGAGGCGAAACGTTGAGGCCGGCGTACTGTGCGTTGTCAGTGCACGTAAATAACCACAGGTGGCCGCAATTTCCGGAGCCCTCCACTACGGCGTCTCTCATAATCATAGCTGATTTTGGGACGCAAAACTTCAGAAAATCAATCAATCTGGCTCCTTTCTGTGCTTACAACTGTGCATACAACTGTGCATACAACTGTATAAATGTTCATGTTTTCTGCCCATCCTGCTTAGACCCACATTAGGGTCTGCAGTATTGTATAAATAAATAAATAATAAATAAATAAATAAATAAATAAATAAATAAATAAATAAATAAATTAGTGCGCTAATTAAAATGAGGCATATATAAATCATGATGTCTGTTAAATGCAGGTCTAGCGGGTGCGATGTAGTTTCTAAGCAGAGGAAATCACGGAGGTGAATCAGTGTAAACGAACTTCAGAGTTTGACGATGAGAAGAGGTACCGATAAGCTGAGACTGTGAGGGTGATAACTTGGTAATTTTTACGTAATCCTAGAATATGTAATCTGTAACCCATCACTGAAGGAGTTCGCTGTCTCGCGAGTCATTTGCTGCAAAAAAAAAAACCGTTTCAAATCCCTTCGGTATTAGCGGCGTGACAGCTTCAAGTTTGAGGGGAGTTACACAGTCCAAGCGCATTCATGCTCCTTTCGTGCCCATGAGCGCGCTTGAAGCTACACTACACGGAAAAGGGCGGGGGGGGGGGGTGAAAAAGGAATCAAGAAGGTGCGCCAGCGCTCGCCGTGACATTGAGCAACTTATTCGCGCTTCCGCAATAGCAACACGCATCCCGCCAGAGTCACCACAGGGACGTGGCGGCACCCCACGGCGTGCGCGGTAACTGCACCCGCGAATCAGCCAATGATATAGTTCAGTCACCTATTACGTAGTCCGTGCTCCATGAGTAACGTGATTGGTTGAAGGAGCAGGCGCTTTACAGCCGTATTTGGGAACCCAGTTGCTAATTCCCTGGTGCATGCAGTGCCATAGTGTTTGGCTGATATGACCGCAAGAACTTCGACAACTGAAGGGCATCATTTTCTGGTTATGCCAAAAAAAAATTGTTGAAGGGCCCAATTAAAGGGGCCTGCACTAGATTTTGCAAAGAAGGAAAGGGCGATAAAAGGGAGAACCATGTTTCGCTGGAGTTGTAAAAGAGCGTCGTCGCATGTTACCAATGTTTCTTGCAAATATGAATGCCCGAGAGTGTCACAGTTTCAAAAGCTTTCCATAAGTCGATGAATATTGCGCCAGTTTGAACGCCTGCCCCGACAGCCTGCATGATATGAGGGAGTTGAACAGGTTGGGGTTATGGTGCTAAAAACGTCCCGACATGCGTGCTCAGCACCATATAACACGTTATTTGACTCTAGAAATTCAATAGCATGTTTGCACATTATGTGTTCATGTATTTTACATTAGTGATATGTGAGTGAGATGGGTAATAATTCAAATAAGGACTGTTTGTTCCTTGATTTCAGTACGGTGGAAGAGCTCTGCATATTTCTAGGCTATAGGGAGAACACACGTTGCTAGAGGTTTCTAGAAAATAGCAGGTAAATAATAACTAGCCCGCAATGATTATCAAGTGAGCAAATCATTGTCTATATGTTCGGGACTACATTTGTTTTCTGGACCCAGATTTAAAAATTAGCAAGCACACCGTGTTGTCCAACAGCAATGCCGCTGTAATGCCGCTATAAAAGAGCAACATAGTTCTCCTGGGTAAAGAGAAACTTAAAGTAAGTAATAAATGCTTCAGCAATAATAGTGATATTGCTTGTAACTGTGTCCTTATCGCAAAATAATCAACACTGGTTCTTTTGAAGTCTACCACCGTGGTAGATTTTTTCGGAAAACAGCAATGCAGAATGTTCTCGGACAACCTTGTATCAAAACTGGAAGTGTCACTTGAAAGTAAAAATGAAGGCCATTATTACTTTTGCTTCGATTGTTCCTCCTTACATGAGCAATTTGGCAATACAAAACACCATCAACGACAAGGTTGACATGCCGCGAACGCCCTAGTCTTTGCGACAGATACAAAATTTCACAAGTAACCCAAGGGCAATGCAATAAGGCAACAGTCATAATGCATACTTTAAGAAGGTCACTGAGAAATTTTATTAAAGCATTGCCAATAAAAAATTCACCATAGGTTCCTGCAATAGCTTTATTTCTAGGTGCATTTTTTTTAGTACAAGTAAATATTTGAGGCATGCCCACATTTACGATTTACCCTGTTTTCACGGCCAGAACAAAGAAAGAATTGCTCGTAACTGTGCTGGTATCTTGTAAAGAACAATTTCTGGGCGCATTTTCTCGTCCACTGCATTTTGGAAGTCAATGAAGTGCTCAGAAGAACCTTATTTCCTGATTTTTTGTGTGCAAAATATAAATATCCCTCAGAAAGGGTCTTTTTAATGAACTGTCATATTCTGACACATATATCAACAAAGAAAAGCATGGCAACTGTTTGCATTAAAAATATGCTAGGTATCTGTTTGAGAGTACGATTATGAAAGTGCAAAATATATTAATAATGGTGCTCTCATTCTCTGCATGCGCAAATATCTGCCCTGAAAAGTGAATTTTACAGTTAATAATGACAGGTAGTCTCCGACTCTCACCGAAGGGCTAGCTTCTCATCAAAGCTTCAAGTTCTTGCGCAATTCATTAAAGCATCTCATAGGGGCTAGAGATATACTCGCAATAAGTTTCAAGGCGAGTGATCAAATCCGTCTCGATATGGAAGATACTGAAGAATAGTCATTCATAACGCTTTGATAAAGTCACAGTTTCGCCGCGAGGGCGAAGCAATGAATGCGATAGCAAGAAACTGTAATGCTATACGAAGTGAGGCTCGCAGCTTCAGGAGCAATATTAATTGTAGCAAACATGCACTTGCTAAGTGGGCGCCTCCCGTGGGCAGCGCGTGCTTGTACGAATGGCTTTATACCTTGTATGTCACAAAGCTACCCTTACGGAAATATAATATATGGGCCAGATATGTTTTATATACGGCCAGATATGGACATATAAGCGCTCATATCAGGCTATATACTGCCACATAAGGGTCAATATAAGGTCATATACAGCCAGATATAAACGTATATGGCGTTTTATATGCCATATAAGGCATCTATATACTGCCATATATGGCTTTATATTGCGCCTTATATGACATATACGGTAGCAGCATACTTCCATATACGGCGTCCGTGGCCCGTATATGGCTTTACATACTCGATATAGAGAGTATGCATCAAAAGTCACGTAATGCAAGTTAACAGTCATATACATAGGTGTATTATAATATTTATGTTTCGACATCCAATTAAGGGGCCGTTCCTCACAATATATATATATATATATATATATATATATATATATATATATATATATATATATATATATATATATATATAAAGGGAGATTCGCGCGATTAACAAAATCAATATAAGTTTACTGACGTTGCGGCCGGTGGACCGGCCTTCATCAGAGGCCGGTCCACCGGCCGCAACGTCAGTAAACTTGTATTGTTTTTGTTAATCGTGTGAATCTCTCTTTTTTGAAAACATTTATTCGGGCTCAGGGAAATCTTCTTTCCGAACTATATATATATATATATAATACCCAGTAATGTTATTTATATATACACAAATAATCGATGGAACCACATATCTCGTCCCATCCGGCAATTAGTAATTACAAAAGAAATGAATTTAAAAAGTAAACACTAAGGGTAAATGGTAAAAGAGAGTAAGGGAGGGTTGGTGGTGAGCTCTGTTTTCTCATGACATCGTAATTTCAATTAATACGCGATTTACCTACAGCGCGAGCTAATTATCTGTATAAAAACGATGTGTCAAGCTGAACTATTATTGTTTCGTCGATGTTGCAGTTGCGAAAGCAAAAGCAATTGTATGTACGTGCGCATTATAGTGGTGCATTGATGCAAAACTTGTGCCACGTTCACCGCAATAAGCGCCTAGATTGCATGTTCACGGTAAGTTATGGCTAAGCGAATGATTCCTGGAATGTGTCAGCAACGTTCTTTACTTTTATTTTTATTTTCTTTACCTCGTCTTGTCCGAGTGCGACGCGAAAAAGGGCTATCGCTTCTACTCTTTCTACAGCTGACCCACCATTGCTCAAAAGAATGCAAAAGACGAGCCAAAAAATAAATGACAAAAAAGAGCCCCTCTCTGTCCAACGCCCCACCCCCCGTTCTTTTCTTCCGCAAAAAACCTGTTTTTTTTTCTCGGCACAGTGCAGGGGACTTGTGGAGACGGCCCCTCATTTTTTTTCCACGTGCACGTGGAACAGATTTCATGCATCAGGTGAAGCGCTCGTGTTTACGCTGTGTACTTTCGCGACCAAAAAGTAGTCCATTGCTTGTGGTAAGCAAGAAAATACACATGTCTCACGGGCAGCCTTAAATCATAACACATTTCTCATCAGTTTGACAAAACGCGCTCGTATTTGCGGGGAAAAAATCGATATATGCGAGTTTCTGCTTTACGTTTGCCGTTTCCTCTCGGAACGATACACCTCTCTCTTTCTTTTTCTTACGGACTACATTTGCGTAGCCGTCACAACTGGAGCCATTTTCTCCACGAAGGTTTTGTTGTGTGTGGGCTGCATGGCTGTGCTTTCCGAAAAAGGTGGTGCTGTGGTACTGAGTGCAGTGAGTGGCATGTTTCGATCGTGTCGCAAATAAGTGGGCAACCTTCGATGTTCTAAAATGACCAGCGTCGGGAGTGACGGAAGAGCACATTCCTAACGAAGTGGGGCCACAAGTGCAAGTTTGGTGGCAGTACAAAGGCTTCTTTCATGCCAGGCTGATTGCTACAAGGTAAGCTTTGATGCTTGTTACTAAAATTCTAATACGGTGTGTCAGTTCAGAAGCACGTGAATTGGAGAATTTTATAGCTGCTAAGCGCTTTGTTTTCGCCATCGGATATCGGATAAACGGCTAATGTCACAAAGCTAGCGTGTGTCTTTTTTTTCTGTATATTTAGTTGCGCCTTAGCCATTGCTTCGGCTTCCGACCCTTTAGCGGCGTTGTAAAAAGATGCCAAATGCAGTATTTTCTTCTTGTGGCGAGATCGAAGGTCACACGCTATCATTTTCTGATTTTTCCTTACGAATGCCTTAGAAAAGTTGCTCTTGAAATTCTGTTCGTTTTACGGGTGCCCTTCCCCCGCCTTTTCACTAGTGAAATTCTCGTTATTGTAGCTCATTCGCGGAATGTGGCACCAGTGCGGCTGTTGAGACAGCTGCTGGTGGGTTTGCCACGAAGCCGTGAGGCTGGAAGTGCATGCTGCTTCAGAAGCAACTGGAAGTGTCATATTGAGCATAAAAATGGTGTGGCCGCATTTTAGATATTATCTGCATTTATTTTATTTATTTACCAAACAGAGCCCTCCACACGCTATTTCGGAGAGGTTACAATACACTCAGTCGTCCCTATACATCAAAGGTCAGTTGCTTTATTGCAATAATGTATAAGCATGTTTGCTGGTTCAGCTATCCATGACAGTGCTTTGTGTGCATATATTTGATGCCATTTCGGCGAACCGGCCTCACCTGATTAACAAGCTAATCATGTCGTTGAGAAAAGCAGTGTTTTTTTTCCTACGTGACAGCTGTAGCTTAATTGCTATGATTTGTTTTGGCAAAATAGGGACAAGCATCTCCCTTCCCTTCGCCTCAAAGTGCAAGGAAGTAAACTGAAATAATAATTGAGCAACTGCTTGTAAGGTGCTTTGCATATCGACTAGCACATTGCGTAGTCATGCAGGGTCATGCAGGATGGTTTAACGATACGGGCGTTTTCTGATGTGTTATGATTGTTGCTCTTGGCGCCTAAGTGAATGCATGCATGTATACATATAAAATATTGTGTCATTGCGGCATCAGCTGCACATATTTTGGAGCTATTTATCGGCCCTGATAATGTAAGCATTACTTTCATGCTCCAATTGTGTTTTGCCATTTACAGCTCGCACAAAAGACTTCCCTACGAGGTGCCAGTTCGAGTGCAGTGGAAAACTCAATTTTAATATTATCCCTGGGCGCAAAGCTCAGCGACTTGAGAAGCAAAAAAGACAAAAGAAAACTCCGAAGAATGAAAAAAAAATAGTTGGAAAATAAAATACACACGTGAAAATTCCATTTTGCATTTGTGTTCTGTTTTTGTTTATATATGTATTCAGCTCTCACACATGGCCTACAATGTCAAGCAGATATGGCCATATAAGGCGCCATATATGGATATATAAAAAATTGGGCAGATATGGCCATATAAGGCGCCATATATGGATATAATAAAAATTGGGCAGATATGGCCATATACGGGCGCGTATACGGATATATTCAAAATTGGGCAGATATGGCCATATAAGGCGCCATATATGGATATATTAAAAATTGGGCAGATATGGCCATATACGGGCGCGTATACGGATATATTCAAAATTGGGCAGATATGGCCATATAAGGGCAGTATATGCCATATATGGCCATATCTGCCCAATTTTTAATATAACCGTATATGGATTTTTTCATATCAGTCCATATATGGAATTTTCGTAAGGGTACACATATAAAGCTAGGGGAGGCCGCTAAATGAACAAACAGAACATAAGCGCGAACTATCAAGTGAAGCACGCACGAAACGACCGCGCGGATATACACCGAACGAGCGCGAATAAGCTGTCACTATGGGTACTCTGTTTCAACAGCGTTCCTGTCGCAAAGGCGGCCGCCCGTCGCGCTCCTCGCGCCATCTCGCTGGTAGTGAAGAAACGCTATAAGCACCTGCCGTCTCTGAGTCCTGCCAGCGGTAAAGGGTGTGTGCATATAAGGCTCGCTGTTAGCTCCTTGAAGCGTCTGCTCTTCGTGGCGTAGTGGTTAGCGCTACGCGCTGCGGAGTGAGGGGTCCCTGGTTCGATTCCGCGCGTCGGAAGCATTTGTCCGAGTTGTTTTTCTTTGGGATTTTATATATATACATCCTTATACATATACGGTACATGACGGCGGCGACGGGGTCGGCAAAAACCAGCCGAGACTGTCCATATAATTGCTATCGCAATAAAAAAGGAGAGGAAGAACCGCTGCGAAAATATAAACCGAAGAAAAATACATTGTAGTGTGCGCGTTCGTGCCAGTCAGTGTTTATGCTTATTTTGCGAATTTTATTTCAATGCTATTATGACAACCGAATTTGAGTAGTCGTAAAGCGTTTGCTTTATTCTCGCGTAGTACGAGTAACACAACTGCTGTGAGAGGCGCCGCAGTCGAGGGCTCCGTAATGTTTAGAACACCCTGAATATTTAACCTAGACATAGAATAATAATTATAACGATTTCTGATATTTTCCGTGCAGGAAACACCACATGATTATGAAGCACGCCGTAATTGAATGCGCCGGATTAATTTTCATCACCTAGGGTTCTTTAACGTGCACCTTAGCCTAAGTAACACGGATCTATCTAATTACGGCTACCATGACAGAGATCCATTCCGTGTCCTCTAGTTTAGCAAGCCAACACCCTAGCCGCTAAGCTGTAAATGCGGCTCCTTCACCTAAAGCTTTATTGTAGTCCACCGCGAACTAACGACCAGCAGTTTCCAAGAGCATAACCCGCGACTACATAGCCATGGAGCCGCAGTTTAAACCTCACTGGCATTCTTGCCCTCTTTCTTTTTCACAAGTACAGTGTAGTCAACTGGAGCTGTCCTCTGCTTAATCCGTCCGTCATTCGTTTACCTCTCTCTCTCCTTTCCTCTCTAAACCTAGAAGGACGCTCTAGAATCAAGCATAGCTTTGTACTTGTGCAGCGACCCACCTGAAGGATGGCGCTGAGAGAGTGGACGCAATTCTCGTGGACAAGCTGCAGACCTCTGAGCAGGTTGTGCGGACCGTAGGCCCAGCCGATCTGCAGGAAAGTCGTAACAAGTCTAGAGCGGCAGTGAAAAATAGCAAGGAATATAGGAGTGCGCCACTCCTCCACGTCATCAACATATTTGCTCATGAACGCTGGCCATATTATTCATTCGCTCACTCGCTGATTCGGTCACGCGCATACTTTTACAAAAGCAACTATTGTAGCGTGTCGGGCGGCACATCATATGCATGCCTCAGCGGCACAGCACTGGACGCGCATGAGATCTCACATGCGTCCATGAGGGCAACAGGGGCACAATGATACACCCAATAGCAAATAGCACCCGAACACTCGAAGAACACCCAAGTTATGTAGTACGTCCATCTCAAACTTCTAAATTTGTTATGTTGCCTCACCGATTTTAAAGGGACTGTCTACCGCTCAGAAAATTTTTTAAGATTGTGGTAAAATTGGGCAGATCGTGCGTCACATTTACGGGAACGAGCACGCTTTCACCCCACAAAAAAGGAATTATGTTTTTAATTCTGCTCTGAAAGTGGTGAAAAAAACGCCGCTAGCGACACCCAACAGCGTGTTCGTCATTTTCCAAGTGTACGAGAACCAGCCCACGCAGGCATGCATACTCTGCTGAAAAACTATTATGTATGTCTTGCAAGCGTACTTAACCCTATGAGACACCTTGTTATAGCGCGCAAGAGCAATTTGTTCTTTTTTCCGCTGCTTTCGGGGTGGCGCAGGTGGCGCTGCCTTCGAATTCGTCTGCCTGCGGAGGCGCGTAGTACTGCGCTTGTCATGCATGCGCCGCTGCATGTCCGAGACGCACCCCGCGCGCCGACTTTCCCTCGCCTCTCCTCCTCGTCGTCGCCTCTGGAATGTCGACCTTGAAGCCGGTTCGCGTTGAGATGCCTCCCGCGCCCGAAAGGGTTTCCAGGGAGACGACGACGCATCATGCGCGGTACCCAGTGTTGCTGGCATGCCTACACTAGGAAAGGAGCGACTTCGTAGATAAAAAAATTGTGTTTTAATAATTTCTATTCAGTTTCTGGAGAAACCACTGCACGCTGGGACACTTCGAAAGGTACGCCTTCTATTGAGCCAAAAAACGGGAGAGCGATGAAGGACGGTAGACGGTCCCTTTAATGGTTCACAACCGTACACGGGAGCACACAGAGATATAAATTAGGAGATATAAGACTGCGAAATATTGTGGGACCTCCTATAACGAACGCGAGCATAACTTATCAGTCGTAACAAGGTAAACTTAAGATGCCTCTTTCCAACATGAGCGTGTAGCAAATATGTCCTGACAATGGATATCTAGTATAAGAATGGTGTTTCTGTATTGGATATGTCTTTGCGCGGTAAGGCTCAATGCGCGCGTTACCACTGTGAAACTCTTGTACATATTCAAAATGCTTTGGGGTGTTCTTAACGGTACATTTAACGGCATATAGTGAAAGCAGCTAGTGTGATACCCACTTTGAGAGGTGCACGTTCGTAGCCAAGCATAACAGCTGCGTTATCTGAGTGTTAACCTGTTCGATTTTCCTAGGAAGACAGCTTACAGGCTGATGTCATCGGATCGATGGATGTAGCTGCGAGGTCCACGTCATTTTTTTCTTCATTGATGTAAAAGAAAGAAGCAAGCAGAAAATACTACTACAATAAGCAATTTGACTGGATGGCGGCCTCTCGGACACGGTCGTTAGAATATTCGTAATCGTCAAAACTAGAAGCAATCATTCGTCAACTCAAGTAGCCTTTTGATTTACATATAGCTGACGCATTTGAGAAACCATTTCTTCAATCATAAGCAAGAGCTTAAGCGGCGACGGGAGGAGAAGGAGGTGGAAGGAAAGGCACGGAGGTCAATCAAACGCGCGTCCGGTTTGCTACCCTATTTTGGAGGAAAGGGAATAAGGAATTCAAAGAGAAAAAAAGACAGAAATGGTAATGCGACTGTCAGGGGGTAGACAACACGTGCCTGTCCATTGTGGACCTACAGGCGATCACTCTAGGAAGTAAGCGGCGACAGCTATTGAAATGAGCAAGGAGATGGATGGCTTGAACGCAGGGCACAACCAACGATAAAGGCAAGGCCGACAGTCCCACGATGGTCCTGAACGTGACAACACACCTATGGAAGCAGTTTATAGAAGCGTGAGGAGAGGCAAATTCCAGCTAAACTAGGAGGATAGTTTCCATTCAGTGCTTGTTAACCAGAGAAATATAGTGTACGTGCTATAACAAACTTAGTCTAACAAAATACATACGCTCGAGATTAGGCACAGGTGCCCTTCGTCTTGGCGAGTGAGTCGTCATAAATTTCAGCGCGTTTAACTAGCAGTACCTCAGCATAAATACTTACTACTCTGAGTATAGAAGAAGCTCAACAAGCTCCAAGGAAGAAACGCTTGACGCTCCGTCTTTGTCTTTTCCATCGTTATTTATACGCGTCCTATTTACTCAGCAGAGCACGTAATAAGTAGCCCTACAACAATTTGGACTGACATAAATATTTATTTAGAGGCTTGGGTGGAAGGTAAACTAAAGGGGTGGGGTCTTTCTCATGCATTAAAGGAAATCAAAGTATCTTTTTTGCTAAATGTTGGATTGCTTTTCTTGAACGAGTCGCCGCTCTGAAAACGTACGCACTATTCTTCCCCTGTAAAACCCCGCCTGATGCCCGCCTGATGCCGTAGCAATATACTGAAGTATAGGCCATACAAAAAAAACTATAAAAAACTTATAACCAGTTGTAGGCAATTGCGTTTGCTTATATCGATATGTCAGATGTGTGTATACATGCATATTTGCGTAATGAATGCGTGACCGCACGCAGGAAATTCTAGAAAATGAAGCGAGTATTTAGGAAATAATAAATCGAATTTCTGGCCGACCAACCTTCCAGCCAGTGATGCTGAAGCTCTTTCCAGCACTTCCGATGGTTACAGTCCTTTCCCACATACCTGGAAGGGTGTCTAGGGCGATATAAGGAATACATGTGGGAAGTGGATAAAAACAACAATACTGATTACAGGGAAAATTGAGCCGAGTGCACTACATTAGACGCACCAAGAACAGAAAATGTAGAGCAAGTGCACCTTTTGCATTTCGTGGTAGTTTCGCCTGGAAAGCCATATCCGGAAATAAAGTGTACTTGATGGAACGCCAGAGGGGATCTCGCCTTCCCAAATGTTTTCGAGTACGGTTCCTAGTAATTAAAAATACTGGCTGTAGCGCCATTCTGCTGAAGTTGGTCTCGTAAGGGAGTTTAGCTGCTGTATTCTCTTATTTGTGGGCCTCAAGCATTTCGCGAATGGTGACGAATAGCTGAAACGCACACACACGCACACACATACCCACAAACTTGCCTGTTCCACTGTAGCAATATCTGTTCGTTAGACAAACACAGCATGGAAATTGCGATGATCTGTGTGGATTATAGGTCGGCGCACTCACTCACACTCATTTCATAGACATGAGTACGAGTACGAGTGAGTGCCAGTGAGTATGAGTGGAGGCGAATGGGAGGGCGAGTGATTGCCAGTGAGTGTGAGTGGAAATGAATGCGAGTGCGAGTGAGTGCCAGTGAGTGTGAGTGAGTTTGAGTGGAAGTGAGTGCGAATGCGAGTGTGTGCCAGTGAGTGTGAGTGGAGATGAGTGCGAATGTGAGTGTGAGTGAGTGAGTGCCAGTGAGTGTGAGTGGAAGTGAGTGCGAGTGCGAGTGAGTGCCAGTGAGTGTGAGTGAGTGAGTGCCAGTGAGTGGAAGTGAGTGCGAGTGCGAGTGAGTGCCAGTGAGTGTGAGTGAAGATGAGTGCGAATGTGAGTGAGTATGAGAGGAAGCGAGTGCCAGTGAGTGCGAGTGCGAGTGAGTGCCAGTGAGTGTGAGTGGAAGTGAGTGCGAGTGCGAGTGAGTGCCAGAGAGTGTGAGTGGAGATGAGTGCGAATGTGAGTGAGTATGAGAGGAAGTGAGTGCGAGTGCGAGTGAGTGCCAGTGAGTGCGAGCGGAGGTGGGTGCGAACGTGAGTGAGTATGAGAGGAAGTGAGTGCGAGTGCGAGTGAGTGCCAGTGAGTGTGAGTGAGTCAGTGCCAGTGAGTGTGAGTGGAAGTGAGTGTGAGTGCGAGTGAGTGCCAGTGAGTGTGAGTGGAGATGAGTGCGAATGTGAGTGAGTATGAGAGGAAGTGAGTGCGAGTGCGAGTGAGTGCCAGTGAGTGAGTGCCAGGAAGTGTGAGTGGAAGTGAGTGCGAGTGCGAGTGAGTGCCAGTGAATGCGAGCGGAGGTGGGTGCGAGTGCGAGTGAGTGCGGGTCCTGGAAAAAATCACAGCATATCCACGGGGTGAATGATGATGAGTGGGCGAAGCTGCGGAGGTTCATCGGTAAACCGTGAATTCTGCCCAGTACATCATCAACGACGTGAGATCGTGCGCGTTTATACTAAAGGGTCGATGAGGGTTATGGTGACTTGCAGCTCACTTTAATTTTACATGTACGCTGTGAATTTTCATTGTTTAATCACGCACAGGAGAAATCGCACACAGGCACTACCTTGGAGGTCAAAATCCAGTGCCATATATACGGGGTGGTCAGTGAACGGTTGTGTAGCACGAGCGGTCGGTTTTTTCAATGAAGAAACTCGCTAGCAGACGCTGCCTGTGTCGGCATCGCGAGGCGAGAGAGGGAGGGACCGTTGAACGGTTGTGAGGGAGAGGGGAGAGCGGGAAAGGGAGAGAGTGGGGGCGAGAGAGGAGAGAGAGGGGGAGCTCGACTGTTGTCGAGCTCGACCGCGGCATATTCACCGTGATGACGCCATCTAGTGTCCAGTCACACAACCGCCATAATGCACACATCTCTATGGGACAGCGCCATCTAGGAACCTAGACGAGAAAGGATGGATGGATGGATGCTATGAGCGTCCCCTTTGTAACGGGGCGGTGACTTGTGCGCCACCAGGCTCGTAGAACTTTTTTTTTTCCTCTCTTTAAATTCTCCTCATGCCTTTTAAATTTACTTCAATCAAATCGATCATACTATAGCAAAAACGGAAATTCATAGCCCAGTTCCCTGCACCTTATGGCAGAAAGTCCATATTTTTTTGATAATTATTTTTGTCCGTTCTCTCTATTTTTCTGCCACCAGTATTCTAACCGTCTCTTACTTATTTCAATCGCGGCTATGTTCAGCTTCCCGTTGTTCGCCCTAAAACCCAAGGCTTCCTGTAGGGTGGTGCCCAAACGTACACCTGGGTGGATATTTCCGCATTCAATCAGAACATGCTCCGTCGTTTCCCTATCTTCCTCACAGCATGTGCATTTTTCTTCTTCTTTACTGAATTTCGCTTTATAAATACGCGTTCTAAGGCAGCCCGATCTCGCTTCAAACAATAAAGCGCTTCCTCTTGAATTATCATAAAATGCCTCCCTCTTTATTTCGTTTTTGCCCTCTCGGTAGTTATTCAGAGTCGGTTTTTTTTCCATCGCTGCCCTCCAGTAAATCTTCTCCGCCTCTCTGATTTTTCCCTTTACGCTCTTTGTTGTCAGTACTCTTAGAGCCGTATATTTACTGGTGAGCCTCCTAGTTCTCTTTCTCCACTGCGTGTCAACGCTCTTTCTATATAAATAGCGGAACACCTTCACTGCCCACCTACTCTCTTTCATATTCCTTAGCCTCTCTTCAAACCTTATTTTGCTCTGATAACACGTATGTCCGTAGGGCGATGACGACCAGCGCCATCTAGTATATCGTCACCCAACTGCTGTTTGCATGCATCTCTATGGGACAGCGCCATCTATTGCATGCTACGGGAGACGCTACTGGCTACGGCAGATGGACATACTGGACGGGCCGCAGGGGATGCCATAAGGAGCTTCGCCCCTAAAATAAAAATTAGGGTAAGTGTTCTCCCACACTGCGGACCTATGGTGTGGACATACGTGTTATCAGTTCAAAATACGCGCTCGACGTGACGTTCGTCGTTAAAGCTTCATAAAGCTCATCTTATATATATAACGAAAGGGAAGGGGGTCAAGGGCTCGCTTTATTTGTTAGATACAAGTTAATGAAACAACAAACATTGAAGCCTAGGAAAGCATAGGGGAAGTTATTCCAATTCGTAATTATGATATTGTAATTTTGAGGGTTAGTAGAAAGGAATTAAAGTGGACGAAAAGACAAACCTGCCTTCGGTGGGAACCGAACCCACGACCATTGGATATCGCGTCCGATGCTCTACCGCTGCGCTACGAAGGCGGTCGTCCAGTCTATTGGGTATTTATGTATATGAAATCCTTGGAGTGTTAGGCAACGCCACTCGTAGCCATGGATATATATATATATATATATGGCAATGGCTAGAGGGACAATCTAGAGAATTTAATTCCAGATCGTGCATCTGTACGAAGTTCAGTGTGTATTTCTGTTCTGTCTTCGAAATATAGGTCACAGGAAGTAGCTACATCTATCAGAAGCATCTGAGTCAAGAACGGTGGGGGTAAATCTGCCTATTAAGGCTACCCCTGTCAAAGGCAGATTTCCCCAAATGGCTAGAGGCATTTACTTACTCATCCTGATGTGTTTGGCGCCTTCATAGATCATCCATTCGTAAACCTCATCCATAAGACAAATGACATCGTGCTTCTTACAAAGATATGCAATGACTTCGAGTTCCTCCTTGGAGAAAACCTTCGTAAGCAAAAATATAAAAACATAATAGGAGCAAATTTCATCCATTGTTTCATAGAGTGCTTGAGAACTGTAAATAAGCAATATAACGCAATGTGGAAGTGGCCGTGTTACGCATGCGGGAGGAGCAGTGATGTCACAAGCTGGCGCACCGGAGCCGCCGCCGCCGCGCATACCGCCGGTCTGTGCATTCCACAGGAGTGGCGTTATAGCCGCGGTGCGCCTCCGTTGTGCAGTCACCGTCTGACACTGCGCCCGAGCCGCTTGATACCGCTTCTCAATTTGTGCGCATGTGGAGACGTATCAGTGGGGGTATAGATACAGCTGGGAGGAGGACGAGGAAGAGAAAAAAAAGTTACAGCATATCGACGGAGTGAATGATGATGAGTGGGGGAAGCTCGGGAGGTTCATCGTAGATCGTGCCGAGTTCCGGATTAATTTAGTTAACGCGCAAGCTACGAATTGCACTTGTGCAGCAACTATGCACAAGTGAAATCTCCCACCGGCACTTCATTGCAAGTCAAGATCCAGTGCCTATAATATATATATATATATATATATGGGGTGACCGGTGAACGCTTCTCCAACGCGAGCAGTCGGTATTTCTCAATCAAGAAACTCGATAGGAGACGCTGCCTGCGCCAACGTTGTCTCTCGCGGGTGAGGGCGCGTTCTCCTTTTTTGCGAGCTGGTAGCGTTCCTCTAAGAGCGTTTCCATAGCCAACGCGCGCCTTTCGCTCTCTCTCTGTCCGTCTGAAAAAGTTAGGGAGTCCTAATAGTGGCTCCTCAGGGTTCAATAAAGTTCATTGTCTGTCTGTCTGTCTGTCTGTCTGTCTGTCTGTCTGTCTGTCTGTCTGTCTGTCTGATATTTGACGCGCGCCACTTTAAACACAAAGCAATGACTGACTTTTCCCGTTGGATTGTGGGGCGTGTTGACAACTATCATTTTCGTTCTGGAATTGAACTTTGACGACAACTCCTCTTTGTCCAGCAGCCAGTCCGCACTGGACATTAGCCCGTGCTTTTTCTGAAAAAACAACACATTGAAAGAATAAGGAAGAGAAATAAGCCAGAAATATCAGCAGCGATGAATGTTCCACGTACGGCTTAGAACGTTGAAAAATTCGCACGTAGGTAGCAAAACCACATAGGCACATTTTGTTTATGAGAAGAACGTATCAGTCATGCTGCGACAGTTCGTGCGCGTGCGTATGCACAAGTCTCTCAGGGCTTATCCAGCGCTAATTACATGCTTATTGGGAGGTTGCATGTCATGGCATGGCATGAGAAAATTTGGGTCATATTCGGTGGTATTGCCAGGCAGCGAATAACCGGGTCTATTACAGGCGAGCATTAGTGCTAACCGCTGGAGAAGAATATGTAGGCCCGCTTGTATCCGGGCTTGGCCTAGCAATTGGCTGAGCTCAGAGTAATAATACCGCATCATTTTCAGTATAAGGCCTACGGTATACATGTATTTTTTTCCCTTAGAGCGTATAATTTTTCGAACGATTAAAAGGACTTCCACGCGACATATTACTCGTCACTGCGTGCAATGACACCTCCAAAGCACTATTTTTTTGCGCCGATTATTTAGACCGCTGTTAAGAAACAGTATATTCAGTATGTTTACCGTATGTTAACAAAAAGTAACAGCAGTTAACAGTGTCATAAACAGTAAACAGAGCGAATTTAGAAAAAAAAATGCTCGTTTTTCTACTTGTATCAATATAAAGTCTTTTCGATATGTGAGTATGAATTGAGTGCTATGTGAGTATGAATTGAGTGCTATAAGAACATACTATGCCATCAACACAAACAAGAACCACAGTTCAATGAAACATGGAAGCGGCCACCGTGCGTTAGTTGCGCTATGGTTGCGTTAAATAGGCATTTTAAACGTCGGCCCCTGTAAAGCACTATTTAGCCACAAGTATTATTTTGAGCACCACTACAAGGGGCGCCTTCAAAAAGTTGTTGTCACTATTTCACACCATTAGCTTATCACCTTCGGTAAAATTAGGTCGGACCACAGGAAACTGTTATTTGTGCAGGTCACACGCATTTCATCCTTCCAGTGAATGAACACGAATAATGCCAAGGTGGTTTTTCTTTAAATGTGACCTCGAATTTGTTGTGCCGGGAATTGCCAATTTAACGTAATGAACGAGCAGTGCGAAACAGGGAGACAAAAAAAAAAAGAATGAACGAATGACAGGATGGTGAGTTGTGCGATATAGCATACGAAACCTACATTTGTAATGCCTAAACATACATCCTCTTCATTTATCAGGCGGTGCCCTAGGAACATAAAAGGCAGAAGAAGGCGTTTATGAGGTTGTCGTACTGCTTCAATGAAAAGAGTGGTTGTTGTAAGCATCTGAGCGTCGCATGTATCCGCGCATGCGAATTTGAATTCGCGTGCACGGTCCATGCGGTCCATGCGATTGATGAGAGACATAACTGTTAAAAGAAGAGCGAGGGCTTTCTAGATGTATTCTAAACTAAACTGCTAGTTTCCTGGTGCGTACGGTGCAATAATATTCGACTCACATGCTCTCAGAAGCCTGCACGACCGATCAGCACCTTTTCTGACTACAAGCTCAAAATGTGTTGCAGGGCTCCTTTAATCTTTAGTTAAGTCGATAAAAAATTTCGTTTTGTTTAATAATGTACCGAAATTTTATGCCAACGACTCAATATGGTAGTGCCATCAAGACAACCGAAAGAGAGAGAGAGAGAAAATGAGTAGGACTTTCAAGCTCTCTTGCGGTCGAAAATGTACTGCTATTAAACGACCAACTCGTCCTGCTCATCGTGATCGTGATTACTTAATTTTGTTTTCTCTTACTGTAGGGACAAATTTCCACGAGTTACCTCAGTGAGTGGTTAATTCAAAGTAAATGAAGGAGGGTTGAAGTTTACTAAAGAATGGCGTTGAAGTGGGGTATTAGAATTATTGGGCATTTCCTGGACATTCAAAGAGAACCTCGTGTGCTGGTCGATGCTCGCCGAGGTCCTTAAAAACTTTTGCTAAACTTTTAATCCAAACACACTCAAGTTATGATTCAAGGAATTGTCATATCGTGCGTTGAATTTGCGCTCACCAAAACGTGCGTTCACAAAATGAGCGCCAACTTTACTGCCAATGCAATGTTACGCGTTTGTTAGAAACAATTTTCATAGTCCTGCAGTATTTATTGCCACTGAACGCCTAAAAAGTTCACTTTCTTAAGTCCGAACATGATTTCAGATAGCATTAGTAAAGATAAATAGTTTGTAGGCGTTTTTTACATACTTTGCTTTGCAGCCATTGAAAGTGGGTATTAGATAACGAGGTTAATGTTATTTTTACGGCTGCCAATAAGCTAGAGAAGACATACATAACCGGGTGCAGACCACGAATGAGCGAGCAATGGACAAAAGACGGACGGTTATTTATTTCGACGTTGTAGTATCCCCGTATTAATAGATAATAAATGATTGATGACTGGAATATCGCCATCTAGTCTTTCTTTGCACAGTCGAGAGTGTAAACATGCACCAAAGGTGGATGAATGCGCGGTTTTACGTCGGCATAAGAATGAATATACACGTTCAATGGCCGACGCCTGGCATATCTATATGTTGTTGTTGTTATGGGGGTTTAACGTCCCAAAACCATCTCTGATTATGAGAGACGCTGTATAGGAGGGCTCCGTAAATTTTGCCCACCTGGGGTTCTTTAACTTGCACTGACATCGCACAGCACACGGGCCTCAACATTTCGCCTCCATCGAAATGCAGCCGCCGCAGCCGGGATTCGATTCCGCGACCCTCGGATCAGCAGCCAAGTACCATAGCCACTAGATGGCATATCTATAGTAATGGAATCGCTTGCGTGAGCCAGCCTTCGATTAACTCGCATAAGGAGTCAACGAAATACATATACATAGCTATATTTCGCCGAGACCGGTACTTGTGCCTGATTGGCTGGTGGCGCTACTATGCCTGAGCATACGCAGGCATGGTTTTGTGCCCACTTTATATTTCCACCACATCGTGCTGTTTCAGTTCATAGTCCGTGTTTACTTGTCTGCTTCTCTTATCTCATGCCACATCTTTGCAAGCCTTAACTTCTTTCAAGATGAACTCCTACCAACGACAATATTCTACCGTTATAGACTGTCCCTAAAATCAATTGCTCAGTCGCTCTCCTTTGCTGTTCTTTGTGCCTTACTTTGTCGCTGACTACAAAACTACAAAATTATGCTGGTTTGTGTAGAACACAGAGACGATTCCTGTATATTGTGCATGAATGACAGGACTAGAAAAATTTGAGATCGGAGAGAAGTTTTCATCTTCCCTTACGGGATGGAGTGGAATGAAGACGGGAACTCCTCCGGCCATCAGAGTCATAGGTTCGTAGCATTCGAAAAAGGGCTCAATTATGATCACCTGTATGAGGAGAAAATGCAAACGCATGGTTACAGAACACTCATGCCATAAAGAAGCTTGTCCAGCATCCTATATAGATCGGTTTGATGTGGCAGGCGTATACATGCGTGTGGATATATTCGGTATTTCTCGTGGGAGCTTTCATCGGATTGTGAAAGTTTACAGGGCACAGGTATGAACCGAAATATTCAGTTAGCAACATTTTTTTAACATTCAACAAGAAAAGTTCGATCTTCCCTTTTAACAGCAAAGCTGTTCGAGCTCGAGGTGTATATATATATATATATATATATATATATATATATATATATATATATATATATATATATATATATAGTCGGGAGTTTCCCGGTTCTGTGTCATTTCAAAACTACGATTTTACGATTTTATCGCAGATGTTTCTGGCCATTCGTACAGATAAGAGTGGCGCTATAGTAAGGACTTGCGCAGGCTACCATCTCGTCTAATTGCGTACCTACATCTGTTATCATTGGTAATATACTCGCTATGCTCACAATTTATCGCTCAAGCGTATAACATGAGGATATTTGGACATTTTTGGTTGTATCACAGCGTCGAGCATGTCTCTAGCAAAACGAGGCAGCGCTGGGCAGCGATCGCATGAAGTTGTTTCATGATACAATACGATATGCAAATCAGCAAGTATATCAAATAGAACTTTCTTTCTGCTAGAACCCTCTCATGGAAAGAAAACAGAAGATACTTTTAATACCATTCAGGCGAACTAGGGTCAGCAGCTGCAGGAACTTGAGCACTTGGGTTGAGCGAACCACTGTAGCTACAGACGGTGACGTTGAGATAGCAATATCTGGTACTTTGATACAGGCGATACATTATTTCGAATATTAGAAATACATATGCTGAAACATGTCTTGCCAAATGCATCGTTATACTGATAAACACTCAAAGATCGTCCAAGATATTATTTAAGACACATGCATTGTCGCTACTATCCAGCACTGACACCAGGATAGTAAGCCCATGATCAAGGAATGATGTTGCACTGCCCTCACCTCGTCACCAGGGTTGACAAGACCTTGGAAGGAACTGAAGAGTGCTTCGTAGGCTCCATGCCGTGATGAGCACTTCGTCCTGCGGGTTTATATGGCGTCGCGTAAGGCGAGAGTACATGTTGGCGAGTGCCTCTACGAGGCGAGGGTGACCCTGGAATAAACAAAATAAAAAGGAAGCAGGTGCGCGAGAAATTCGAGAGACGTGGTTTTGAAGTAGCTCTTTAGCGCTGTTCTGTCACTTTACATCAGCTGAACAGGCAAAACACCAAAATTATGCTCAATAGTCTAGCTAAAAAACAGGAATTTATAATTAGCAATGAACCCTTACAATGTGTGAAATGAATATGTATACCTGGGACAGTTAATAACAGGAACTCCTACCCAGGAAAAAGAAATTCTCCGTAGAATAAGGATGGGCTGGAGCGCATTCGGAAGGCAGTACGAAATCATGACGGGGAAAGTTGCCGCTGTCACTAAAGCGAAAAGTATTTATTCACTGCATTTTCCCGGTACTAACGTACGGTGCAGAAACGTGGAGGATAACGAAAAAACTAGATATGAAATCCAAGAGCGCGCAACGTGCAATGGAAAGAAAAATGATAGGTGTAACGCTAAGAGATAAAAAACGAGCGGGATGGATCAGGAAACAGGCAGGAGTCGCTGATATTATTATATCAATTAAACGAAAGAAGTGGACCTAGGCAGGGCATGAGGAGTAAAGATAACAGATGGACAGTAAGAACCGACGGAATGTATACCAAGAGAGGGAAAACGCAGTAGAGCCAGGCAGAAGGTTAGACGCAGCGATGAAATTAAAAAGTTTGCGGGCGTAAAGTGGAACCAACTCACTCAGGATAGGGTGGATTGTAAATTGTTGGGAGAGGCCTTCATCCTGAAGTGGACCTAAAATAGGATGATGATGATGAAGACGGCGTCACACGTCATTTAGTTAACATCACCGGGTGACTAAAATACTTAAGAAACAAAATCCAGGATTCCACCCTCAAAACCACGATATCATTACGAGGCAGGCCGTATTGTGGGACTCGAACAATTTGTACTACCTCCGCCACCATAGAGTTAATATACTGACTCTAGAGGTGAAGGTGCATGGGCCGAGGAATGGGGGTTACAGCCGGCGCTCGGCCCCGTTGCAACGTATCAGTGTCGGCAGCACAATTGTTATTGAAGGAGCTAAAAACAAGTAAAGGTTCCCGGATGCTGATTTCTTAAATAGCGAATGCATTTATGAAGATAAAAGTATGAATATGAAATTATAGGCAGGGTTAGCTAATTATGTAATTTATGCATTTCGCGATGTACGCATTCGATCAATAAAGCACGGTTTCGTATCTCTTTTATTTGTGCTTTCGGACACGTAGATGTTTCCTTTCGTACAGTTGGTAGGTGTTGGATATGACATATGTGATCACGCGATGGCACCTTCGTGCCCTTACGTTATCACGGTTACGACCTCCTTGGGACCGCAGCGTGTTAAGGAACTGGTGAGTTGACGAGGTGTGATACGAACATGGGTCAGTACGGTGTTCATCAATGTGGCGAAGACAACAGGTGTGGATGTAACGCTTGTGCGTGTGGTCGTCATTCAGCCATCTTGTTGGTGGGCCGATATACGCTTGTAAATGATCACGTCATCCACCTCTCGCCTCCGTCGCATTTGGCAGCGATGTCTGCCGAATACGCCTGTGACGCCGGTGCTCCAGAACATGCAGCTCTTCAGGTTTGACCGACTGAATTATCATGAAAGCGGTAAAAAATTCTTCTGATAGCCGGCATATAAAAGTCACTTCATATAACGTACTGAGTGATTGGGCAAATTGGTGCCTCATGATTCCTAGAATAGCGTGCGTGCAAATAAACAAGCACGACGAAAGGAAAAAAGACAAGTGCATAATACCCACCGAAAGCTTATCGAGTGACACCACATGTGTATACACACATATAAAATTTAAGAAACAAGGATTGATTGGTTTGTGGAGTTTAACGTCCCAAATCTAGCTCTGATTATGAGGGACGCCGTAGTGGAGGTCTCCGGAAATTTCGACCACCTGGGTTTCTTCAACGTGCGCTGACATCGCACAGCACACGGGCCTCAACATTTCGCCTCCATCGCAATGCAGCCGCCGCGGCCGGGATTCGATCCCGCGACCTTCGGATCAGCAGCCGAGTGCCATAACCACTAGACCACCGTGGCGGGGCAAGAGAACAAGGATGATGAAAGACAAAAAAAAAAAGGACTGCATGCCGTAACAGAGCGTGCCTCCGCAGAAGGTTTGAAGATTGGGCGATCCAGTTGGAGCTGGTTATGCATCCTGAGCGGTCAGCGCGAAAAACGAGGATGCAAGCAGGAAGGGGGAGCGTGCTGTGGTTTGTGTCCGTTTCTGCTTGTGCTCTCGTTTTTCGCGCTGACTGCTGAAGAGGTATAATAGAGCGTGCATCCCCCAGTAAAAGAAGCTGTTACGTTCTTTTTCCTTTGCAATTTTGGACAGGAGGTCCCCCTGCAGCCTAGTGCTTTCGGACCTCCTTCTGTATAATTATCTTGTGTAATATTTTATGTTTGTAATAATATTTGAAATAAACTTGAAACTTGAAACTTGAAACCGGAATTTCAAGTCAGGTACCTTGTCAGACCAGCCAATTGGGGTATCACTAAGACATGAGAGCTTTTCACGCGCAGTATTTGGAGCTTCAACGATGACTCGTGTGCACTCTTAGCACGGTAACCTTTAGATTATTTTATAGGTGCACAAAAATGTGAAAATATGCTCCTTTACTAAAGGTTAAAGTGCTTTAACCTTTAATAAAGAAGCATATTTTCGCATTTTTGTGAGCCTATAGAATAAACTAAAGGTTACCGTGCCAAGAGTGTACGTTTACTACTATACACTTGAGCGCTAAGCCTTAACCGTGCGACCACACCCGCGTAGGTGTTGCCCTAAAGAAAATAGAAAGCCCAGTGTGCACTTCACACTGGGCTCTGTATGGTCCTCCTGTGGGCGCTATGCCGCCATGACGAACTTACGGTGATAAACGTGTATAGCGTTACACCGGACGATTCAAAGACTGCGCCAACTAAACGGTCTTAATATCGATATCGAGCCCTCGACTCTGTCTCTTCGACCTCCTCAATGCAGGTGAGCGTTGCACGCGTTTGAATTCTCAAACCGCATTGGTGTGCCAACTTCTTAACGTCATAGCAAGTTTTGGGACGCGCTTTTGCCGCGGGAGAGAGATGTTACGGACCGATACCAACGTAGATCTATTGCGGCGTTATCCAAGGTGACGAAGACGTAAAGTGTGCGTGAAAAAACTTCCGAGTGTGCCCCTTACGTCCTAAAACCAGCTGTGATTATTAGAGACGCCGTAGTGGAGGGCTCCGGAAATTTCGGCCACGTGGAGTACTTTAACGTGCATTGAGATCGCACAGTACACGGGCCTCAACGTTTCGCCTCCATCGAAACGCAGCCGCCGTGGCCGGGATGCGACCCGCGACCCTCGGATCAGCAGCCGAGTACCATAGCCACTTGGCCACAGTGGCGATTTTCACTTACTTCAGCCTCTTCCTCGAACAACTCGAACATCTAGCGACAATATACGAAGAAGTGAATCTGATCCAAACGCCTCGCTTGATTTATGTCAGCAATCTGCCAAATGCAGAAATTCGACAACTTCGAGGGCAGGAATGACGAATTTCTACCAGAAGGCGCTTGTAAAAACTGCGTTCTCCACTTGTGAACTTTGCATTTGCAGTGCATGCCGCTTACAGCTGCAAAAATTGGCTGCGCTTTTCATACCAACGTTTGGTATCCGTATATAAATGTGCGTGTGTGTGCATGTGTGCATGCGCGCGTGTGTATGTATGTGCGCGTGTGCGTTTTACACTAAGCCTGACGTGTGGTTCTGAACCCCTCCAATCGGGACAGATGCAGTTTTCGTGATTTAACGACTTCTTGCAGGAAGTCAACATAATCAGAACCAAGGCATACAACACAAACATTTCGATAACTGAAACTGTAGTGGGTAAAATTAGAGGTTGCTTTCTTTCCTTATCAGTTTTTCGTGCCACGGGTTTAGGCATGCGAAGGGCGGCGAAATTAGGTAAAGTTTTTGAAAAAAGGCTTCTCTAGGTTGTCAACAAAGTATTCTCTACGCCTAGAGTTTGATCAAAATATCTAGCGGGAAGAAATTAAGAGCCTTGCAGGCTCTTACAGCAAGCGAATCTTTTGTGCTGCAAATATAGCTTCAGCGAACTGTAAACGCTTCTAAAAGCGCATAAGACCAACATAAATAAATAAATAAATAAATAAATAAATAAATAAATAAATAAATAAATAAAAGCCAATAGCATGAGTGCGCACGTATAGGTACTCACAAATCCACGGGTGTATTGGTGAAGCGGACTTTTGGAGTCGGGATACTGTAGGGCTTTCACAATAAATTCTGGTGGTGGAAAATTGGGAAATCCATGTCCCAAGTTAACAGCACCCGTCTCCGCCGAAAACTTGGCAAACTGAGTCCTGGAGTACAGTCGAAAAAAAAAAAAAACATGCGTAGAGCATTTGGTGTATAGCCCTATGTAAATGCAATTATAAAGAAAGGACGATGTGACACCGTGTACCAGATTGATAGAAGAATAAATGCGCGCGGATGCCCTTGCAAGGGCACTATGAGGAAATTACTGTGCGTGCTACACAAGTTTCATTGTCAGCTGCCCGTCAAAATTTCTCACAAGAAGTGCAGCATATTTAAGGGTTCGGCACATACCACCACAGTGCTTCTATTTTAATTATACTGTAGCAATCGATGGAAGCTATATTGCACTGAACGGGCTTAAAATTACCAGCACGCGCAAAGACATCAGCGCAGAAATGACAACACTTTTCGTCTTCGTCATGGGGCGGATGCCATAAACAATAGTTTATTTATTTATTTATTTATTTATTTATTTATTTATTTATTTATTTATTTATTTATTCCGATCTGCTGGATCTGGGTCACGGAAACGGCAGAGTTTGCACCTTATGCGTGCTGTTTGCGGATTGCTTTGCTGCGCTTCGGCGGTTGGGAGAACAAGGTTGTTAATCATAAGCGGAGACAAGACCTCGCCTTCAGTGCAGGTCATGTTTAAACATTTTGTATAGAAAAATTAGCTCCAGTAAGTTCACTGGTAACCACAATCACTTCAATGTGCGTAACCTAATTGCCAACATGAGTCAAGAAATCCATCTTGAACTATACCATCGAATTGAGGCCTGCGTGCTCTGCTATCGGTAGCCGATCTGAAAACCAGAGGGGCTTCCTTAGTAAATATTTGTCACACGCGTGAGATAGGAGGAAGTTCTAGCCTACACAGCAATTTCTTTTTATTGAGTCGGTCTTGAGAACATCATTAGTTATCCAGAAATTGGGCCCGTTTGGTTTTAGACGAAATTCGTTGCTTCATTAGATGCACCAACATTTGTTGACTAAAAGTGTTGAGAGGAGAGGGTGGTGGCGAGAGGGTAGTTTAAAGCGCGGCGCTACATAGCATTCCCGACAAAAGCCCTAAGCGCACTTCGTGTCTCACGCATGCGCAGGGGTTTATACACTATTTCCATGGCGGCTAAAACGTTTTTCAACCACTGATATAGATCTCTGTAAATGCTTGCCGTGACCCGCATTCACAAAAATTCTTTCTTCAAGCGACCCAGCATCACTTCTTGAACACAGTCAGAAAACGGTGCCGATCAGTCGTCGAGGTTTTTGTGAACATGTGAGCCAAATATTAGCGCACTGCGTCCAACGGGCAACTCACAATTTGTCTTCAAACACAGCTGAAAAGCGCCGGCTCTTTCTTCCGCACGTGACGTCATTGTGGCCACCGTCTATGTTGCTTGACTTTTTTCGTTGCACTTTAAAGGGGCGTATACTAAAGTGAATTACGATTTTGCTCGTGTTATCAAATTTCCTTTGCACATTACCGAAACCGCCACTTTCGCGAGACGGCTTTTGGTCAGATAGAAAATGCGTAAAAAGAAAGAAGGTTCCCGCACTTATATGCGTGACGTCGTACACCGTTTACGGCGTCTACAAAGCGCTACATAACTATTTATAGGTAAAAGATGCATGCATTGCGTTTTAGGGAAGTCAGAAACATAACAAGGCGTGTTTAAGACAATTTGACTGAGCCAATGTGGCGAGAAAACTACAAAATAATAAAAAAAATATCGAGGGGTCACCTTCTAAAAGTTTTGGCGCGGTATTTAAAGGTGAAACGAAACTGAAACTTCCATCTTGCTTTTATCCTCTGATATTGGACATGAACTGACTGAATTAAAGACAGTGGAGTTCCCGCATTATTATCGGGAACTATACTGTCCTCAATTCCGCCATGTCTATCAGTCTAAAACCACTTTAGCGTTTCACTTTAGGGCCCGTTTAAGAGAGATACGCGCGTTTATATATTGAATTGAAAACGAACAAGCAAAGCATATCAGATTACCTTTCCGCAATCATGATATCAGCCAATGCTATTTCTGCCTCAAGCAAATCAGTCGGAGCATCCAGTGACGTCATTTGCTGAAACAAGATCGGTTGATTGATTGATTTGTGGGGTTAACGTCCCAAAACCAGCTCTGATTATGAGAGACGCCGTAGTGGAGGTCTCCGGGAATTCAGACCACCTGGGGTTCTTTAACGTGCCCTGACATCGAACAGCACACGGGCCTCAACATTTCGCCTCCATTGAAATGCAGCCGCCGCGGCCGGAATTCGATCCCGCGACCTTCGGATCTGCAGCCGAGTGCCATAACCACTAGACCACCGTGGCGGGGCGGAAACAAGATCGGGCGATACCCCCATGTGCTAGAAACCAAATTGTGAATACCCTTACGCATGCAGTGCAATAATGTTTGACTCACACTTTCACTGGAGCCCCCACGGCTGATCAGTACCGTTCTCTGACTGTTCAAAAAGGTGTTTCAGGGCCTATTTCGTAAGAGAACACTTTACAACACTATATAGTTCGGAAAAGTTTCTGTAATACATGTTATCCCGGAACCGACACGCTAGTGGGAAACCACCTGACTATGGTTCCGGCAAATCACTCCTTTTGAGCATTTTATTCCGACAAGAGATCCTTTAGACTCAGCGCAGTTCGTGGGGTAGTGTTGACACCACAGGCGTGATGAAAGCTTTGTGCAGAGGCGGTGTCGTACCCTAGAAGTTGAGACTGAGGGGCTATTATTGCTGGTTGAAGCTTTCTTGTCTTTAAATATCATGGAAAAGCAAGAGGCGTAGACAAAGAAGGCTAATTGCCTGGACTTCTACCTTACTCATGCTTTAGCCATTTCTACGACGAAATAAATAAACATCCCGCAATAAATGCGAACAAGACATACGCGATCGACGCGGGGAACTATGCGTGTCCCTGAATCGTAGCTCTATACAACTGCAGAAATAAGCGTGATTTGTAAAGAAAAAAATGCAATTCCCTCTACTTTTTTTTCGCCTATATGAAAATAAGGAATAGGCTGACACACTTATGGGCGTCGCCAACTGCTCATGAGTCGGCAAGCAAAAATAAAAATGCAGGAAGCAATGGCAAATATACTTCTGAGCTTGAGTGAAGGATGGCACGGAAGGCGGGACGAGCGAAAAATAGACACGCTCGGTATCGTAAACAAGTCCAATTTTGTAAAAAAGTATGCAGCATGCAGAACAGGTTGAGCAGACCTGACGGCTGGCGTACCCTCAACTATCTCCACCGAAGAGCACACGTATATGTATTGTGGTAAGGTAAACACGAAATACACATACTGTACTAGCTATCGTCCTCAAAAATCTTAATACCCCGGTAGTACAGTACCACTGCGGCTACTCACCACACGTTATCTCGCATACCCTGGACGCGCTTTGCGACCTGGATTTTCGCCATCTTCAGCTGCAATAAAAACATATTTCTCTGTGTGTTATAACACAAAAAAGACCTTGGAAGAGAGCTCCTATAGAACCTTTTCATAAACTGCAAGCTAGCTTCCCTGCAATGCAGCTTGCCCTACTAATGGCGGCATTGGCAATTCGGCAAACAACGTGTGCAAGCGCAATTTGCTTGCGATAGGGCATGTAAAATGTCGACGCAGCCCTTCTGATACAAACATCCCCAAAAAACGGGTCACAGCATTTGCAACTTGAATTTTGACAGCATTTAAATAAAGGCAGCTGTCGCCATTAGTAGGGCAAGTCGCATTGCAGGGAAGCTAGCTTTACAGTTTATGAAAAGGGTCTATAGATGATAGTGGCGGTGTTGGTGTTATTATGTTGTTTGAATAATGATCCTGTGCCTCATGGTGGCGACCCTTTCCGTCTTTGGAAGCGATGACCAACTGCTTCACCCGTTCGTGGGTTATGATGAGTTTATCACACGTCACTTGAGGGAGCTCGCAGGAGATACTAGGGAAGGGCAAATCCCCGTACTCCCCCAATGCGTGATCCTGAGCACCTGATCTATTGAGATTACACTTGTGACAGTTCGTATTGAACCCTCCGTTTGAAATAATTGTCATTCTTTGAAGACTTTTGAAATAGTGCGTTTGTGGACGGCGAAGGAGTGTGGCCTACACTCTTGTGAGGGTGCCACCTCGCGGAGGGTAAAGTCTCTCTTCCTTCTTGCATTGATTTCTAATATCTCTATAAGGAAACGGCGCCTCACACGGGAAAACTGTACCCGACTGTTACACCTCGAGAAGCATCATCTAGTCACCACACTTTCTCTCTCCGGTCGCCACACTTTTTGAACATGAGCGTTCGTTCTGTTTCGCTCAATGTATAGTATACGCGTACTACAGTTTTGTCATGCTGGTTATTTTCCTGCAGTTTTGGTGAACCGCATGTTCTTAGAATATACTTCACTACTAACCGACGCCTCACAGCCTGGGGCAATGGATCCCTTACTGCCGATTCCATGGGAGGGAGTTCCGCCCATGGTTGTCTAGACGTTCCTAACCGCCTCTGGCCGTGATAAACGGGCCTGATAAGCAATTTGTTCAGTGCCTCAATAAGCTCTTCAAGGGTATTGTATGCGAGCTACTTAATCATTTCTTTAGCCCTGGCATCTTTAGGGAGTTCAAGAGCCGCCTTTTGTTGTTGTTGTTGTTGTTGTTTTGTGGGGTTTAAAGTCCCAAAACCAGTTCTGATTATGAGAGACGCCGTAGTGGAGGTCTCCGGAAATTTCGACCTCCTGGGGTTCTTTAACGTGCACTGACATCGCACAGCACACGGGCCTCAACATTTCGCCTCCATCGAAATGCAGCCGCCGCGGCCGGGATTCGATCCCGCGACCCTCGGATCAGCAGCCGAGTACCATAGCCACTAGACCACCGTGGCGGGGCAAGAGCCGCCTTTTAAGCAGCACGTATTATGTTGTTACTTATTTACTCTGTCGATGAAACATAGGTGGCAATATGGGAAAGAGTACATAGTGCAGATGACCAGGGACTTCCGCAGTAACTGCGTGATGTACCGCGCGGAGGAATGCGCCTAAGCAGGCTACATATTTTCAGCCCTGGCTTACAGCCTTGCTGTTTCTTCTGAATTGTGAACATTGTACTGCACCATCATTTATAGGACTCTTGTCGTAAAGACTGATGGCACTCGTCTGTCCACCGCAACCACCTGGACGGTGTAGTCGAACTGCCCACCATACTAGCTTTGTCAGATTTGTTTCTACTGGTTACAAGTTCATTGACTGATTGATAGATTGATTGATTTGCGGGGCTTTACGTCGCAAAATCGGCTTAGAGGTTAGGTCTCTGTGGGAGAGAACGCAACCTCGTTTCACCTCTGTACTCTGGCCCGTATCAGCTGCTTTTGCGTAAGGCGTCAGAGGTTTTTCCATCTGACCCACTCTGAGTCCACGTGGAGATACCATGCTTATCAGGTCAGCCCCTGGTCCCTAAGCGGATCTGTCTAGTCTTAACGTCGCCCAGATGAAGTCTCGCTACTCATCATTTAAGGATGTCCGGAATGTACGTGCGCATACGCTGTTCTAATTCATTGGGACTAAATTCTAATTTCATTTCTTTCAATTCTAATTCATTTGGACTAAATTCTAATTCTTGCAACACATTGTTATGTAGCCTTATTATCCATTCATTGAGTATGCATAAGATAACGAGTACTATAAATTTACCAAGGCATTAATTAAACCACAGAGAGAGCAAAATAGTGGAGAGGGAAAGGCAGGGAGGTTAAACAGTTAAGGACAAATGGTTTCCTACCCTTCACATGCGAACGGGATGGGAGAGATTGAAAGATGGGGAGGAAAGAAAGAGAATAAGAATGGAACGTAGGTGTTGCAGATCCTTTAGAGGGAAAACTACTACGCCACGTCGCGCAAAGTAGTTCATCGGGTCGAACGGTATCGCGTCGCCAGAGCACACGTGTGCCGAGTCAGGCCACCTGATCCGCTGTGGAGAGGCATCGCAGCTGCTCTCGCTCGGTGACTAGGCGATCGTGTAAAGGGACACAAATGGCTAATACTAAATCAAGGTAAACTGTTGAAATACCATTCAAGAAACGTCGTAGGGCTTTTTGATGAAAAGACAACGGCTAGTTTGAACGAAAATCGTATATTAGTGGCCAAAATTACATTCGAATTATACAAACCACCCGCCTTGAACCAGGACCTGTTGACGTAGGTTCAATGGCCGACAGTCCAGCCACGTGTGCGAAAGGCAGGACCAGGCAGGACAGTAAAGGGGTTTAGCTAGTGTCAAATGCAGACACCACTGTCAGCAGCAGCGGAGAAACGTGCTTCCATGACGTCGTAAGTATAGAGACGAGTTGACAGAGGCGGCCCCATGCCCCTCCCGTTGGCCCGCTGCATACCCCTGCCCATGCCGACTGCTGTTTGTAGGTGCGTAGCGCTTTGGTGACTCGCCGTGTCGACGACGGTCACCTCCTCCTGTCGCGTGCTCGTGCTTCCCGCCGATACACACGACGCTCAAGAGAGGGCGCCACAGCCTCGCGGAGCGCGTTATTTCTCCTCGTCCGGCACTTGTCCGGCGCACGAGAACCGCTGGGTTGCCCGTGCTACGCAGTTTCTCAGGTTTCACAGCAGTGCAACCGTTTAGCAGTCACCTATCACACACCGGCGGCGGCAAGGACGGCGGTTACACCCTTGTACAATGCTCCTTTCGCACTGACTGCTCCCGGCATGTGCGGTGGCAGTAATTTTTTTTTCTCATAACGAGTGTTTTATGCCGGGGTCTACCAAGATTTTACTCAAGTACTTCCGTCACGGAAGTGCACAATGGTCCACTATTAAAGGGAACACCGAAGCGCGTGATTGTTCGGCGCCACCGCCGGGCGGCGGCCGCAACGAGTTTCACGCAGGCGCACTCAGCGTGGTGGGCGGTGCTAATTTGTAGTCTGCTATCGTATGCTGCTGCGCTTCAAGTCGCCGCGAAGCCAGCTGTCCACGCGCTTTGAAAGTTGGCCACGGACTGCATGGTGACGCTCAGATGGAAAGCCGTGGCAAAGCTGAAAATGAATTAGTAGAGGTAAAATACTATCTCAGTGATATTTTTGCTGATTCAACGGGCAAAATAAACAATGCGTCGGTCGACTTTGTATGCGTGAACAATTCTGTTCACTGCCTTAATTGGCCTATGCGTTAGTTTTGCAATAGCGCGTTCACTGTGAATTGTTAGCCACTGTTCAACAACACGCTGCCGTCAATTCGTTGCCCCTCGATTCGCCACGTTGCCGCTTATGACATTCAATAGCTTCTGTGAAGACACCTTCCGCTTTAGGGTTATACCGATTCCTGTGACCGGGGGATCAACCGCACTTTTTTCGATGATTCAAGCTTCTCGCAGTGTATATCGTCGCTTTTTTTTATTAATAAAACAGAAGTGAGCGAGCAGCCTTTTTTTCCGTCTTTGAATGCATTGCAACGATCTTTTCATTAATCGAAGTTTGAAAATCAGCGACATTTTTCTCAGGCTCGACAACGTCACCGGGCCAAGTAAGCAGAATATACCGCTGGTGGCAAAAGCCTTGCCCTGCATTTACCTAAGTGTCTCGTCGAACAAAACACTGGTGTGGATAATTAGATAAGATTGACATTAGGCGCACCGCTGACTTGACTACAGCGGCCTTTCCGCGCACGCACGCGCCGCTCCTCTCCTTGGATTTCGGCGCTCGCGCTCGTCTTTCCGTCGCTGCCTGCGCTTCTGCGCCAGCGACAGGCTAAGTACAATCATCCGGCTGACGTCAGGCTGCGACTTCTCAAGCAAGGACAAAATTGCCTGCCAAAACACCGGAGCAAAGGAAAGACAGATTAGCACGTTATAGAGAACGCAAGCGCGCCTTTCGCTCATGATAAGTAGCTTTAGCAGAGTTACAGATTAGCGAAATGTTTGCCCGGTTTTGGCGACGTAGCTTATGAGACAAGCCATTTTCGCTGTAGCACTAGTGCAGCCTTCTCTGACATCCCGATGAAATCGGCACACGATCGCTCGAAAAAGTAATCAGAGAATATGTTCATGAGCCAGACGGGTTGACTATAGGGTAACAGGATTTTCATGTGATGAGTTAATGACGACATTGCTGTTCTGCAGATCTACATCCACCCATCCGTACGCCTATCAAATGCGATCTCGAATCTACAGCCAATAACAAAGAAAGCTTGCAGAATTTGAGGCCTTTGATAAACGCGTTTTATAAACGCGTCTTTGCTCATGCACCTGCGCGCAGAAACAACGTTAAACGCTCTTTTTTCGAGCTGCATTTGCTTGCAATCTGAGCAGAGTATACAGCTGTCCTTTGCTAGTTGTGCTATATCTGTGCTCATTTTGCTGATAAGAACATTCCCAGTCGGTGCCAATGTCGCGATTCAAAAAGTGGTCGGGCTTACTTTTGTACGTTGGCATTCGGTTGTACTGTTGGCGCATTCAGTTTCACTCCCGACTGTCTTCGTTCCGACTTCTGTTATTATTACGTATTACAAGTTCGTCAGTGCGCGCGCACAGAAACGAACGCTGACTGTTCACTGCAGGAAATCGCGGCCGTCGGGGCTTGCGGTCGAAATTATTCGACGTCGTTGCGCATTTGCAAAAAATAACCGTAAATGCAGCGCAATTATGAACACTTGTACATCGTGCGCTTGCATCTTGCATGTGTGGCGGCGGTTTCCGCCCTGAACACAGGAAATGGCGTCCCAATTTTTTAAATTTTTTTTTGCCAGGTGTTGCTGAAAGAGCGTTGTCGATCGTTTCATCGTGAGCATTTTTCTAGGGTATCACATGTCTTCATTTTATAGCGTTTCCATATGCTGCAACGAACTAACAGATTGTGGCTGGCCGTATACCTTACGAGCACTTACTCACGCAATCAAATTTATAGCAAAAAAACTTGGCCCGTATTCACAAAAACAACTTACGACAAAAATGTTCGTAACAGAAAATTTCAGCCAGTCCTGATGCTGGACATATCATTACAGAAGCCCGCCTTACCAACGGCAATAAGCACTTACGAAAGAGAAGTTTTGTGAATTCGGCCCCTGGTCCACTCATATTGCACATCAGCATAATTTTTTAACCATTGGACGCCGTAATTGCCGTTAAGCAGCCCAAGTTCATTTAGCGCGCGTTTCCTAAATGGAAAGCTTACTTCGAGTCCATCTGCAACACCGTCGCTCTCAGGGTCCCTGAAACACTTTCTGAACATACTCAGGAAATGGCTCCCGCTAGCTGTGGGGGTCCTCGTGAACTTGTGAGCCGAATATTAGCGCATTGCACGCCGCAAGAAACTCGCAATTTAGTTTCAAATGCAGCTGGAAATCACTTGCCCTTCCCTCAACAAATTACGCCACTAGAAGTAACGACTACGTTGCTGGACCTCTGTCGGTGTTCTCAAAGACAGTTACATAGACTACATTTATTTGTTGAACACAAAGCCATTAAATAAAGCCTTCCTGAGCATGCTGCCGTTATCACGGAATCAGCCAGTGATAGCCCGGCCTCAAGCGACCTACAGTCGGTGTCCCTTGAGGCGTCATTTGTTGAGAGAAGAGCAGGAGGTTTCCGGCTTTTCTTTATTATTATTTTTTTGAAACCAGATTGCAATTTCCCGCGGGTGCTTGCAGAGCAATATTATTCGAATCACATGTTCATGGAGGCCTCGACGACTGACCGGCACCGTTTTCTATGTCCAAAAAGTGTTGCAGGGCCCCTTTAAGGAACACGTAAAACGCAGAAATACTCATATGGTACATTCCCTGGGCTTTTTTTTTAACTATAAAGGTGCTGTATACGGGAGCAGGAAAGTCATATTTTGCCTACTGCGAGATCTAAAGCCTTCTTCTATAGCATGATTTGCGAGAATTATTACTTCATTTTTGCGAAAATAGCCAAGTCTCGCTAGGCCTCAAAAACGAAATAGGACGACGAAGACTAAAAACCAATATCTCTGCACGAGGAATAAATGACGCATTTTGATGAACTACATCCCTTATGCAGGAAAAAAGAAAGGAAGAATATGTCGTCAATGCATTCATGGCGTACATGGACGTGTTGCGATGTATACAACGGTTTGCAAGAGTCCTAGTGACGCATGAGCGATATTTCTTTTAGAGCGATGCATAACACATTGCCTACCCCCTTGCTATGCATGCATTATTATAGACTTTTAAATATTTGTGTCATATTACACAAATGTTTTGTTACCACGCACCTCATGTATGTTGAGATTATTATTAGGATTTTTTTTTTGTTGTTGAAAGGCAGGGAGTAAAACGGGCGTTCTCCCTTGGCGAGGTAGTCATAGCAGCTTCACTCGATTCGAAAGTTTGTCAACGTCACACAATCGTCATTAACACCATCCAGTGGTCGCTGGCCATTGCCACTGGGAGACACGGTTAACACCACAAAGAAGGCAGTGCAATGGGGCAGTGGAACGAAAGTTGTACTTGTGTCAATATTCATAAGGTTCGCTCGCTAGATTCGAAAGCTGACTGACAAGGAAGCTTTCGTCAGCGATGCGTCCTGGTTTAGTATTGCCCGAACAACACCCCGAAGACTCCGTCACATGGACAGTCTTTCCTCGCCACCCAGCGTTTTCCAGTTACTATCACACATTAAGTACGCCTTACTCGTGCAGTACCCCATGGTGAACCAGCGGTCATACTCGCCCATGATGTGTCGCAGTCAGTGTGGCCGCAGCAAAAAGGTCACAAACGTCCTGCCACCCCGCAGGAGGTAAGAGGGACTGTCATAAGAAGATGAAAGCCGGGTAATGACGCAGTACTACAAAGCACACGCCGCCCTCTATGAGGGGACGGCGCGGTTTGTCTGCGTCTTGCTTCGTCTTGCGGTTGCGGCTCCGCAAGACCTAGCTGGGTTGTGACGAGAATATGTGTCACCGAGCCCGAGCTATGAGACACGAGAGCTAATTGACCGGAAAGATTATGAGAACCGACGTATCAGTTCCCCGAAAATGACACACGAAAGCTTGGGCGATCAAGTTTTAGGTCCACTTGGTGCACTAGCAAAACGACAGCAGTGGTTCAAAGACTGAGTCAGAACCAAGGGTGATCAAAACAAAACAGAGATAGTATCACTGAACAGGCAGTTACAAAAACGTGGACAAACACGCCTCCTCAAAATACAAACATAGACGGGCTATACAACATAACACGGAACCAACCAACAGCAAATGTACAAGCTCTTGTATGACAGTGGAGAATAAAACACAAAGAGGGTGCTATTCACCGGAGCCACTCGAAGCGTCTCATCAACGTGAGGCTTGCAGGTCGATCTCGGCGGTTATTCCGCGGAGCAACGTCGTTCAACTTCTTTCTACTTTCACCGCATCAGACTCGCTGACGTCTGGGACTGCTGACGAACACCCATTGACGACAGCCCGTGGTTGGTTCTTCAAATTAGCTTCGGCGAGCCTTCGGGACGTTTCGGCGTGGTCACGCGATCGCAGCACGCGCAAAGCTGAGGGAAAGCTTTTGATTAAGCCGGTAGCTTCTTCGCGTCGGAGGGTCGGAGGCGCCTTCTTCTCTTTTCCGTAGACGCGTGCTCTCTGCTTCCTACTTCTCTCCCCGTCTGTCTCGCGCGCTCACCCGCCGCGATGCTATGACTCACTGTCGCATTCTTGAATTGTTCAGAACACACTAGAATCGCGCCGAGTATGCTTCGGCCAGCCGTTGCGTTACGTTAGGCGCGCTGAGGTTACCGCTGCCCGCGCCGTTTTTCTTCCCAGGGTTTGATTCGGCGCGGCGTCTCTGAAACGATGCCGGGCTCTTCGACTAAGTGGGCACTATTCTGTGACAAGGAGTTCCAAAGTGGAGGCTAAGCATGCTTAGCAGCGTGTGCACGACATGCAAGGTGTTTGTCGCCCAAGCACATTGTTGCTAACTTTGGCAACAGACACGTTGCATGTCTTGCATCTCCGAAAAATTAAAACGTTCGAAGTAGTTCAATCGCTCAGCAAGCTCTTAATACGTACCAATTCAAATCTCCGGCTATAAAAAATCTCTGCCTGTTAGGAGAACAGAATTCATAGAAACGTAGTGATTCTCCTTTAACTTGTGAGTTATTTGCACAAAAGCCAATACTGGGAAACTTAATAAATGTGGCCTAAAGAGCACCAGCAGGCTAGTAATAGGCTGGCGCTGTTTCAGACTATTAGAGATGTCTGTGGGCATTGATTCACCAACTAGTTTTTCACATTGAAGCAATGCAAGATAGGTTTGCCAAAACAAATACGCAGGAGCTCTTTAAGCATTAGCATCACGACTACATCACTGACGCTGGCGATGCTAATGCACCAGCAAGGTGTATCAGATACTATCGACGCGTATGTGCGGCCCTCGAGCGAAGACCTAGAAGGTATGCGAAAGAGAGGCGTTTGGGCTCAAGAGCGTGGATACAGTGGACGAATGTTCAAGCCCCATTGAACCGTCTCTGCTTACACTAACGTTACAACCTCGACTTCTGCAGTTAGCGTTAAAAAACACTATGGTGTTCCTGCTGAGCAGCTTTGTGCAAACCTAACTGTGGTATAGCTACACTAGTCAAAGCAGAAAGGAGTGCAAACGTCCAGCTAACTTCTTCAAATAATTTTATTTTTCTGGGCACTGGAAATCTGCAGCTGTTTCTTTTCGGTTCGGCGTTATGCACAATCGAGGCGCAACGCTTGCAGTGCCGATGGCGGTGCTTCGCATTATTCCAGCGTTTTAAGACGTCGTCAGCGCGGCGGTGTGCCTTTCAATCTGTCAGCTCCTTGAGAAAATCTGAACGTCTTTCAACGAATGCGTCTTTCAACGAATTTTATATAGGGAACGAGCGGCCTAAACAAAAGATAAGTGAACTGAGCGACACGAGCGTGCAACGTCTCGTTTCACAGCAAAGCTGCATGTGGCTAGCCGATTCGTCCATCTGTCACCTGTACAACGAAAGCAAAGTGGGCCGATCCCAAAGACAGGGCGGAACCGTGTGAGGTGCAAAAGTCTTTAAGGCCCTTTGGGGAGTATGTACGCGCGTATGTTCTTATGTGACTTTCTTCCGTAAGCAAACACTGTGCGCCGATATCGGAGGTTTTGCTGACACGCCATAGTCTGGGTAGAATGCGTTTGCAAACCTCAGGATAAAACCACACCAACCAGTAGCGCATCAGCAAAAGAGATCGTCAGCCCCAGATTCGTCCTTTGTGTATAATTACACAAGATTTGCGGGTGTTCTAACTTCACATAGTGGAAGGGCTGTAGTTTTTTCTGCCGTTCCCTTTTCTGTGATGATAATAAAACATGCCTCATCCTACACAAAGAACAGAAAGTAACTACAAACAGTGTATTGTTATAAACCTTGTCGCCGGTCGTGATAAAACCGCGTTGTCCAATCTATATATACATCAAATGAGTATCTATCCTTGATAAGTGTCTACGGAGTGTATACTTTACCTGTCATTACATTGTAGCCTTCCTTCAGTTTCTCTCGGCCCTTTGCGATAAAGCGCAGGGCAGGAGTAATATGAGTGAGGAAAATATAGAGCAGCAAAATATTTTCTTCGCGAGCATTATGAGTGGATATAATAGGAAAGCCTTCGATGCAGGCACGCATGTTCCAGTTAGCGATAATGGGGTAATAAAAATACTGCTTTTGGAAGTCATAACTGAGGGGACAGTGAAGATGAAGCGGGGTGATATTTCGGCTGTATTACGAGAGAAACAGGGCCAGAGAGACGTTACTCGCCATAGTGACTGCACAAATACCAGACCGCAATGGCCGGGCGGAAATTCGTGTTCGCTGGAATGACCCCAAGCAACTCGGTTCCCAACGCTGAAATTGCCGCAGCAGCGCAAAAGCAAGCCTCCCTTGGCGGAGAACCTAGCGATCTAATTGCTGGCAAGAGCTCTAAAGAGAGTGTCAATGGCGTCAGTATTAAACGTAACAACCAGCCTGTGTCATAGTAAATGGATATATTATGCGGTGCCACCAAGCGCAGAAATGTCGCGTAGTCTGTCGTGAAAAATGCCCGTAATGACATCAACACAAAACGGACTTCGCGCTTGCTTGGTAACAAAGTAAATCTGAAATGACACTTTACACCGGTTTATGGCTACTAGGTCACCGATTGAAGGGCATGATAATGAATGGCGATAAAAAAATCAGTGAACATTGGGCTATGTCACCAAAGGAGGCGCTAACATTGGCGAGCGCGTGTACAAGTGACTATGAATTTAACAAAACAAAAATAACCAGAGATGCAAAAGATGATATCTTTTTTATTTATACCGTAACGAGATCTTTTCAGCGTTATTAGAAACACGAGCCCATTTAACCACAAAGAATAAGGAACAGAGACGGCGAGGACGTTAAGATCTCCTTAGAAGACGTCCTTACTGTTCAATGTTGCCGGAGGAGCGAGGATTGTTGAGGTAATGATCTAGCCAGACATCCTAGAGTTTCCATGCAGCGCATTGTATGAATCGCAACGGCGATACCAAATTGTGCACACATGCACGTGTAATCACTGAGTTCCTTAGAAGTAGTCGCTACAGTTAACCCTGGCAACTGTCATCGCTCATCTGTGATGTTGATGATGAGTTGATAGAGGCTTTATGCATCCTTAGGCAACTGGTGCCAAACGTTCTTGTACCGTTAATTGTTACGATATGCCCCACCACGGTGATCCAGTGGCTGCGGCACTCGGCTGCCGAACTGAAGGTAGCAGGATCAAATCCCGGCCGCGGCGGCTGCATTTCGATGGAGGCAAAATATTGAGGCACGTCTACAGTGTCTACTGTGCGATGTCAGTGCACGTTAATTAACCCCAGGTGGTCGAAATTTCCATAGTCCTCAGCTACGGCGCCTCTCATAATGACATTCTGGTGTTGGGACGTAAAATACCAGATAGTAAATAAATTATCATGGTATAGCTCTCGAAATTTCCAAGTTATCATACTTCTAAACATGCAGAGGAAAAGAACCTTCTTCCCACGTGAGCAATCACTCATTTCAAATTGTTGCTTGTTTACCAAAACTGCTCCTTCTTATGCATCATGCGTAATCATATACAGACTAGTCTACCAGTGTGCATTATTGCACAAAATGTAGCAATTATACGAGATGTTTTTCTGAAAGTGATTTGCAAAACGCAAAGGACAGGTAAAGCCAAGAAAACGGCGTCTGGAGATTCATGATATAGGCGCTATTTTTTAATATTTTAATTAAATAACTAATTATTGATACTAACGAAAGGGAAGGGGTCAAGGGCTCGTTCTTTATTTGTTAGAAACAACTTAATGAGCAAACAGACATAATATTTATCCGAATTATGACGGCTCAGTGTATTTATAAACGCCGACAGATTATGTGGTGCTGAACAATTAAGATGAAGTAAAAGAATAATTTCGATGCGATACGCAAAATAAATTCCCATCATAAGCAGAGGAATAATATATACAACGCTTAATATGAAACGCGTAATGCAATGAATGCAAATATTAGTGAGTACCAAGTGAGTGTGAGCTGTTTGAAACAACGGCAGAGTTCTGCATGATGCATCTTTAAAAAGGATTATTGCAATCAGACAAAAAAAAAGTTGCACTGTAAAAGCAATACTTAGAACAACGAATTCGTGAAGCCAGAGGAGCCAACGTCTTAACTCTGTAGCTTTCAAATTTAAAAGTTAAAACTGTGAGGGGTATAACTCATCCACTCAAAAATTTGTATAAAAACCTTAAGCAGCAAATAGACTTCTATCCACAACATATTGCAGGCCTCTCCTTAGTCAAAAACTCGGATACTGACGTGCGACCGTATGAACCAGACAGAAAAAAATAATAAGGCTTTCTTTCTTAGCTTTAGCATGTTGGCTGAACCGCCATGCTTGAACCATCCGAAGGCAATCGCGCCATGTTTGTCTGTACATAACGTCTTCTGCAGGAAGTTATAATCGTGACACGGTTACTGTGTGCGTCACGGCAAATTATTTTTCACGGCGCCCTATATGTTGGCCCTGGCACAAATCAGCAGAGGAAATTAAGCATTACCGAGGAAAGTCGATGAAGACACTGGCAAAACGAACGTTTCTGTCCCACGTTGTAGCCTGTGAACGTATAAGTCTATCGCTTCTTATCTGTGGTTTTTGAGTTACGCCCGAACACCATAGCGACTCCGTGACAGGCTCTGTCCGAAAATAAAGAAGAGCGAGATAGTGGTATTCTACTTCCTTTTCTTCCCGCACACATAGAAGATCCGGGACACCAACTCGGGCGTGAAGTCTCTATATGACGTTTTGTGACAACGAGGTGTTGACGGCCTCGGAAGTTCGGCACTTCTTTTCATGGGCGGACGCATTTGTTATAGCTTTCATCCGCGCAAAATTCTATCCATCCGGTTTTCCTGCGGATTGTCGTCTGTTCGTTGTACTCCCGCGACCAGTGCAAGTATGGTATAGAGAGTGACCATGACACACAGGGTGACTTTTATAACCACGGTCCGCGAAACGGACCCAGAAGTGACTAACGAGTCCAGGTTGCTTTGTCGAAGAAGTTTTTGCTATATTGTGATGGTTTCCTCTCGCTTTCTCATCGTCAGCTATGGAGTACATTGCTAAGCTTGTTTTCCAGATATCCTAATAATACATACGATTCTGTCTTCGCGAGATGAAGATAGTCCAGGTTAGCGAGACGATTCTGTTCCGATGCTATTCCTTTTTCATGTTCGGTCAGAGGTACGAACCGCCCTCTGTCAACATCATCATCTAAATATGTCGGCCGTGAACGGTGGGTAAGAAAATAACACAGTTTTTTTTTAATTAACTTGCGCCAAGGTTTAAAAATGCACGCGCGCGTTCCTAGGGTGCGACCAACTTGGGATTGCTTTAACTACGTCTTTACCATCTCGGACTATTCTTTCAGTGTGCTCAAGTAATTAATATTATTAACGAAGCACCTTTTTTACAGTTGCTTAAAAGCGCGGTACGTTCAATGCAAAAGTTGTAGAGCGTCTTAATTAGTGTCTGGATAGTGTATTATAGTTGCAGTGGTTTTAATTGTTCGAGTGTTCGAGTATGTTCGGGTGCGCTAATGTCTCTCGGCAGTGAGATCTCTCTACAATGAAAGGTGCTGAATGTCCTGACATGCGGCGTAACGTGGCAAGTGCGCACGTGAAGTAAAACTACGTCAAACTGACACTTTATTTGAAAAGCACGCTGTCCTGGGTTAGAGTAAACAGAAATGACAAATGTGAAGCAAATAAAATCACAAATAATCAACCTGGACTATGGAAGCGGCAAAGCACTTCAATATGCTAGAACTCATCGACCGAGGCCTTACAAAAAGAGCACTCGTAAAAGGACTATATTGTTGTTATTAGCAAAAGAAAAAAAGAAAGAAAGATAAAAAATGCAGCTGCTAGGTGAGCACATACAAGATGTTACATTTAGAAATTTGATATCGTACTATTGCAGATAGTACATACAGAACAATCGATGCCTGATATGCGTAGCATCTGCTTTCAGCCACTGTTATGCAGTATCGTACGGATATTAAAATAACACCACGTAATTTCAAGGAATATAAACCCAGCAATGAAAATATGACAGAAGTGAAAATACTGCCATTTAAGAGACGAGGTGATGCAACGCTTTGAGCTTTAAAAAACAAAGTATCAATAAATTGAAAATGAATATTGACCAAAATGTGCTCAGAAGAGACTAGCCCACGAAATATAACAAAGCCAGTATTATGAGTAGCACGGCAATGCAGTACACTATCTATCTATCTATCTATCTATCTATCTATCTATCTATCTATCTATCTATCTATCTATCTATCTATCTATCTATCTATCTATCTATCTATCTATCTATCTATCTATCTATCTCACGCAATCAAAGCCATAGTTAAGTTCAGATGTGGTTCATATGAAAGATTTAGTTGCACATTCCAGCGGTTCTCTACATAGTCGCCGCTGCGATTGAGACATCTGTCGTGGTGTGGTACTAAATTTCCTATACCCCCGCCGCAGGAGGCAGCCGGTTAGGTGATATGGTGAGGTAATATAGTGGTCGTGGGTAATATAGTGAAACCCTGCATCGAAGTGTCTCGATCTTATTGCGTAGATTTTCTATGACGATGGACATATACGTAGTGTGGATAAACTATGGAACGTTGCAGTGTTTCGCATATTTACATTGTTTTTATACCGCGGCTGAATAGAAGGAAAACAAGGAAACTAACGCAATAATTCGCGCCGGAAGCGTAGGTCTTCTGCCCTATATGCCCTAGGTCCTCAAAGCTTCCTTCTAATGAATAATGAATGTCACCGATCACCCTGGTTCATGCTCAAAACCAATCGATCCTAAAACATTACGTACAGTCTGCGCTAGATTTATCTCGGGAGCGGTTAAAATGTCCCGCGCAAAATAAATAACGGGAAGTGGTTCAGCGACTCGTCCATAGATGACGCTACAAGTCCCATCAGAAAGGAACGAGGATATCAAGGCGGGCTGTCATGGCAGTTCGAAAACACGTTCTTGCTAAACCGGGGCGAACGTCACATTAAAGAGTAGCCTCCTCGTTGTAGTTGCGTAAAACTGGCTTTCGACGCGGTTACGGTTTTCTTCGGGTCCACCTAGTACCCCATCGAAGTGCTCGAAGCCTGAAACGTCACATGCGTTCCGCGGACAACATTCCGTAGGGTTAGTACTCACAGAAAGGTCACCTTCGTAAAAACACACGTTTGACACGAATGAATGTGGTAAAAGTACGATAAACAATGACGAGTATAGTTCCGGAATAAGTTCTGGATGGAAACGAGCTTAACCCTTCAAAAGGGTTAAGCTCGTTTTTCTATCTTCCTTTTTGTTCTTTCTTTTATTTTTCTTTTTTAAATATGAGCTTCATCGTCAAAGGTTCAACGTCATATTCGTGTTCTCGTGTACTCTTAACAGGCTTTGGATCCAGCTAAATGTGCACAAATCCTATCTGCCCGAGCAGTTGTGGATCGCATCGCAATAAAAAAAAAAGCGCGTTATCAAAACCACACGAATATTGTGATGCGTGCCAAACTTGCATGGCAGAGAAGTGTTTATAAGCGCGGCGCGTCTAGCTTTCCATTGTAGCCGAGACATGAGAGTCGATAGATTGCGACTCAGAATAGTAGGCAAAAGAGAAGTTTCGTTTTGTTATGATGACACTTGGACAAATACAAAAGGCATGCTCACGATAATGTCGCTTTTGTCGATATGCACGTCGCAATGCGAGCATACTTTGAAACTTGATGCCCAGGTTCTCTGTGTGCTTCTAAAATAACAGATTCTGCACTCTAGATCGGTCACGCGACAAGCTTTCATCATGCAAGACAAAAAAAAAATTGAGCGCGTCGTTGATAGATGCTAAAATCATAAACTGTCATCCCATCGTTTGGCCATTCCCAGCGAGGTGAACAAGAGGCAGTTATGGACCCAGAAGTTATGGATTAGTAAGCCCATAACGACGAACACCATGGTTGTATACATATACCAGTTTCAGCCGGATCATTACTTTCTGCAAGGTGTGATAGAATGCACGAGCTTGTGCCTTGTAATGCAGACGAAACGTTTTAACTGAATCAACTTAATGCTTAAACTGTTTTTTATTCTGCTTCGGACAGTCTCCTGTTCAATCCCATTCACAGGGTCCGATCAGGCTTGATTTAGCCACCGACAGAGGAACCTCATTCATTATCTGACAATGCTTACCAGATGCACTCTACTCCATTGTTATCCATTGTCTGTGAAGAGGAAAGTGTATAACAGTTGCATCTTACCGGTACTTACCTACGGGGCAGAAACTTGGAGGCTAACGAAGAGGATTCAGTTTAAATTGGGGACGACGCAGCGAGCTAGGGAACGGAAAATGGTCGGTGTAGCAAGGGACAAGCAAAGAGCGGAGTGGGTTGGGGAACAAGCGCGTGTTAGGGACATATTAATAGACATCGATAAGAAGAAATATGCGTGGGCGGGCCATGTAATGCTAAGACAACCGTTGGTCGTTAAGTGTAACAGAGTGTATCCCTAGAGAAGGCAAGCGTGGAAGGGGGCGGCAGAATGTTAGGTGGGCAGATGAGATCAGGAAGTTTGCGGGGATAAATCGGGCCCAGTAAACGCAGGACAGGGATAATTGTAAATCTATGGGAGAGGCCTTTGCCCTGCAGTGGGCGTCGACAGGCTGATGATGAGAGGAGCCTCCAGAAGAAACAAGCACAGTATTGGTGGGAGGCGCTCGGGGACGCCGATGCCGTGGGCTTGAGGTATTGCCTTGGCGTCGACTGTGATTATGCGTTGTTAGTTCTATGGCTAACTCCAACAACATCTGCTGTGTTATTGGCCGCAGCGACACACACTGGAAGTGCGCACAAAGTGAATCGGATAACTACAAAATGAATCGAATCGGCGTGAACGGTGGCTCGCACTATTCCGACACCAAAAGTGTGCTGCGTGTAGCGATGGCGCGCTTGGTATGCCTTGCTCTCCATGTTTTTACTTATTCATGCAAACTTTTCTTAGAGCAGGGATAGCTGTAACAGCACAGACCTGAAATGTGCGCGAGGTTATGCTTCTGACGCAGTGAGAAACGTCAAGACGACCGATGGAGTCAGCGCATCCTATAACCTATCTATGATTCCTATCCCTTGCTCTCACTTTGAAGATAGCTATGCCGCTGCTTGTCATTCCTCACTCCCAGTGTACCAGACTTGCAACAATGCGCTGTCGAGAAGTAGAGTATGCGCAAGATCGCGATCAACAAGAGTGGCAGCTTTGTAGACCACCGCACTGTGGTGTTTTTCACGCTAGGATTAATAGACAGGGGAGGCGGATAGAAGAGCCCAGTAGGCGCTCGACAATAGGCAACAATGCAGGCTCACGGTGTGTGGCGAACGACTGTGACACTAGTGTTCGTGTTTGCTGCGGCAGGAAACTCTGCTCGCCAAAAAGCAAATTGACAATGCTTCTTACAGGCAAAATTTTCGCGCAATAGCTTTAAGGTTCCCGCTTCGCAGAAGACCCGGTGATGACGTCGCCGATAGCGTTCGCCAATAGCGAAAAGTACCGATGGATGCGAGGCATAATGACAAGTAAAAAATAATTTAGTTGATCCCTGCGTCACAGGTATCGGCAAAACACGAAAGTAAAACGTCTCTTCGCGTAGCTGTTGAATGCATAAGCGGCAATCTAGCGAATCGAGGGGGGGGGGGGGGGCTGGGTACTCTGGACATATGAAGCCATTTCAAATGGGCATCAGCGGCACCTCTACATTGCAAAGGGACCCTCGACAACTGACAATCAAGCAAAAGTTGTTGAACGGCTCACATTTGTCTGGAGACACAGCTTTGCACGCACCAGAGCCCCGCGCAAACCTGCCATAAACCAGAGGCGCTCGCAAACGGTGAAATCGTGCGAGCAAAACCAAACGAGTTGTCAGCGGATCGTTTCGTGAACCCCACAGTCTGCTGCAGCAAAATGCGCATGATTTACCTGTCGGCGGTCGTCCTTTGGGTGTGCTGGGCTCGCGGTGCCCTGCCTGCGCGTTGCTTGGGCAATGTACGACCATATTTCGCGTTGTGTGACATGTACGGTAGGCTGTTGTGTTGCGACGCGCTCAGCTCCTTGAACGCGAGAGTAAGTGTTCAGAGTTTGACGTCGTCAACGCGCGGGTGCGTTCCGCTTCCCGCTGAGGTGTGTCTTGCTGCACCAAAGCATTTCTGTGTGCGACATTCGACCGTAGACGTCGTTGCCCTTGTGCGGCGTTTAGCGCAGCCGCTTTCAGTTCGATGTGATCATACACATAGCAGAAAATGGCGAAAAAACACCGTTAATGCACGTGGAAGCTGCACAGTAGGCGTAGAGGAATCGCAAACAAATACAGCGCAAAAGACAAAGCACGTAATAGAACTTCGTCAACAGTAACCCCCACTATGCTGAGGCTACCGAAATCCTCACTGTCGGCGCGATGCAGAGTCACAATTCTCTACTTAGCTTTACTGCTCCTAGATTGCCTTACCACCGAGGCAAACCAAAAGTGCATTGAAAGGGAGATGATAATTTAAGCGTAATTAGTCTTGCTAAATACTTTTGCTTTAACCGGACATCGCTCAGACACAAATTGCAAACCGGTGCTGGGAAAATAAACGGACCATTTGTTCCCTGTCTATACCGCATGTTTTGGTGGCGTTGTGGGTAGCGCGCCCAGTTCCTGCCGTCGCATCCGGAGACGTTGTGGGTACTACGAAATCCCGCAGGGCGGGGTGCTTTGTCAGTTGTTCTCGTGTTTTCTTACGATGTCATTTTTGTGACGGAAATACCTTAGGGAAATCTTAGTGGGCACCGGCACATAACACGTTCGTGTTTAAAATGCTTGGACTGGCGTCAACTTTCTCACAGAAGCTACTGGTCAAGAAAAAAAAAAGTAATTTGTTGAAAAAAAATGAGTAAACTTCTTCCGGATGGGAATGGAAACAAGGTCTCCAAGCACGAGACGAGCACACATCAGCAACGTGAAGATGTGTATTTTTATGGCTTTTTACAGAAGTATCCATTTACGTACAGAGCGATTAAAAACATCCAAAAGCGTCTCCATAAGTGCAGAATGAACATAACGCAGAATAAATTTCAAAATAATCTTGAATACATTTTATGAAAGAATTCGTATCAACTGTACAACGCCACGAGGAATTCGATTGTTCGAACTGAATAGAGGGGGAAACACGCATACTGTTGCTTTCGGCCCTACCGCTATCGTCATCGCTAACTGGAGGCCTGCGTTGTTGTTATGTTGGGTTTAACGTCTCAAAACCAGCTCTGATTTGAGAGACGCCGTAGTGAAGGGCTCCGGAAATTTCGACCACCTGGGGTTCTTTAACGTGCACTGACATTGCACAGCACACGGGCCTCAACATTTCACCTCCATCGAAATGCAGCCGCCGCAGCCGGCATTTGATCCCGCGACCCTCTGATCAGCAACCGAGTACCATAGCCACTAGACCACCGTGGCGGGGTAGAGGCCTGCGTGTGCCATAGACTATACAAGACAACCTACCTAAGAGCCATGCATTGAAATTGGTAACCGCAGCAGCGCTGCCATGTTGCCACGATGGCACGATGGTTACGATGGCATATAAGCTGGCGTCGCAGAATGTGTACACACACACACGTATATATATATATATATATATATATATATAGCAGTCATGGTGGTGAATAGGCCGGAGGCGTGAAGGCAGAGATGAGTAGTAGACCCTCGGAATTGGCAGCAAAAATGCGAAAAGCGTTTATTCAACGTTTCAGCCGGAGACCGGCCTTCATCAGGATATATATATATATATATATATATATATATATATATATATATATATATATATATATATATATATATATATATATATACACGTATATATATATATATATATATATACGTGTGTGTGTGTGTGTTGGTTTCTGGGGTTTCACGTCCCAAAACCAGCTACGATTATGAGGGACGCCGTAGTGGAGGGCTCCGGACATTTTGACCACCTGGGGTTCTTTAACGTGCACTGAAATCGCACAGTACAGGGGCCTCAATATTTCGCCTCCGGGGAAATGCAGCCGCCGCGGCCGGGATTCGATCCCGCCACCCTCGGATGAGCAGCCGAGTACCATCGCCACTAGACCACCGTGGCGGGGCAACATATATATATCGTAACCTCGATGAGGCTATTGCAAGAGTTGAGGGGAAAAAATGTAGTTGATCCCTCTGTCATAGGAATCTGTATAACACGAAAGTGAAACCTGTCTTCGCGAGGTTATGGAATACATAGACGGCAATCTGGAGAATCGAGGCGCGGAAAATGGCTTGGGTACTGTGAACTTGTGAACATGTTAAATCTCGACATCAGCGGCACCTCGGCAAGGCACAGGGAATCTCGACAGTGGTACGCGATAGAAAGTTTTTGAGCGGCTCACATTGCTCTGCAAACACTGAATTGCACGCGCCAGAGCCTTGCGCAAGCCTGCCATAAACGAGGATCGTCCGCAAATGGTGACGCCTTGAAAGAGAAACTGAACGGGTTGTCAGCGGGTTTTTTTGCAAAAACACAGCCCACTGCAACGGAAGGCCAATCATTTGCTTGTCTACGGCCGTCTGCGGTCCTGTAGCAGTGCGCGTCGCAACTCAACAGACCGGGCCACGCAAGACAAATTTTTTAGCCGCCGCGTTCGTACTTTGCCCCTGGAACGAGCCGTCACGACGCCGCCACGGCCCTAACTTCCTCGGCGGTCGAAGAGCGAACACTACGGAAGCGCTCACTGCCGGCGCGAATCAGCACGGCAATTTTCTTCGCTCTATCTATCGTTCCTGGATGGCGGTGTCGAACCTAAGCGAACCAAGAGTGCAATATGAGGCGATGTTAATTTAGGAGTACTTCTTTTTGTTAAACACCGCAGTTCACTGTACTAAACACCTTTGTTTTAACCGGACGACAATTAAATGTAACTTCTGAAGCGCTATAGTGAACATATAAAGGGCCCATCTATTCTCCGCATGAGTGATGTTGGGGTGGTGTACTGGCAGAACATCCAGCCCCTTTCGTCAAATCTCAGCTGAAGGTGGGTTCGAGTCCGCCTGGGTGGAACTTTTTCAGTGTGAATGCAAGTTCCTTTTTTCAAAGATCCACTTCCGTTAGAGGAAGTACGTCACTGATTTCTTGGTGGACCCCGGCATAAAACACTTTCGTGTTAGAAAACAAACAAATGAACATTCATGAACAGTCTTCCAGAGATTCTTAAAGTATTAAGGAGCGGACCCTTCCGGGCAATGAATTGCAGTCTTATATTGCTGAAGGAAAAGAAGCTATACTTGAAAATGTCATTGCGGGGGAAAAATCTTGCAATACTAAGGGCGTGGTCGCTTCTCGGTCTGGAAAACATAAGATAATTGCTTAGAGTGCCTAGGCAGGTAGAATTGATTAGAGTGCAAAGAAATTTCAGGCATTCAAAATGCCGACGTACTGCAAGTGCACTGAGACCTAGCTGGGGAAAATTCGACTGTGAAAGATCATTCTTATATCTTCGGCGATGGTGAAAATACGAGACATGGCAATATTATTTGCGCATCGTGTAAATAACGAAGGATAGGAATAAACAGAAACAAGCTCACACTTTCAATTTAATTTTGATAAGCTTATAAAAGACATTTTTATACACGCACGTGTGTGACGTAGCTTCAGATTCACCTTGGCATCTCCTCATGTAATCTCTACAAAGCAAAAAAGGCGAAACCGCCCATGTATTCGTGCGTTCACTATAAAGTAGAAACAATCAATGTACAAGATGCGAGGAAGAGTACAACGCCAAACGACGCGCGCAAAAAAGGCACCCGCCTACCGCCTGGTCTTATCTGACGCACCATCATTAACATACGGGACCTCCCTTTGTCCAACAAAAGTTATACTAGCACAGTTTTCTCCCCTAGCGGCTAATCAGAAACACCTCAATAATTTCAGGCGGCGTCTACGCCCAGCGGCGACCACTTCACTTTCACGGACCTTTGGCTGACACCCACTGTCCGGACAGTGCCTACCTAGATGACCTTGCACGGAGTGTCGCATGTATGTATGTGAAAGGAAAATGCATGTTTTATGTGCTTCCCGCTGACTTAAGACCTTCTCTATAATGTGACATTATTATTTGCACTTCTGAGAACGTCTTGCACAGTGTTGTGGTGTTCAACTTTAGTAAATGCACGACGTATTTTTTTTTTAATTTCGGGTGTTACTGCGGTTCAAACATGCATGCAATTTTGAACCCTGTACATTATATGGCCCACTCATTTACGAAATAAGGGATTGCTGGTTGCTTATTTGTGCACAAATGTCTCGCAGTATCATGTAAGAGATATGTAGCGAAGGAGTTCCCTGAAGAACTTGCATTTGCAAAGAGACCTTGCAGTGGTACATACTGTTGATAGTTCATTTTTAAAGGCACTCATGGAGTCCTGTTGCATTGCACGACTTCTACAAACCTGCGCCCAATAAAAACTAGAAAGAAATCACAAAAGCCTCTCACTTAAAGACTTATTAAAAACAAGTTGACGCACTTTTAGGTATAGCTTATGAATAACTGTTAGCTCTACCGCCCCCCATGCGTGATATTCCGCGAACACAGTGTCTGTATGTATACATCGACTCTCCATACGGTATCGCCAACCGCGAGATTGCTAATAACGCCCACTTTCTCAGTAAATTGTTTTGCTAAGCCGAAAACTTCATATATACTGTGCACAGCGCCTAATTTGGAAGGTAGACTTCTTTAGAAAGATAATGATACGAAAAGGCCAAATAAATTCGTGGTATTCATAGATCTACATTGTAGCGATAACAATTCCCCGAAAAGGGAGCCCAAAATAGATGTGAGCAGCTCTTTTCTTACCATAATTAGAATATCTTTGCTTCATAAGATGCGAATGTTCAGCTTATACTGTTGTGTTTTCTTCTTATTATTACTTAAGGCTAACTTCGGTGATTTTTCGAGGTCAGCGGATCTCAATGAAATTTGCTGGGTACGTTCTTTGGCACACTTCCATCATTTGTGCAAGATTGCAGGCTCGAAACGTGCACAGACTGCATACAAATTAATTTTTACTGATTACCTCAAGCCGCCAATCTGGCCTATAAATATTGGCCATATTGTGCGTTGACGTCCTCAAGGACAAAGCGACTGAAGCGCACCGGTACCATACCATGGCCTTCGAGATCTGCGCACGCCGGCCAGCCTTCGCGACCGGAGATCATGCGCTGTAGTACCATGCAAAAGGCGGATTTACATATTTGACGTCATTGCTGGGTTGAATTTTTTTTCGGTTTCCCGCTTTTCAGATTATTAAAGACTATCTTCCCATTTGCTGAGAATTTCTACTAACAGGCGTGTGACAGGGGGCGCCTCAGGAACATGAAACTGCCATTACCTCGACATGCTCAAAATATCGGCGGAGTTGGCTTTAAGGCATCCTTCTTCTAATAGCTTGTATGTGTTCACCCTAGAACGTGCATGAAGAATGGTTAATATAAATGTGGCTTTTTACAGCTTCCCTACACTGTCAGTGCTCGAGGGGTTGGAACTACTATACTTCCGGCGACCAATTAATCTCTCGGCAAGCGCTGGCAAACGGTGAGCAAACATATATTTTAAACTTGCATGTATTGTGTAAGCAATTTATGAAGACACCTCACCCCCCTCCCCTTCCCCGCTTACTCAATTCAAGCCGGAAAATTCAGGATCGATTGTTCTCATGGAGTGAGCTCGAAAACGTCATCATGCAAGAAAAATTACCAAATGACATTACCTCTCGCCTAAGATATGCGAAGGCGAAACCTTCATGGCATCTCTCGCACACCTTAATCTATCTTAACTAATCTTAATTCACCTTACGCACCTCAATCTACCTTAATCCAAACAAGGTGTCATGTTCGACTGACGTAGAGGTCGTGGGTCGAAACCCCAGAAAGTGATCGCTTCGGATCCTAGTAGGTCGTGAGTTCGAGGCCCAGGAGACGGTGTTCGACTCTTATCAACGTTTTATAACCGAGACCTATAGAGTGACGTGCGTGCTACTCCCGCAGCTTATTTACCCCATCTAAGATCAGGAATCGATGATAGAGTCTCGTAATGGGTAATTTATTGTACACGGCTTACACGCTTTGGTTGATTTATGGCCTACCTTGGGTCACGTGATACCTTTGCACCCTACTCGGTACCATGCCAATCGTATCGACGCTAAGGTCGTTCACAGACATCCCCCAGTGTAAGGGTTTCCCCTTACTGAGGAGCAAGAGGTTCTTCGGTGTAATCGAGGTCTTTATTTGACGATTGCAGGAATGTTACGTGAGCCTTTCAAGCACCAGCGAAGGCAGCGCTCAGAAAATTTACAGCTCAATAATATTGCGCCATACCCGAGGAGTTTCTCCTCGTGGCATGTACGCTTCTACGTCGTTCTCGTTTCGAAAGCGAAAACTGGCACGCTATTTGCTTTTAATTTTTCGAGGGCACGAGAAATTATGCTCATTGAACAGAGAACACCGTTGCCGAGATTCTGCGGCAAATCTTCGTGTACTTTCTCAGTAGCGAATGAACGGACTCTCGCCCTCCCATACTCATCTTGTTTTGCTCGTTTCCTCTATTACAATCGTTGCCTCGGCGTCAACGAAGGAGAAAAAGAAAAGAATGTTTCCCAGATAACTCGGAAGTAACCTTTTGACCAGGATCAGGGAAGAAGCAAGTGGACGACCAAAAACGATCATATATTAGCTGCATTCCGCTAAACATTATGTATATACAATGAAGCATAAAAGGTTAACTGTGACACATTCGGAATTACCAAGGCATTCTGATTTTCAACAACATACCATGTACTCTTTGACTACTTTTCTTTAGGCAGCGTCGTCATCAAAATGTAATCAAGCCGCTCACACCGTTTCCTTCGTTCACCTTGTTCTTTTCGGGGTGCGAGTAAGTAGTACGTGCTGTATAATGCAGTAAAATGACTGCGCATACTTCGTGTTAGAGTGCTATTCGAGTCTGAAGTCCCCACGACGCTTTTTGGGTGCGCAGCAATCACCAATTTCCTGTTTGTTTGTTTGTTTGTTTGTTTGTTTGTTTCTCTATGAGTGTGATAGCGCCCATAAGAAAGGGAATAGAGCCGTGCGCATCCAGTGCACGGCGTTGTCGATGAAGCCCGATTGTCATTCTGACACTCTATTCCATTTTTTATTTTATTTTCATCTTGTTTTGGTATTTCTTTCGGAGCGTCCAGCGTCTGGTTGTTAAAGCGCAGTCAGATGCAGAATATGTAAGTGCGGTGCCGTTCAAAGCGCTGTGAGAACTCTAAAATGTTTCAGTGGGAATTGAAAAAATTAATTCCCGTTCAATGGAAAACGTTGCCCGTTTGCCAAAGGAACTCGTGCAAAGCTTCTCCAACACAAAATGATCAGAGAGCTGTTATCGCGGCTTAGGTATAACAGCGATCTCGTTCACTCAGAGGAAGAACAATGATATATTTTCAAGGTGCCCAAAGGAAGGCATGTGCATATGTACTGCCATCGTGACAAACTTTATTATGACTTATTTTTAAATTAAGCAGGTTTTTGTATTCTTTCCGCAACCGTGCAAACATGACAGAAGTTCAGGAGAAGACGTAAGTTTCAAGTAATAACAACTCGTTTGGCAGAGAATGTCACCGGTGCCGACATTTCAGTCAGTGTTCTTGTCTTTGTCAGAGCCCCGCCACGGTGTTATAGCGGCTGTGGCACTCGGCTGCTGATCCGAAGGTCGTGGGATCGGATGCCGGCCGTGGCGGCTGCATTTCGATGGAGGCGGAACGTTGAGGTCTGTGCACTGTGCGATGTCAGTGCACGTTATTAAAGAACCCCAGGTGGTCGATATTTCCGGAGCTCTCCATTGCGGCGTCTTTCATAATCATGGCTGGTTTTTGAAACTTAAAACCCCAGAAATCATCGTCTTTGTCAGACAAAGGCAACGAATTTCTTTTCATATGGGACGACAGACAGATAGCAATTAAAGGAAGCGCGAGAAGCCCTTGTCCTAGATTCGTACCCAAAAACGGAATAGATCAAAAAAGAAAGGCGAAAAAATGTGCCTATAAAAATGAGTCAGTGGAGCATAAACAAATGCAGAGCAAGGAAACAAAATAAACAGACTGGTATGACATGCACACTTGAGTACAAGGCATAAGCATGTAGTGCTCACTCGAAAAATAATCAAAATGTTGTCCTCCGGTGGCGCTGAAGAACTATAAAAGCGCGCGGAGGAGGAGCTGCGTTGGATAAATTAAAATTGTATTGTCGCGCTGCGTGTTCTGAAACACGCATCCTGCATTTATGAAAAATAGTGTTTTCCTATTTCATGCCCAATGAAACACGCCGCCGCGACAAGCGATCCAATCCATGATACCGCTAGACACTGAGTCTCTGTGATGATTGAGCCGTGCTAAACAAGAAAGATAAACATTTTTGTGGATTCACGGTTTCATACTGCATGCAGTTGAGAAAATTGGCTCAGAATTGGCAAAGAAATTTCAATAAATAAAGCGCTGATCGCATCATTTTTTTCCATTCTGCACAAACGAACTCTACTTCTTTGGCTCAACAAGGATCTTGGAGGCTTCTAGACGGCGCCGCGTATAATACGCACTTACTATAGCTATCTCTAACACACATACTATAGTGTCATAGTATGTGTCCTGGTACTTATGCAAAAGATGAAAGAGGTAGGCTTGCATCAATAATTTGTTGCTTCGACGACTGAGCCTGTGCGGGAATGGGAGTTTATTGCACACAAAGCAGAATTCTAACAGGAAAATGTAGACGAACCCGTGATGTTCCACAAAGAGGATGTTTTGCTTCGGTAGGTTACATTCAGTCACTGTATTACCACTCGCAAGAGTGCTTGTCTGCCTTGGCATGACGACTGCACGGTACTCGCTTCAACCTGATTAAATGCGAAGCATTTTTTGGCGAACTTCAGCAACTTTGACAGTATCTATCTATCTATCTATCTATCTATCTATCTATCTATCTATCTATCTATCTATCTATCTATCTATCTATCTATCTATCTATCTATCTATCTATCTATCCGCCTACGTCTCGGCGCTCTGCTGGTCGTCTCGTTTACTTGGTACATACAAAAATCAGTATGGTAGGGTGCAGTGTGTGAGTAAAAGGAACAATTGATCTGACACCACTAAAATGATATACCTGTCATGCACGCCACGATTAAAGATGACACGACCTCGTCTGACTCATACTAACAGCTCTCGGCCCAGCTTATCCCGGGGGTATGCACCACAGGTGATTACATGTTAGTAGCGCAGCTTGCTTTATTCAACGGCCAACGAAATAGACATTGAACGCTTCATGAAAACAGATTTCGTGCGCGGTTTAAACAAGAGGAACACACACTGTCGTACTCGACTGTGTGGACGCTACTGATGCGTGAACATTTGTCATCTATGAATCTCTTGTTTCACGGACTGTTGCACTGGAATAGTGACTCTAAATATGTGTCCGCGTCCGAGTGCCTGTATTCATTCACTTTGATGAAGTGTTCATAACTTTGCGACGAAAACCACCCTGTAAGAGAAGAGGAGTAGCCGGCGCCGCACATGGCCACCAACCACTCGTTACATTACAATTATTTAAACAAAAAGACACACCGTTTGTTGCAGTTTGCAATTGAAGCGTAGATATAAGAAGCGGACAGACACTGCAGAACCTCAATCTACCACGCGTTATGGAGGTAGGAATGGAACCCGGGGTCCCGAGGCGACAAGGGAGCACGCTACAGCCTTGCACGTCGGTTCTTCGCACGCGATACATATCGTAAGTAAACATATCGCGTCAGGAATTTCGCTGATGATTCTTCAGCCCAGTTTGCACAGAAATGTCGATCCTTCTCGTAACATTTGGCTGAAGGCCCAGCTGTCCAACGTAGGCGAATCCCTAGCTTACTGTTTTGCGTGATATCGATTCCCACAATGCGTAGGATATGCTGTTCTTTCTTTCTTTTTTTTTCGAAGTAACAGCAGTTCCGGTATTCTTCAGGGAGTTCCCATATGTTCCTCTCGTCACACCATGCACACAGACTCGAGTAGAAAAAGTCGAGAAAATCGGAATTATTTACGACGGAAAGAATAAATGTCGTCCGCATATTGAACACACAGCAACAAAAGAGTTACGTGCGATGGACATGTAAGTAATAGACGAGAAGAGGTGCACACAGTAACGTCGATTGTGATTTACTGAGTGCGCTCTCACACTACACTAGTTTGAATGTGCCTCAGCCGGCGCTCCAGCTCGGAAGCTACGTCATTTAGCGCTGCTGGAACGCGAGGTAGCACGTTTGTGCCTTTGGGATGGCGAAGTTTGTAGAAAACGCCGTGCTCTATAAGTATACAGAACAGCGAACACATTCCCTTGCAATCAGGCCCATTTACGATAATTACATCTATAAGTCACTATGATTATTCGCTAAGGCAAGGCCATTAATATTTATGAGACAGCCAGACCTGTCTCTTAATAGCTTATTTGCTCCTCTCACACCCTAGATGTGATTGTCACAGAAGTGTTAATGTATTCATTAAAGCTAAAAGTTAACAACACAATCACAATTAGTAGCAGCTATAATTGACCATTCATCTCGTATGACGGCATGTGAAAATGCAAAGCAGTTTTCCTTGGTGCAGTCTAAAGGGGCTACTTTAATATCATTTAAACCTGACTCGCACAAGCCTTATTATATCAACCAGTACGTCACAATGCCAGAAGAATGTCGGGGTAGAAATTTCTTCTTTAATGCTAGGCTGTTTTTTTTTTTTTGCTTTTCCACTACAGGAATTTCTGATGGAAATCCTGACTGTAGTTTTAAGCGTGCTTAAGCATGACTCATCCGTGGCTGTGTGGCAATAGTAGCCGCAGATTCATTACCCTTGTGTTCTTCACTAACTGGCCTAGGCAAGTCCAACATTCTAACTTTGCGCATACTGGTTCTAAGCAAGTTGAAAAATGTATGCTTCGTTTGGGCTCCTGGACACAATGGGCTAGTCTTAAATGTAATAGCAGAAGCTTTCTATAAGACTCCTCTTACAAGCTCTGTACTTTTTTTTTCCTCTTCCATGCACGGGTTTCGTTACTGCGGATTACATTCAGAAGGTATGTTCTTTCAACGTTCGCGCCGAGCACTGTATCCTCATTTGTCGCACAGCGCTTACAGTTCTTTTTTGAAGCAGAGAGTTTTGCAAGACACAAGAGGTAGAAGTAGCACCGAGAAGATTGCGTTGTCGTATCTCAACGGAATTTTACGTATGTACCGAGCTGGTCTGGATTATCTAGACCACGTTTTTTTTTTTTTTTTGTATCAAGTAAAAACGATCTATCACTTCTTGCTCGACTGCCAGCGCTTTTTTTATATCCTTAGAAAATCCCTCCAAATTACAATATGGCAGCTCGACATGCTTTTTACTTTGATTTTACTGCGCTCTTTCGGGGTTTCTGCGTTCGGGCACTTCAACGGTGATGTATAGGCGTTGTCGAGTAAAAAACGAAACATCCGTGCATGAATCAAATCGCTTTCATCCTTTCATCAACGGATTATAATTTTAGCGCTACTGTCACCGTCTACCATTTTTTTCTCTTTCTTTCCTTTATATCTTTAATCAAAGTGGTTGCTTATGTATGGCAATATTGATACACAAGCCAGAACTATTCACTCTAATTGGAAAGTTCCAGAATAAAATGTGTCATCGAAAAGCGTGTTTATATCCGCCGTTATAAGAGAAGATTGTCTTCAATGAATCTCAATAATCTAACGACTGAATCGCCTACTCATTCTTTTTAATCCCCTTCCTTTCTCCCTCCCAACTTCTAGCCAAGTCCAAGCAAAGTAAGAAAACGGCCGCATGAGGTCTTGATTATGAATAACGAAGTAGGGAATACCCTCGGTCATGAATGTATGATGGCCGATTTCGTGTGAGCAATGATGGACAAGCCATTTCCATCATCGTTCCACTTTTTTTGAAACCTCTTAAAAAAATCACTATCGCCTCTTGCGCTACTGTACCAGCGCTGCGTGCCCTTATTTTCGTCTTTCTTTTCTTGGGCGTACTACGTCAGTTTGACAGGGCGCAGTTTTTAAAGCGAAGGAAAGGCCCACGCTTCTGGCAGGTTATGGTATTTTTTTCCCCGAGCTTTATATCTGTCTCCGTGTCTCTGGTATGTCGCACCGACGCGAAAACCGACAGCGGCACATGTAATCATTCAAGCTTTTTTTTTCTCTCACGCCGGCATTTGGTGAGCATTGTATCGACGCTGTTCCGTATATAGCGAGCGACGTTAAGAAAATATTACGGTGCGAAGAGCTTTGCTCTTGCTCCAGGAAGCGCGTTCATGGTGATCCATCACCGTACTGTTACGGTGTCGAATTTCGGGACGCTCGAATTTTTACTTGAATTTATAAGTGCGTGTACACCACTCGTCAACGTCGGCGTTACTGAAACGTCACTCAGTTCCTCTGCGCATTTCTTTTTTAAATTCTAAACTCTCTTTCTTAAATTCTTCAATGCGAAGTTTATCATGTCCTTAACTACGCGTAGTTCAAGTGCATCATGACGGGACCACGCAATGAAGAGCCCAGAAGTGCTGATTGAATGCACACGAATTTGGCTCAGGGCACGTTTTCGGGCTTTCTTTTCGTCTACACGCTGAAGTCTATAGACTGGGGAAATTTCCCCCGAATGGGCGTTGAAGAGAGGTAAGGCCAAAGCGCGTGTGTGGTGCGTGGCGCGTACTAGTGGCCGGGCAGGCCTGCACGCTGGTAGAAGTGGCTGGACGCGGCCTGACCGAGACTAGAGCTGCGCGCCGTGACAACGGAGACGCCACCGTAGCCCGCAAGACATGACAAGAAAAGAAAATAGTCAGCAAGCTCTCCCATCGACTGTATGCTTTGTAGTTCAAAGGTTCTTCCGCGAAATTGAAGGTTCCTTTTTAATTTATTTTGTTTTTCATAACAGTAAGGAAAACACTATTAGATTGAAACTATCGCAGTTTATTATTTTTTTTACAATATTTTTCACCGTCATGGGTTGTACGGTGAGAATTGTGGGTTTGCGGTTGCGGGAAGAAACGAGGCTGTTCACGTGGCATATTCTAAACCATCGAATGGGAGGAGTCATCAAACAAACTAAACGCAGTCTCCACGTAGCGTGAAATCTGCTAAAACGGTGGGACTGTGGTTCTCTTCGTGTTTCTCTGTGATTTTCAGTAAACCTGTGTGATTGGCTGCTATTTGTTTGTTTTACAATATCAGGCATTTTTAGATTATACTGCGATTGCGTGTTATGCAACGGTGATTTTCTGTTTTAATGTGACTTTGAGTGCTTCGCGATGATTTTAGCCGATACCGTGAATCATGCGTTTTGCTGCGAATGTCGGGAATAACTTTTCGCGGCTGGCGTTTAACAAGCATTGCCTTTTCCTGGAAATCGGGGCTGTTTTGTCTCCACTTCTTCGTGACTTGCGTTCCTTTCTCTCGAAGAGCGGAGTTCGCTTGCCTTCGTTGTCGCCCGATTTGTTCTTCTAGGGGAAGATTCCCACTGTTTACGGCTTCCCTGCGCTTACACCTGACTGATATTATAGCAATACATTAGAGCTGCTCTGTGTGTGAGAAGCTGTACTTGAATTGAAATACAGTGGTGAATCTACGTATCTATCGTCGTTGGTACGGTATAGAAAATTACATCTATATATAGTAATCAAAGCGAAGCGTGCGATGCTATACATCTTTTTTTGAGGTGGCACAGAAGCAAGTCTAAAGAGCTAGTAAATGTTCACCAGTATGCAGAGCGAGAATCTTGGTAATAGACTTTGCACCTCGTGCGCAATTATGGAAAGCATCTGTAGAAATTACCTTTTTTTTAGGCGCCAAGCATTTCTCGGCGAACTTGAGTCCCTTTGACCGTATCTATCTATCTATCTATCTATCTATCTATCTATCTATCTATCTATCTATCTATCTATCTATCTATCTATCTATCCGTCTCGACGCTCTCCTGCTCGTCTCGTTCACTATGTCCATTCCAAAATTGGGATGGTAGGGCATCAGTGTATGGAAATTAATGCATGGACATGAATGAGTGACCCAGACGCCAGTAAAATGATATATACTCGTCCTTAAAGCCACGATTAACTATAGTGATATCACATGTGGCTCATAACCACAGTGCTCGGCCGGGGACGGATATGTGCTACATGCTATTGAATGTTAACATTGGATCTTATGCTAATCAATGACAAAGCAAAGTAGACACTAAAAACTCTATGGGAATGCACTTTTCTCGGTGCGGTGCACACTAATGAACCCCAGGTGGCAGATGAACTTTCCGGAGCCCTTCACTATGGCGTCCTTCTTCATCGTATCGTGCGACGTAAAATCTAAGAAATCAATCGACTCAACACTTGGCGAGGGTTAAATAAGTGAAAGACACACTGCCTGTTGTAGCTTGCCATTGAAATGTAAACATCACAAACGGACAGATACGACAAGCGTGAACCTACCACGCTTTAGGGCGATAGGAGCCGAAGCTGGGGCACCGAGGTACCAATCAAGCCCGCCCTCGTCCAGGCTGCTCTTCTCACGCAGTACAGATCGTAAATGAGCTCATTGCATCAACAGTTGTGGTGGTGGCGCCTGTGCTCAATTTGCACTCAGACGTTGACGCTACTCGTAACAGCTGGCTGATACGAAACAGTTGGGCACAACAGACACATTTCTCGCTGATTGCTTCGCGTGACATCGATTCCGCTGTGCGTGCGTTTCGCCGGATTCTATGCTACTCTAAGTAAAATAGATTGCGTTATGCATTCGCGAATGTTTCCTATGTGTCCAAAAAATAGTTTCGGTTCTTTCTATTTTGGACTCGCGCGGCCAGCAATCATTGTACGTTGTACAAGATGTCCTAACGTCCTCAGGACCAGCTGTGCAAGTATTCGTTGCAAACGCTTCCCTACGAGCCGTCTATCGAAAAGCGCGCTTACTAAACATTGTGTGCTAGCGCTCATCACTTCCGACGAGTTACGCAAGGGGCGTTGCGGTTGTTCCGATGCGATATGCGTTTCTTGTGTAAGAGCACACGGGGATAATAGAATACGGCAGTTGTTGCTATTGTTGAGGGTTAGCTGACAATACCTGAAGGTTGGCCGTAGATTGCAAAGTGTTACGAGGTCTACCGATCGAAGCAATGAACTCGCTCGAAGACAATACCCTAGCCTCGTGATCACGCCGCAGGCGCTTAACGAACGCGCGTAACGACTTGCACTGTGCGCAGCGGTGCGTGTAGACTACGCGGGAGCTTTGATTGCAGTGTGCATGGCGATGAACACGGCATTTTCTGAATTGACGACACTGCTCTTGTCACAGAAACACTTGTTTAAAGAAAGGCTAAGTTTTTAAGTGCTAAGCTTTGCTTCGGCACCTATACGGATGGGTATGGCACTGATAGAGATACGACGCTCAAAGCCCTAGCAATTGAAACTATGCTTTCGCTACCACATCAGGGAATACAGCAAAATGCCTTCATATATTGCACTCTTCCACGTGCTATTCACCTGCCCGTTCATGGAACTGGAAGGCGGCCGATGCGACCAGGAATAGAACGCATCACCTCAGTAGCTCTGTGCCATAGCTACCGAGGTACCAAGGTCGGTTGGTGTGATCGAAATAGCACCCCTCTGTTTTTTCTTTCTGTATTTAAAGATGAGGGGTTGTTAGAGTGCAAGTGGTTGACCTCTTATTCAGCCCTAAACCACTGACGTAACCATTGTTGTAGACAGGAGCCCCAATTACTACCTTTATAGGCCTTCTTCTGTACGTGTACAAGAGAGAGAGAGATGTAAGGAAAGGCAGGGTGGTTAACCAAACGCGCGTCCGGCTTGCTACGCTGCGCTGGGGAAGGCATAAATGGGTGAAATAGAATGAAAAATAGAGGAAGAGGCAGAGAAGAGTCCAATCACGCGCACACTTGCACAAGTACGTTCTCTAGAGGCGTCGCAGAGACCTGTCGACTTCAGGTACGTCAGCAACGCCTTTGTCGCCTTCTGAGCCATCGAAGCATATGGCCAGGGCTCCAGAACCTTGGCTGCTGAAAACGGCCTCGAGTCCAGGCTGTCGAGTACCATTTGAAGTTGATCATCATCATCATCATCATCATCATCATCATCATCATCATCATCATCATCATCCTGTTTAGGTCCACTGCAGCACGAAGGCCTCTCCCAACGATTTCCAATCCACCCTATCCTGAGTGAGTTGGTTCCACTTTATGCCCGAAAACTTTTTCATTTCATCGCTCCATCTAACCTTTTGCCTACCTCTGTTGCGTTTTCCCTCTCTTGGTATCCATTCCGTCGCTCTTACTGTCCATCTGTTATCTTTCCTTCTCATGACATGTCCTGCCCAGGTCCACTTCTTTCTTTTAATTGATAACATAATATCGGCTACTCCTGTCTGTTCTCTGATCCATTCCGCTCGTTTGTTATCTCTTAGCGTTACCCCTATCATTTTTCTTTCCATTGCACGTTGCGTGCTCCTTAGTTTCATCTCTAGTTTTTTTCGTTATCCTCCACGTTTCTGCACCGTACGTTAGCACTGGGAGAATGCAGTGATTGAATACTTTTCGCTTTAGTGAGAGTGGTAAGCTTCCAGTCGGTAGCGCGGGGCTTCATAATTACCGCATATACAGAGCACGTGTTCAATAGTTTAATCACATCCGCATAAATCGCAGGTAGGTGTGTCAGCCATCCCGATCCGACACGAATATGCCTTTGTAAATGCCACCCCCAACCAGAGGCGGCATAACAAGGTTGCATCGGAGCGGGAAATCCTTGATGGCAGATGTAGATTCAAGTTAGGGTCGACTTTATGTAGGTTGCACCTTTGATAGTTAGGCGATGACCATTGATCGCGCATAATAGAGCGAGCCAGTAAATAAAGTTGCCTTGGAGCGTCCGTCCTTGAGGGTGGGATTGGAACCACTCGAGTCTCCTCATGAGCGGATCGGGCTGCGTCGTCGGCTAATTCGTTACAAGTAACACCGGCGTGTCCTGGTACCGACTGACATAAAATATCGTGTCCTTTCGCTATAGCCTGATGGGGATAATTCCGCATGTCATTCACAAGTTGTTCGTGAGGGATCCGCCGAAGGGCATATTGAAAACCCTGAAGTGATGCCTTCGAGTCGCAGCATACGACCCCATTTGCGTGGTCGCTCTTGCAAGACGTATTGCAGAGCGTCTCTCATAGAAGGCAGCTCTGCCGCCGTAGGTGTCGTTACATGCGGCAATTTCACTTTAATTGTGACTGCTGCAGCTGGAGTGACAACTGCGGTTGATGACCCATCAGTGCACATCTGTCTTCGGTCAGCGTATGTCTCATGTAATAGCAGCATTGCAGCTTGCTTTAAAGCTATATTTGAGTGGTCGGTCTTTTTCTTTATACCAGAAATTTTGAGGTTCACCTGTGGCTGGTCAAGGCAAAATAAGGGAGCTGAATGTGTCGTTGGAGGCGTATACCCTGAAGGAATATCATCGTGGTGCTTGGAGGTGACGCTTGAAAACGTAGTAACCCGAGGTCTTTGTGAAGGCAAGACGGCCAAATGGTGATCTGGAGCGCGGTAGATATGGCAGATGTGCGCTCTGAGGCAATCAGCAGTGGTTTACGCTGTTACTCGATGACCTCTGGCAAGTACAATTGTTGCATAAGCGGAGCAGCATCGGGGCAGACGTACGTGGGCAGGTGCACAGTGCCTGGCCTTGCAAGCTTTCCAATGATCGGATATTTGTCTTGCCGGTATTGGACAGCACTGGCCGACTCTAGCGCAGTAGTCCTAGAAATAAGGCCCTGTACAGTTGCAGCATCGATCGTACAGATGAGCCCAATGATTTTCCGCACATGAATTTTAGCACATGTGCAATAGACGCCAGTCTCTTCTTCATATAAGCGCAATGGGGGCTCCACGACAGGCCTCTGTCGATTATGATGCCCAAAAAACGATGAGTCCATACATACTTGACCATATGCCCATCTACGTGAGCAGGATAGGATGTCATTGCTTTGCATGTGAATGCGACCAACGCACATTTTTCGGTTGTTAGCATCAAACCTTGTCTTCGAAGGTAGGCTGTTGTCTGGGTTGCTGCCCGTTGTAGTCGCGCACGCACCTGAGGACGAGTAACACCAGCAGTCAAAAGACAAATGTCATCTCCATAAAGTGATAGACAGACGGAATTCGGCAAAACTTCAGCAAGACCAGTGAGGGTGACATTGAACAACGTGGGGCTTAACACGCCTCCCTAGGGTACGTTGCAGTACGTGTAATGTTCCGTTGTCTGGTGATCCTCACTGGTTTGCACAAAGACAGCTTGGCATGTTATGTAATCCTTTATCCATTGAAACATTCGTTCACCAATTCCGATTGCTTCTAGTAAAGTAAGGATGGCATCATGGGCTACATTGTCATATGCACCCTTTACATCAAGAGAAAGTGCGACTGCTATACGCTTCCAATGTTCGTCCAACGAGAAAAAAGCACGCGGGCAAACACGCAGAACAAACTGTATAACAATATCTATAGAATAAAACTCGCGAATTTTCTCCTCAGAGGGAAGAAGAACAATAAGCGAATAAATCTTGTATTCGCAATGCGAAAACAATACGCAGCAGCAGAGCACAGTAAACAGAACGCAAATTGAGGTTAACGTTGACAGCTGTTCATTAAACGTCCCGGAAGGAAATACCGTATTCCAGCGAAAGAGAATGTACACGAATATCACGCGCTGCCCCCAGGCACAAGTGGCTCCACTGGATGATTCCTTAAACCGTTCGTTGCGGCGATGAACGTAAATAGATTAACCTTATTCCTTTTCTTTTTAACTTTTCTTTAGGTAGAATAAATCTGGCTCCCGCCTGGAGAAAGTGGAATGGAATTACGGCTGTCTTCTTCTTCTCGCATCGTCATCCAGCCCTCCCAGAAAAGTGCGGTCACCCCGACCAAAGAGCGCCGAAACAATGCCGTCACCGCGTTATTGCGACAGAGACGAGTACAACGGCAACAACAAGAGCACCGGCAGCAGACGAATGTGTAAAAGCAGGATGAGACAGCCGGTGCACAGAAAGATATAAAAAGAGAGGAAAAAATGAATGGCGAATAATTTTCTGGGAAAGAACCGAGCTTTTGCGGGGATGCAGATTGAAGAAAAGGGCCGGAAGGAAGATCTAGGGACTCGCGCAAGGAGAATGCGCCCGCATTTCTCTCCCGCTCGTCGCCGCTTCGGATCTGTGGCTGAAAGAAGCGCCCGAAGGAAAGGCTTCCTCGGGACGATTGGTAAGGGAAAGACTGTGTTGGGACTACGAACTCTGCTTTGTATCGCGCCCTTTCTCAGGGCTCCGTAAATACCGCGGATAAAGCACCCGGCTCAGTTCACGCAAACGACGGCTTCAACAATCCGTGCGCGTATCGCTTTTTTTTTTCTTACGCTTCTTCCCCCCCCCCCCCCTTTATTCGCGCTCTTTCTTTTCCCTCAGTTTCACCGCAGAAAGCAGCACTAGTTTCATCCTCTCGCCGGTGTTGTTGTTATGCTCGCCGAGAACTGACACCTACGCCTTCTTCGTCTTGGGAAGGTGGGATGGATGCAGAGAAAATTGAAATTTTCTCGGAGGATTTCTGAGCGAGTAAGTAAAAGGAGAGACGAAGGCCGCCGGGAATGTTTTCCTTTCATCGCCGCCGCGAAGGCTCAAGTGAGTGCGAGATGCTGTGCTTATATACACGATGTTTGTTTCTCGCACGGGCCCTGATTATGGAAACTCACGCCGGCTTCAGGAAATTGCGTCTCGAAAACGGATGAGAGGTGGGTTGCATTCGCTGTGTAGGATCAATCGCAGAAAAAAAGAGATTGGTCAGAATCAACGTAGTCAGGCACATTATAGTAGCTACTAGCGTTTGACATACCGAAAACCAAAACATCACTACGAGGCACGCTTATAATGAGGGACTCTGGATTAATTTTGGCCGCCCCGCCACGGTGGTCTAGTGGCTAAGGTACTCGGCTGCTGATCCGAGGGTCGCGGGATCGAATCCCGGCCGCGGCGGCTGCATTTCGATGGAGGCGAAATGTTGAGGCCCGTGTGCTGTGCGATGTCAGTGCACGTTAAAGAACCCCAGGTGGTCGAAATTTCCGGAGCCCTCCACTACGGCGTCTCTCATAATCAGAACTGGTTTTGGGACGTAAAACCCCACAAAACAACAAACAACATTAATTTTGGCCGCCTAGGTTTGTTGAATATGCACCTGTGTCTGCAAGTACACAGGCGTTCTTGTGTTCCACTTCCGTACAAATGTCGCCGTAGTGGTCTGGAACCGAACCTGCGTGCTCTAGCTTAGCAACGTGACATCTGCTAAGCTACCAAAGCACGTAAAGGTGAAGCATTGAGATGAGCCCCATACAGATGAGAGAAAGAAATGGGAAGGAAAAAACAAGTGGGGCAGCTATGCACTAGTAGTAGGAAGACTGAAGGGGCAGCGGAGCCGGTGACGTTCCTCTCCTCCTCACACCCACTTCCCTTGCCCACCCCCTCTGCTGTACCATGCTATACAAGGCTATGCTATGCTTTACTCTTTCCCCTGCTCGTGACCCCTCCCCCCCCCCGCCCCCTCCAGATTCACATTGCTTCTCAACCACACTACCTTCTACCGCTCTATGTTTTGCTTGGTTAAATTGTACTGCACCTACCTATGCTGGGCTTAAACCGCCTTTCTCCTCCTTTCCCTCTTTCTGACTCCACTTCCCTTTCCCACCCCTTGCAATACTATACTTTACAAGACTATTCTGTACTTCGTCCTCTCCTCTTTCTAACTTGATTAATTTTCAGCATATTTTATTACTCGAAGCGAAACAGAAGATGGGCGCGGGCACTGGTGATGGTAGTTTCTGCAAGTTTTACGCACTAATTGGCGGCTTAACAAGCTCCGCTCTTAATAGTGAGAATTACTGTTCCACGATTGACCAAGAGCGGAATGCCACCGATTATAGGGCGGTATACTGTATCGCAACAATTAGCATTAGGAAGAAGTTCTCACCAACCCTTTGTATTTGTTTGCATTTACGCTGCGGTGACAATATTAACGCGATAACCTTAAGTAGCTCATGTCGTGGAAGATTCGGCGTTGGCGTCCGCGGCGGAAATAAGCCTTTCAAACTACCTCCGTAGCAAACCGGAGCAGCAGGCCACGGAAGCCCTGCACCATGGAGCAGGTATATTAGTGACCAAAATTGATTTTATCAAAGGGACATCGGTCAGAAAAATTGGAAACTACGGCCTAATTAAAACCTACGCACATGATAGCTCGGACTGTAATTTGAATGTACGAGAAAGCGTAATTTTGTTTCGAAGGAAACTCAAGTAATTCCAGTGTTCTATAGAGAAAGCCCTGCTTGTAGTGAATATTCTATGAGAAGGCGATGCGAACGTCGACTAATGGTGCTATACTGTTCCACTGTTAAAGGCGAAGCTTTAACGCGCTCCAACGTTTTCTTCTTTTTTTCATCGTTCATATAACCAAGCACTTTGGTTAGAAACAGTGTTACGTCGTTCCCGGCGTTGTGACGGATCCTCGCTGCTTGCACAGCGGCACGTAGCAATGCGAAAACATCGCCGAGCGACGCCTAAAAGGCTGCCGATAGTAGCCGATATAATGCTGAGATGTTGCAGGTTTCGGTTTCTGGTCCCCTGAAGAACATGGCGGATGGCGTTTACGGGGACCTCGTTAAATGGCGCTCGACATTTTGAATATCCCCCATTCCTTAATGAACGCAGTGCAGTATGCACGTGCAAAAGATATTGCCCGTTATTGAAATTTTGGTAGATTGAAAGTAGGGCGTATGAGCAAATAACTCATTAACTAAATAACACACATTTACTCGTTGTCCCGAAGTACTGCACAATAGCCCTCCGCTTCGTTCCAGGACTTCCGCCTGGAGTAGAGGCACGCCCTCAATATTCGCGCACACTATGGTTTTCAACCGCAGCAGCGAAACAAAAAGTGGAGAAAACAAAAAGCGCGAGCATGCAAGCGGTTATGTGCGCGTTGAACGCTCGCCTCAAAATGAACGTGTTTTTGCGGTCTGGGCTCATCGAGTGGACGCACGCGATCTGGTGCGTTACAATGCACAGCGCGAGCACGATTCGTGAAACATGCCTGCTAGGTGGTCGTTTTCCTACCGTGCGTCGTGCGCATTCAACTGAACCGGATGGAGTCAAAAAGTGCGGAATGGGAGGGGGGAATACTCGAAGCAAAATGCTATTACGCACGCAGTAATATGTGCGTGGCCACCACTCAATCTCGTTCACGCCAATCGCGTGCCAGTGAACCATCCGGCAAGTTGTAAACCTCAATAACGCCTCTCAAGCAGCTGACGGAGATTTTGCTCTGTAGTTTTTGTCTTCATACGCGACCACTTCGTGCTATATAGAGATTTCAAGGGCAAAGCGGGCATCAACGTTATGTACTCGCTAATATGTGACACGTGACGCATCAACGCGGCCAAGGGATAGGAAACTTTAGGACAGCGGCGACGCCACTACGGTGGATGCATCCTGGGACACAATATAAGCTGTAAACAGGAACAGAAGCTCTCGTCGCCGCGACTAGTAAGAATGCGTTCAACAAATGTTTGAGTAGCCATATCTGCAGATACACATGCCAACTGTTCTATTCTAATGCATGTTCCTTTTCAAGCGTCGATCGAATCCCGGCCGCGGCGGCTGCATTTCGATGGAGGCGAAATGTAGAGGCCCGTGTGCTGTGCGATGTCAGTGCACGTTAAACAACCCCAAGGTGGTCAAAATTTCCGGAGACCTCCACTACGGCGTCTCTCATAATCAGAGCTGGTTTTGGGACGTTAAACCCCACAAATCAATAAATCATTTTTCAAGGGTCGACCTTTATAGGTCGGAAAGCTGCTCATTCCCCCACGTTACCACCAGCATGGGTCAGCCGCAAACGGGGAGAATAAATGAATGAGCTAGAGTGGAACGGACGAATACAATCGTCCCTAATCTTCAACGACTCTTTGCGTTTTAGCTGTATATTTGTTTTTTACATAAAGCGCTTGTAAAACGTTATGATTGATGATAGAGCTTTGAATATACCAATCATCGATGCTGTTCGTATTTGTCAATATTTGTGCTTCCATACATTCCACTACGTCTGCATTCCACTACAATACATTGAAGAGAACTTCAGCTATACACCATGCTGCAGGACACAAATATTGCCACGCCACGGTGGTCTAGTGGTTATGGCACTCGGCTGCAGATCCGAAGATCGCGGGATCGAATCCCGGCCGCGGCGGCTGCATTTCGATGGAGGCGAAATTTTGAGGCCCGTGTGCTGTGTGATGTCGGTGTACGTTAAAGAACCCTGGGTGGCCGAAATTTCCGGAGACCTCCACTACGGCGTATTTCATAATCAGAGCTGGTTTTGGGACGTTAAACCCCACAAATCAATCATAATCAATACACAAAGATTCAATGGAGTTCTTCCTGGTAATTCGCTTCACTTTGCTTCTATGGCTGAACTTTGCCGTGTCATGGCCACGCCAGGGACGTTAGGAGGATTTAATACTGGGGATGGTAGCGAGGGGAGGGAAGGTTGCTTTAGATGTGTTTGTTTTAGTATATGTGCGAGTTTATGCACACATATAAATTGAAACATTTCAGGGGGTTCTAACCCCTTCGCCTCCGCTCTATATATGGTGGACACCGTCTCCTAAAGCCTCTGTCATTGCACAGAAATATTTAAGAAAATTAAAGTATGTTCCACGCCTGTATAGTCTGAGTAAACAGCGTAGCAGGCAAGCAAACGCCAGCACATTGCGAGCGCAGATGGAGTTCTTTCTTCATGTTTCTTCTCAGAAGAAAAAGCGGCCTACATGTCGGTGGCAAACAAGTATGGGCGTCGCCTGCTCGCGCCCCGACCTTTGCAGCTAATTGTGGATCAGCGGCCACTTCATGAAGCCTCAAGCCTCCGTGCGCTTGGTCTAGAAATTGTGGCCTGATGACCTGCTGGACCTTGGCTCAAGAGGGCGTAACAGGCTACAGAGACACTGTATTTGATACGGCGGATTGCGAAGAGATCTGATGGCTCGCCTCCTCGTCCGATTTATACTACAGCCAAGGCTCCTTTATAGTGCCCAATTTCATCACCCCCCGGGACCAAATGGACTCGCCTGGAGGCCATTAACCACGAAGGTATGCGCGCCATCACTGGACTACCACGTATAACGCCAATCCCAACGCTACAGGCTGAGTCCCAGCTCTAGACATCGACAAGCTGGCGCATCAGCGCCGCTGCGCACGTCGCCTCAAACTGTCAACGTTAGACTCGACAACTTCTCTGGCCGGGTACATGGGTTACGAACTGCGAAATCCGGCTTCCGCGAAAAGCACTATCGCCCCGTGGAGGATGTTACAAATGAGCGTCAACAAACCTCTTCGTCGCCTCTACAGCCCGGTTCCTCGACGACCGAATGCTTGTGTCGTGGCTTCGTTGTGCCGATGACAAAGACGATGCCATCGCTGTAGCCTACACTGATGCCAGTGTTATGGCACCACGATCCACACAGCTCTGGTGTGCCCGTAATACCTGAGGCAGATCAGACGTGCTCGTACGTCGCAGATCCCGCACCGCCAACCTATCTTGCCGAGCTGGCCGCTATACGTGACGGCCTGGGCACCATGCTCCTGTACCTTAGTGCAGCGAATTATTCTCGGCTCATCCTTCGTACTGACTCGACGCAAGCTGTTCACAATACACGTAGAGTATATCGGCCTACGATGCTCTCCGATGTCATTCACCGCCTGGCCGCCTCTACGAACGTCCAGATACGCGTTCAGTGGGTGCCTCGAGCGGCCTTGACAAACCTTGTCAAAGATGATTTGGCTACCGGCCCGCAAGTTGTACCACGACCCCTGCCGAATGTTTCTGAAGATGTCCCAGGAGAGCTACTCCAGCAAACGGAAAACCTCCGGCGTACCACACGAGCTCTTACCACTGCGTGGGTCAAACCTCCCTGGTGGTGTATCCCGCCGGAAGGAGGTTACGTTAAGGATCCAGGTCGGAGCTACGCTCAGCCTGCCTGTGACCACTTCCTGCCCGCAACAGTACTGTGGTCCCTATGGTGCGTCTTGCCCATTTTGTGATGCCTCAATCCAAAATGTCTCAATGAGGCACCTGTGGACCCACCCAGGCTTACATTTAAGCCATCTTCGCCACCCCCTTCCAACAGGCCTCAGGTCTGGTCGACCGCCCAACCTAGATCGCTAGATCCATGGACTGTACCACCATTCGCTTCTGGATTTCAACCGCAAATCTAACTTATTTGCTTATTTTTAGAGGTGTTTCATTGTGTCTAAGGGCAAGCATTCGAAATAAATAAATGTGGTTGATTTCTCTGTCATAGTAATCGGCATAATACGAAAGTGAAATCTGTATTTGCGAAGTTGTGGAATGCATAAGCGACAATCTGGTGAATCAAGGGGCGGGAGATGGGTTATGTACTGTGAACATGGCTTGAAAGAGTGCGTGTTCACACGTTACATGTAGGGATTAGCGGCCGCTTGACACGGCACAGGGATCTTCGACAGTTGTCCACGAGGGAAAGTTCTCGAACGACTGACTCCCATTGCTACGGAGACACTGAACTTCAGTCTGTCTTAACCCACCCTAATGCGCTTTAATCAGCTCTAATCCGTCCAAAATCACCCTAATCCATCCTAGTCGTTTAGTCCATCTTATCCAAGAAAGATTTTGGGTTCGATTCCAGTCATGTTATCCAGTTCGAATCTAGAAGGTAGAGAATTCGAGTCCCATAAGATATAAACCCATCTACAACCACTGATCGATGATTGATTAAAGTTTGAAATCATCATTTCTTACAGGCTGCTGGCATGCATTTGTTCGCTTCTTGGGAAACTATGTGGTGAATTTTGCACTGCACCGTTTGCGTCGAGCCTGAGGTGGTTTACGGATACCTTCCAATGGCACCTACGAGACTTGCGCATTAACAAATACATTTTTACATATTTCCAGCAACTATTTTGCCTAGGCGCGGCGCTCACAACGCAAAGAAAAGCGAGCTCACGGTACGCCCGCGCTTTCGATTTTAAAAAACACGCGCTGCGAATGGTCCGCACACGGGCGCAGCGGGCGTGTCGGCCATCGACCAATAGCAGCGATGTTCCTTGTATGTTCTTTATGACAAAACAAAGCATATACAAGGAGCGTGAGGAGAAGCCTCTTTCTGAGTTGAAGGCTGCGCGGATGGCTACAAAATTTGGCTGAGACGTTCATTACAACGTAGGCTAGTTGTAGAATATGTTTTTTCACCGAGCCCGGGAGGTGGTTCAGGACCCTTTTAGGCAGCAAAAATAATACTATATGGTCCATAGGGTAACAAACTAAAACAGGCAGGAACGCTGCCTCTCATTTTACATCAGAGATTGCACATTGATACGCTCGTAGAGTGTAAGCACTTTCAGAGTAAGATGGTGGTTGCAACCAGAAGTTCAGCGCACTCTCGATTTATTTATTTATTTATTTATTTATTTATTTATTTATTTATTTATTTATTTATTCAATAATACTGTAAGGCTTAACAGGCTCATACAAGAGTGGGGACACAAAGAATACAGGTTGGTAACTGCACATGTGCCTGAAGAACAAAGAAAATAATGATAACCAAAGAAATGAAAAAATGAAAAAAGGAAGGACAACAACACAGACTACCAGATACAAATACAGAATGCAAATGCACATCTGATCGAAGAAAAAAAAATCAGTTCAAACTAACGGGAAGGGTACGCATTTGACAGAGATCTAAGATAAAAACCGCGAGTGGCATGGGATCAAAAACGTACATTCCGTGAATAGCTGTGCCGTTTTCTACGACAGTGGTACTTACTGATCAAAAAAGGTGTTATGATCGGCGATGAATGCGTTGGCAGAATGTGAGGACACTATGCCACGTGGCAGCTTATTCAATAATTCTGTGACTGACGAAAATTCGGAATACTTAAGTGTATTGCAACGGGAGATAAAAGGCCTGATACTCTCGTTATGTTTCGTTCTGGCGGAGCGTTGCTATGGTGGTTTTAAGTACTCCAGTTTTTTTATGTTAATGTTGTTGTGATAAAGCGGAAAAAGGAATTTCAATGCAGCAATGCGTCGCCAAATCGCTAAAGTTTGAATATTTGTCCTATTGCGTAGTGCGGTCTTGCTGACATCACGTCAACGCACAAAGTGGAGCGCTTTATTTTGTATTCCCTTAAGCTGGTTAAGAGGATAAATTTGGTGCGGATTCCAGAAAATACTGCCGTATTCAAGGACTGTCCGTACTAGCGCTTTATAGCTTGTTAGTCTGAATTTGGCTGGAGCTAGAGCAAGTTTCCTGCGAAGATACCCCAACTGTGTCTCTGCTTTTGTGCAAGTCTGGGGCCGGATTCACAAAACTCACTTACGAGAAAATTTTCGCGTAAGAGAAATTATTCTGCGTAAGTGGATTCACGAAGCGAAGAAAACGTCGTAAGAGGACGTGGTTCTCACATCGGCCGCTGCTATAGCGAGCGCTGGGTTTGCCGATTAATATATCAGCGATAGTGATGCATTTGCGACGTAGGCGAAAGAGGCTCGTAAGTGGATTCACGAAGCGAAAATGGTCGCAAAAACAGCGTAGCTAAGCGGAAATCCTAAGAGTGGTCCGGAGCACTCTTACGAGCTACATGGTGACGTTGGAACGGGCAACCGCGGCGGGTATTTGGGTGCCGTAGGTGCTACTAAAAAAATTATGGTCATGTAAGCTGTATGATGATTGCCGCGTATGTACTAGGCTCACAGCCTTGAGGTTGCTGTTGCAATTCTCTCTTACGCATTGGACAATCTTGCCACTAGCACTTGTCCAGTAAGCTTGTTGTTGGAGTGATTAGAGGTGCCTATTGGGTATTTGCCGCAAAATAACTTATGCATGCAAATGCTTGCGATTGGATGAAAAATGAAGAGTTGCGGGAATGGTGCTTGATGACAAAATCGGTGCGGTGTATGGTCAATATATTTTACCTTGTTTTTGTTGCGTCTCCCAATAAGGCGTACAACCTGTGTTACCGTTGCAGCATTGGTCGCACATGTACCACCATAAGGGAACGGACAAAGTTCTGTCGCACACTATTGGAATGGAAGTTGAACAGTAGGCTCCAGTCAGCCATTCACGAACTCCTTATGTCGTTTAGAGCTTCTCTAGCTGCAGTGGTCTTTATTATTTCGAAGTAGGAACGCTCACCCAAATGCAGCTTCCGCTGTACATTATAGGCTGATTTACTGAAAACATATTGCTTCAACATATCCGCACATACAGGATATGTGTGATTTTGCGCATAAACTAAGAAATAAATTGAGTTTAATAGACATTCACTGTCCGTAAAAGAAAATGAAAAGGTTTCGCTATGGCAAATACTTAGGACGGAATGCGAGCGCCTAAAATGCACGCGAAAGCCTGTGCTAATGCAGTGCAATGTCACCTCGACGGCACTCGCGCATTTGACAATTAGTTTCTTTTTAATTGGACGTCAGAGTCTCAGCAAAAGGCCGTTTCGTCCCTTGAGGTGCGTATTGTGGCTGGAATGCTAACCTAACCGAAGTTATCGCGTAGTGATATGTCGTGCATCACATCCAAGCCTACGCCAGGCATCTAAATATCGTAGCAGACGACGACAGCAAACGACGGTTTGAGCGAGAGGCCAAGCATGTGACTGGTTAGAACGAGGTAACTCTCTACAGCAGGTCATTTTATGACGTCACTAAAATTATGTCACTCACTTCTTTCACCGCGCATTTCTGTGGTGGTCATCAAATTTTCCCCCTCGCACATAAGAGAATTTTTGATATCACCGTAAGGAACGCGTAAGTATTTTTTAAGAGCTCTCTTAAGGCGAAAAGAACATCATGGCGACGTAAAGATAGTATGTGGGTGTTGTTTCGTGGTAACGTTTCTTGCTTGAGCTCCTTTACGATTCCATGGGATGTGTTGTTAATGCCGTCGCTTTTTCGGTGCGTGAAAGTTTTGTGAAAACTATCGCCAGTGTCTCTATTTGAGCGGTGAACACTGTTGAAGCCTCTGCCTTTGTGCTCGTGAACAGGGAACCGCGGTCAGTGTGCCGCCGTGGACTCACATTTAGGAAGCCTGCATTGTGTGTTTGAAGACCGGTCAGTTCGTTTGCCTTGCTTTGTGGTCGTTTGTTTTTGTGGCCTACGCCGTTTCGCATCGACTGTGTTTGGGCGCGTTACTTCAAGGATAACTCCGTGTTTAGAAAGAAACGACCTAGGCGTGTGCGTAGGTGCTGTGTTGACACTTCGAAGTCTTTTGAAGAGGCAGATACCATGTGGAAGCAGAGCAACAGGTAACATAATTGTCGACTGCGCTACGCTTTGCCTTTGTGCCCTTCCATACCGTCACTTTGCTTGCGTTAGCGGCTAATGTGCGGAACCTGAAATAACACACCGATACGGTCTGTTGTGCCTTTTTTATTTTATTTATTTTATTTATTGACACTCTATGGCGTACAGGCCAAAACAGGAGTTTCCATATTAGGCACAAATGCAGTTGTTAATAAAAAATGCAAAGAGATTGTAGTTTCTTTCACGGAACTTAAAAAAACCATAAAAATTCAGAAAGAAACGTAATGAAATAAGTGCACGAGGTGCTACTTTACGACACACATATCAACTTGCTCAGCAGAATACTCAACAAGACAATGCTTTCGAATATATAAATTGCTATTCCGACACTATTAAACGACATTAAGTACAATCGGTAAAATCGCTCAGCAAAGCCCTTTCAAGGATTTTAACCTCATTGATCGTTGCAACATCGTGCGGTAACCTGCTGCACGCATCGACAGCCTACACAATAAAGAAGTTTTTAAAAAAAATGTGTGTTGTGTCTCAAAGGCTGTACGTAATGTCTGGGGCCACTGCGCGAAAGTGATGTGTCAATAATTAATGTTTTGGCTATTTCGGTTTCATATTTCCCATACAATATCTGGAAAGAAAACATTCAGGCTGTTGAAGCTCATTCTTTGCTGCACATTAGGAATCGATGCTTGCGCAGCGCTTTCAACGCCGTTACCGACTGCGTTCGTTTGAATGAGTTAAAAACAAATCGTAAAGCCCTATTTTGAACGCCTTCACATTTAGCAATGTTTCCGCGTGTGTGTTGTTTCCATATCGGACATGCGTATTCCAGCAATGGCGAAATTGTAGTCTTATATGCTACAAGGTTTACCTCAGTTGTCGCATCACTTAGGTACGACGAAGCATCCACGGTTTATTTTGTGACACTGTCAAAAGCGCAACGATTTCGGTGGCGGAAAAATTCGGCTTCAGCGCTTTCGGCATAGCGATGGCTAAACAGCAATCGGGTATGTCAGAGGCGTCTGAAGTTCGGGCACACACGGAAAATTTCGTGTCGGCTATTGAGGAGCTTACAATTGCAGTTGGCCAATGCAGCTCTCACGTCGCTGGCGATAAACGCTCTCTCCCTCTTAAGGCGCTTAGCACTCAATGTCCGGCATAACGTAATAAAAAAGAAGTAAATTAACTTGTGTAACGAAAGGAAGCTATGGAAGGCTCTTTCTGCGCGTGCGCACCAAAAGCAAGAAAAAAAAGAAAGGGGGGGAGTTGACGTCTCGCTTTTGATGATTTTTGGGGCTTAACCTCCCAAAAACCACTCAAGGATTATGATAGACGTAGTGGAGGACTCCGGAAATTTTGACCAGCTGGTGTTCTTTGACATGCTCTGACATCGCACCGCACACGGGCCTCAACATTTCGCCTCCATCGAAATGCAGCTGCCGCGGCCGGGATTCGATCCCGCGACCTTTCGATCAGCAGCCGAATACCATATCCACTAGACCACCGTGGCGGGGCTTTGGACCCCTTTTTGTTACTTCCTAACTGCATACGCCGTCATTTACAAAAGCAGCACTTACTAACGTATTAAAGATACAAACACTACCTAAATTACCGAATTTTCTCAGTTTGTCATGAGAATAGCAGTAGTATTAAAAAATCTGATGAATAATCTATTCAAAGTGGGCCTATTTATAAGCATATGTATCTTTCGGTATGTAGGATTTATTGAAATCCATCCATGGGCTTCTATTTGACACATCACGTGGAGGATGCATTTTTGGAACTTGTTTATCAAGCCGAACAGCTTTTATATGGCCTCAAAAGCTGCATCGATGTTTGTTCTGAGATTTTTTGGCGAAACAACAATTTACGTCGAGCTACAAGACATTATCATGCAAATAAGTGTACTGCGTACGAACGACCCGAATCAATTGCGAGGCAGTGCATATTCATCAAAATGCATCTGAAATGGCAGTGAAAGGAGCAAACCTTGAGTGACATCTGCCCACCTTTAATATTTTACCTTAATTGCGGCTTCATAATTCCGGTCCTGTTGTTCGGCGGCACCTGCCGGTGTCACCAAGGGCGTTGTTCTTTTTTTTTTTCTTCTTCGAGCTATCGTCGTTGATAAAGCGCTAGCGCGCGGGTTCACTCTGACCACGCGGGCGTCTGCTGCAGCGCGATGTGCATAGGCACTGTAGCAGACGCCCGGAACAGGAAGATGAGGTGCAGCGAGGATCGATTCGCGATTATAACATAAACTCGACACCAGACGCTTTGAGTGCTGTGAGGCTATCACGTGACCACACATCTTTCTTTTGTTGTCGTTCCGTCTGCTTTCACGTTTCCTCCTTGCCCTCAATAGTGTCGAATATGTTAAATGCGCACCATTCCTATCGCATGCCTTGTCGCTAAGAGATTTCGTAGCTAAGAATATCGTCCGTAAGAGAAAGCTTTGTGAATCCGGCCCCTGGTTAATATGAACATCGCATTTTAATGTGTTTCTGATTGTAACGCCCAAATATTTCACTGAAGCGGCCCCATCTACGCGTAGTTCCATTATGTGATACGCATATTTTAAGGGTGCCCTCTTTCAGGTTATGGTCATCTACGAAGTTTTTGCTGCGTTTATTTCCATTCCCCACTCTTGACACCATCTTGAAATGTTATGGAGGAAGGTATTAAGACGTATCTGGCCACCAATCGTTCACACTCTGAAACTTAATGATTTCTAAGTTAAAGTGGGTTTTATGCAGTGTGGTCGCTTCCTCTAATGATGACACAGCTGCACGGATCAGGGGAATTCCAGTGAAAGAAAATGGAGAAGTGCCTGGTGCCCATGAGGGGCTTTACTGTGAAAGCAGAAGAGGGACACCTGGCGACAAACTAAAGGCTACAGGATAGGAGGAACTTCTCGGCCGAGGGCTGAAGACATGCCTCTGCTTACAAAAAATATGGGCACCTGCACCACCCCGGGTGCCTCCTTTCATGAAATTTCGAAAACTTGGTTATCCCTGAGGGACCAGCGCGGGAAACCCCGTGAGCTGGGAGCGCCATCTCGCGCGCGCCGAGCCCTGGCGAGTCTCCCCCCCCTCCTCCCTTCCTAATTACAACGCCCTTAGATGCGTATGATTTCTTAATGATTACAGGCTAGGCTTCTATCATTTAAAAACTTCACGAGCAGTCGACACACTTTCCTTCTGAACGTCCATGGTCCACACGGAAACACCATATCGTTCACTCTAGCGTGTGAAAAGCCCAAACGCTGAAATTTCTCAAATTTGACTTGTAAATTATTCAGTATAATCTAACAAATCTGATTCAGCATGACCTTGCTTTTTACAAGTTCACTTAATAGGTTGCGTAAGTCGGATCTTGTAGAAAGTCGTGATACAGGTACGTGCTGACACCATGTGAATCGGATGTAGTACAGACAACCCTCGGGCCAGCTTAGCCATTTTTTTCGCACAGTACAGGTGAGGGAGCAACTACAGAGTATAGAAACCACTGGCCACAGCCTATTTCAGAAGACGTTCAGAGTGTCTATGAGCCCTTCTCTCTGCCCTCCGTTTGAAAGGAACTGACAACCGATCTTTAAAACCTTCTTGCAGGCTAGGTGGTTCATGCCGATCGGGTATTGTACTGCGCGAGCAGAAAGGAAGCAATGAATACAGGAAAGAGCACAGACTGTCGACTCTAGGTAGAAGCTCAGTAGCTCCAAAAAGTTGCCTGTGAAAATACAATACTTGTTTTGGAAGTTCGTCTCCCCATATTCGTCAATAGCATCCCTGATTGCTTGAAAAAGCGCATCATGTGGGATTTAATAAAATAAATCTGCGTCAATCGAAAAAGCACTTGACGCCAACGGCACTGAAAGTTTTTTCCACGTGCAAGATGCCTAAGGTTAGGCATCCACTACGCCTGATCGTGCCCCGGAGGGGTAGTTGGCAGAGGTCGGTGTCGGGATGCCGACAACGGGTACTGGGAAACCTTCCCAACGATGACCCCTTCCTTGTGAGGAGTTCTATGAACTTGGTTTCTTCGTTACAAGAACGATTGCCGTTGGCATCAAGTGCTTTTTCGATTGACGCAAAGGATTTCTTTTATTCAATCCCACATGATGCGTTTTTGAAGCAATTAGTAGTGCTTTCGTCGCCTACAGCGGCAATGTCTTCTGTCGACGACATCCAGGATTGGCTTCGACGGACACGCGTCTATCGTCAAGCCGTGCTAAAGCGGATGCTAGGGATTGTCTCTGAACACCATATTCAGAACAGTTGCACAGAATGCGTTGTAGCTTCTCCCCGCTGCGAGACAGACATCACAGAGAGCGTTGTCGGCCATTCCAATGCGAATCGCATAGGACTTTGTGAATGCTACCCCTAGCCATAAGCGATAAAGCAGAGTGGCTTCTCTTCGGTGTATTCCACTTGGCACACAGAGGTGCCCTATAAAGGAAAGGCAGTGTTGACGATTGTTTCGTATGGTCTGGCTATTTGGTATGCACTGTATAGAGAGAGTGTGATCTCCTTTGCAAGCACTCGAGGTCACCTGGCAGCGTCGGACCTTGAGAGTGGAATTGTCTCTTCGTGAATTCCTTCAAGAGCTGGCCGAGAGGCACTATCGGCGTGTTCGTTTTTTGTGACGGCGCAGTTACTTGGCAACCACGGAAATGTCACGCGGTGCCCCTCCTCATGTGATGTTTGGAGAAGACATCTAATCTCGACTACGATCTGGTCCTATGGTTCGCGACGCAAAGCTGATAGCACAGGTTGCAGGGCTGCCTTAGAGTCTGTGAAGGTCGACCATTGTCGAGGTAGTTCCCGACTGACTAAATAAAGTGCAGCGCGCAGAGCAGCTAGTTCAGCAGTCGTCGATGTCGTTGGGTGGTCAATGCTAAAGCTGGTGGTAATAGCTCTTGCTGGGACAACCACGGCACCGGACGAACATTGGAGGTTTGTGGAACCATAAGTATAAATCTTTCCTCCATTCACAAGGAGGAAAGATAACAGATGGAGTGTAAGAGCGACGGAATGGATACCAAGAGAGGGAAAACGCAACAGAGGCAGGCAAAAGGTTAGATGGAGCGATGAAATTAAAAAGTTTGCGGGCATAAAGTGGAACCAACTCGCTCAGGATAGGGTGGATTGGAAATCGTTGGGAGAGGCCTTCGTCCTGCAGTGGACCTAAACAGGCTGATGATGATGATAATAATGATGATGATGATGAAGTATAAATACGTGCACTGTCCGCGTAGCTATTGTGCAAAAGAATCAACGATGGTGTCTTCAACCCAGGTGACGACATATCAGATTTCTTCTTGATTCCTGATACGCTGAGATGCACTGGGAGTCGAATAGGGCACCAAGGATGCATCGGTGGTTGAGATAGAGTGGTGAAGCTCGAAGGCAGACTGTCGTTGTACTTAACGATAGCTGTAGAGAACGATGCTGGGATCCTGTCTGGAGGCAGTGTTGCAAGGTGCTGACAATGGGAACGTGCAAAATACCTGATGTGTGTTCTCAGGACTTCCACCGTAATGTGAGTTTGCATTGGATGGTCCCGAGCAATCTAAATTGATCTTGCAGCCACGTAACTTTCAATCCACCGAAATTCTTGACCACTTAGGCCAACCGTCGCAAGAGCATCGAGCATGGCCACATGTAACACTTATCGATGCGCCTTTCGCATCGAAGAACAAAGCCTGGGAGAATCGCTTACGGGACCTTTCGTGTTGAACATACGAAACGATATCAATCCCATTGTCGATGGAAGAGCGGTCACGTCGGAAACCAGACACGAAGCTCTAATAAACCTTTTATTGTTTACTCCAGGCGTTCAAGGATAATCCGTTCCATTAGCTTTCCTACGCAGCTGGCCTGCACTATTGGGCAGTACGAGCCGGGTTCGTGCGGAGATTTGCCGTGCTTCAGGAGTGGCGCCAAGCGACTTACGTCACTGAATATTACCCATGCTGGCCTGTTGTGTAGTATGAGTGTTTAGGGAGCGCAAGAAAGCTGGAATTTGAAATGGACGTTCTTACATGTACACTGAATATTGCGTCTAAATATTTGGAAATCATCATGTTGAATGCTCGTTCAAGCAGTGAAAATTGCAAACGAGCAGCTCCATATTTTCCTCACGACCCCTTTAACTATCGCTTAAGAGACGCAGATGTTAAAGCCAAGACATTAGCCATTAAACCCGGGACCTAGGGGTCCGAACCTAGAACCCTCGGCAGTCGAACATCACGTGTATGTAATTTAGCATATGCTGTAAAGGTTAACATCGAATTGCGCGTCGTTAATACCAGCGTTTATGTATGGGCATGAAACACACGTGATTTTATTATTGTTATACGTGACGTAACTGATGACTATTTCATTTTATTGATGTCATAACAGCAGTAATATTAGTCATACATTCGTATTCTTCCATGTGAACTTTGGTATATAGCAAGTGAATGAGACGTGAGTTTCAGGTTTTCGCTCCACAGTTTTTTACCATATTTGCTGCATCGTTTTTGCAGTCAGCTTCGAAAGTGACATATAAGACTCAACTTAAGGAGAGCCCTTGCTGTAGCAAGTGCAGATGAGGCTCGCTGCCCGACAGCACTGCAACTTATTGAATCCTGCGAGGCTCTAGTTTCCTTAACGCTGCCTCAGATGCCGCGCTCTCACATTCTGTCGACGAGACTATACAGTCGAGTTGCGCACGCCAAGACACTTTGAGGGTCATCGGAAGCGTACTCGAGGCTGTATTCAGCAGATATTGTATTCCACGAACAAGATCTTATGTTTTCCGCACCAATGTTAGTGTGGGTGCCGAAAACAACATTGTCGTCACGTTGGCCCCCGCGGCTTCGTATCTTACGCCCTCGTCGATGACATGTCATCTACACGTGCCAATATTGACCCCATATTTACGAAACAAGTGCGCGGAATAGCCATCAAGAGGGTCTAAATTAAAATACCTTCATAAGAAAGAAATTTAGCTCTGATTACAAAAACAAATCCTGGCAGGGAGAAATCGAAGCATGTCGCTGTAATACAGGCACCGAACCATAACGTGTTTCTATATCAAAATACAAAGAAATGCCCAAAAGCACCTTTATGTTTTAGCAAAATAGTTTAAAAAATTCAAGGGTTCGCTTGTCAAGGGTTCGCTTGTAACACCACGCCTGAAAAGATTACGAAGTTAGAAATAAATGGTCAAGAACTTTCAAGTACACTACTTGCTGACGCTTTTAACAAACACTTTGTTAGCGTGGAAAATATCCCGGTTGGGCAAAACAACCTGAATAGCCTTCCAGTCATTACAAACACAATTTTTTTAAAACCTGTAAATGAACTTGAAGTAACTCATATAGCTCATCATCTTAATAGAAGTAATGCTAAAGACATAGATGGCTTCCAGATTAAACCCATTAAATATATAATTGATTTATTAGCCCCGCCTCTTTCTTACATTTTTAACCTCTGTATTGAACAGGCTGTTTTTCCTCATGAAATGCAAGCCGCTCGTGTGACGGTATTATATAAGAAAGGTAATAAAAATGACATGGGTAACTTTCGCCCTATATCAATCCTTCCACTATTTTCTAAATTTCTTGAAAAAATAATTTTAGATCGATTTGCCGAATTCGAACAAAAGCATAGGTTTATAACTCCGTTCCAGTTTGGTTTCCGCAAGGGCCTGAGTACTGAATTTGCACTATTAGCTCAGAAAGAACTAATATTAACTGCACTGGACGAAAGTAAATTAGTCTTAGGGATTTTTGTAGATTTTACTAAAGCATTTGACCTTATCAATCACACTCTTTTAATTCAGAAACTTTCACGCTATGGCTACCGCGGCAAAGCTGCACACCTCATTAAATCTTATCTACAGCATCGTATCCAGAGAGTTGACATAAATCAGGAACTGTCTAGTCCACTCGCCGTGTCCTCCGGTGTGCCACAAGGTAGTATATTGGGTCCGTTCCTTTTTAATCTCTACATAAATGACATTATCAACATAAACCTTGCAGCAAAATTCATAATTTATGCCGATGATACTAGCATCTTTTTGATAGGGAATTCGATTGATGAATTAGTTGATGAGGCCAATTTAACCTTTAAAAAGTTAGACGAATGAGCGCGTAAAAGCAGTTTTAAATTAAATACAAACAAAACAAAAGCTATGTTATTTCGCAGTAAAAACAAAAAAATTGTGCTTAATAAAGAAGTTATATTAAATTCGTCCCCGATAGCTATTGTATCCAACTTTAAAACATTGGGCGTCATTTTTCAGGAAACTTTATGCTGGGACGCACATATCGACTGCTTAGCAACAAAGCTATCACAAGTAATTGGTATTGTTTACCGCAATCGCCATATATTACCACAAAACATTATGATGCCAATTTTTAACAGCCTGTTTCAATCCCGGCTTAATTACTGCCACTTAGTTTGGGGGACTACGACTCAAAGAAATTTGCATACTATACTTGTCTTACAAAAAAAGTTCCTTCGCGTAATTGAAAATGTCCCAAGTTACTTTCACACACGTGAATATTTCTTAAAATATAGGGTACTGCCAGTCACAACTTTATATGATTACCGACTTTGTAGAGCATATAAACAAGAGTTAAAAACTAGATCAGATTTCCTTAAGCATCTTTCCAAACTACACATTAACGCCACTCTATACACAACACGTAAAAAAGAATACTGGGAAATAGCAACTGTACGAACAATATATGGAAAGCAAACACTCGGAAACAGTCTACCAAGACTACTGAACAGACTAATTACCGAAGGATTACAAGTAGAGACAACAACCTTTAAAACTATACGTAGTCACTTTGATCAAAAAACCAATGACCTATAAAAAAATTTATATGCTTTCCCTTCAGAATCTTTGTTTCATGCCCTACCTTTCAGCGAACTTGCATTTGTATAATGTTATCTTTTGCTTTTTTGATGTTTGTGCAAAGGACTGCATTTCTGTAAAATTGTTTAGACCGTATTTAGTTATACTCCTGCATGTTTAATTTAGAACTGTATGTTTATTCTTCAATATGCACTGTTGAACCGTGTCGACATGACTGCTGTCATCGCCAATGAGGGGGCCTGCGGCTTCGTCAAGCTGTCTAGACGACACCTTTTATCGTCCGCCCCTTCGTATCATGTACTTGATGCGAAAATAAATGTCATTGTCATTGTCAATTCCGTCCCTCAAACATGGGAGGGAGAGAGACTGTCTACAATTGAAAGAACACCGCATGGTTGCAACTCTTTTCTCTTATATAATGCTGCGGGGAACAACATAATGCAACAGGGACACCATGGAAAGGTTTCCGCGATTTTAGCATGTGTCTTGTCAATTATAATTCGTGGCCAAAGTGGCTGCCACGCATGCGTTTTCACCACTTGCCACCCTAGGATGTGCTTTCTGGCACAGCCGTCTTGCCCGTGAGCAGAGCCAACTTTACGGAACAGCGGCCCTTTCAATCCGGAGCACGGATCCGTGAGCCGCTCGCGCGCTCCCCCTCAGCAAAGCGGCGGCGGCGGCGGCGCCGGCAGCACTCCTTAAAAACAGGTCTACGGTGCGGCGCCCGAACCAGAAGAAGGACACCAGCCGCACGATGCGCACCAACGCCACAGCAGCTCAGCGCCGCTCGCCTCATCCCGGTCTCCTCCGGGCGCCCGGATTGCTCCGAGTCGTCCAGATGCCATCGATGCTCCTGCTACTCCTGGCGGCAGCGCTCATGGTCCACACCGCGGCTGCGGACCCTTCCATCGGCGAAGTCATCGGTCAGATAAGGGAGAGAGCAGCCGCCACGACGGAGGACGGTGGAACGACGACGCCCGCGCCCCCCAACAAGACCCGGAACGAGCGGATACTGGAGCAGTGGTCAAAGTTCGAACTTAACCTGCAGGACCTGGTGGATAGCGTGATCAGGAAGGTGCTGCCGACGGTGATACGACGAAGCTCTGAGCTGGAGGTGTCTCCGGACTGCCGTGATGCCCTGCTCAAGGTGGTCTTCGGCATACGCCAGCTCAAGAGATGGGCCTTCCAATGTGAGTGCGGTCGAGTTGTTCTTATAGCCATTAGGAGTGCGTTTCATATTTGCAGGGATGGTGGGATACGTTCCCGCTGCGTGCCTTCTCTTTAGGATCGAAGGTTTCTTTTATTTTCAACCTTTTTTTTTCTGTAAGAGCCGGCACTTTGCTATCTCGTAACGCTGATGTTCAAGAGAAAAGCGCGTGCCGAGGCTTTCGGCACTCGCTTAACTCGTGCACTCGGCGCATATTCATAGCTTGAGTTAGGGGTACTACGGGGACGATTAGGGAAACTTATTGCCACACAGTGCTAACGCGACTTCCCTTATGTGGGGCAGCAGTCTGTTGACGCAACGGAGCAGTTATCTTTGGCCCACAATATGGCCATTGGCGCAAATTCTCAGTTCGGCTTGGACTGGCAAGTGCTGTGCCTGATCGTACCATGCGACATGCTTGCAGTGTAGTACGGGTGTTTTTTTTTTTTTATCAAAGAAGAAATCCCGGAGCAGCTAAAACGTATTGCTGACTGCGTCGCACAGTTCCCTGGTACCGTTTGCCACTATGGCACATTTCCGAGGTCACACTGTATAGCCTGTGTGAACTGCATATTCGGGTGTCTATGCACTCCTACAAGGGCGCTTATTCAAATCAATGTTCTATACTATGTGTGATGTCCAGTGCTACATTTTCGTCGGCACCCAATAAACCTGTACGTTCGGCATGCTCGTTAGTAGGCTTCAAGAACGCGCTAGCTGACTTGTCAATTAACGGTACGAGTCGTCGGTGTGGCTGCTTGTTTCGAGCATTCGTGGGTAGGGCAGGCATCATCAACGCGATCATGGCCTTATAGTCCCAACAGTACGCCGCCAATCCTAGCCTACTGCATGCTTCAGAACTTCTTGCAGTTCGATAACATTACTTAATATTAAGAACGCAGAGCTGTCGTTTAGCAGTTTTACAGCTTTGTCTGCTCGTAAAAAGATTGAATTATGGCTCACGCGAGTCAGCGACGCCTAACGCAAATGGTGAATATCCGTATCGTAGTGCAGAGCCTCCGTCGCCTTGCGGTCTAGATTGCCGGATTGATGCGGCTATGGTCGAAGCAGAAGCCACACGTTCCATGGAGCTTACGGCCGAGCGCGTGGCAGCCTGCCGCAGTCTCCCGGATCTGTACTGCTTCGTACAGTTCATCGGGCCTTATCGGTGCCCTGTTCAATCCGTGCAAAGGAGTGGTTCACTGTCCGCCGCGGGCCACGAGACAGAGTCGCGCCCTTTATCGCAGCGCGTGCTCTATCGCCCCAGTGCAGCGGCCGCGTTTGTTGTACACGGAGAAACTGCGAGCAGCGGCCTTCCTATTCGGCACACCTCGGAAGCGACGCGTCTCTAAACAAAAACCGTACCTCCGGCAGACGGCGCGAATGTACTCGGGAGAGTACCGCTTTCCGCTCTCCGGGCAGACAGCGTAACGGCAGCAGTACTAGCAGCATCGCAGCATTAGAAGCAGTGCGCGCTTTCCAGACCGTTTTATGCACAGGCTGGAGAGTGCGACACCATAGTGCCGGCCGGCAGGCCGACGTCGCGCCCTGTTGAGTGTAAGGGACTTATAGCCTATGGGGGAACGACGGGCGGGGTACGCGTCTGTCCGCTTCTTTTTGCTGCTGTTCGGTCGTTCCGAATATCACGTGCATTCCAGATCGCTTTTGAATATCTAAGGGGGGCCCGTGCTGTGTGACCTGGCAAACACGGAGCTCAGTGTGTCGAACGCAATACTCGCCGTCGTCGCCGCCGCCGAGGAAGTAGGCAACTAGGCTTTGTGCGCAGGCACGACCTGTCGAAATCGTTGGCGCGCGCACACACTGTAGTGGTGTATCGCTTTACGCTGTGAAGACGGAATCGATGGCGCCAGCCGCGTTCGTGGGGTCGCGAACCGATATATTTGAGCATTAACGCGTTTCCTTCCGCACACATAAGTCGTGCAGCTGCCTGTGACATGGTTTAGAGATAGGGGGCAACGGCAAGGGCGAGAGCCTTTTGCGATCGTCCCTCCGCTTGCAAAGAAACAACTACGTGCGAAGAGAGAAAAAATACGAGCTTATGATGGTGCGCTTAAGCGTGCATCACTGATTTCCGTTTACATCGTTGAAAGCATCCTCGCTTTTAAAGCGTTAGCGCTGTATTGATTGCCAAAGCCAAACTCTCGTGCCGATAACATCTGGCAGCGTCACTGCTGCCTACGCAACGACATTAATCTGCACGCACTTCGTATACGCACGTACTATACGGATACCATTAAGCAAAGCCGCGGATGTATTTACGAAGGAACAGCAGCTTTTTTCTCGGCAGCTGCGCAAACCCCGGTACACGGAACGCCACTAAGGGCGTCTCTGTCACCCAGGCGGTTGGCAACCTTCAACGCTCAGGTTGAGTGGCGGAGCGTCCTGTGTGGTGGGAACGTGCTCACTGTTTACAAGCACCCTGCACCTAGTCCGATGACGCTGTGCGGCTCATTCATTTATCGTGCCACTGTCACTCGTACCAGGAGCCGCAGGGATCCAGTGAAAGTGAGCGACGTTCATATCAGTGACGCACGCCTGAATTCTGCATGAACCGAAACTTAGGTTTAAGAATTTTCGTGGCTGCGCGTTCGAGTGGTACCACTTTCGGTTATCGCACTGTGGTCATCCCAGCAGAAGTGTGCTACAGTTATGGAGGCCCGGCACCATCTATCGCATCTGTCAACCCTAACGAGGTCACGTCGTTACAACTCAACCTCTTCTACTGTGTGCATGATCCATTAATAATCACGATGATTTTGCGCGCCAAACTCACGATATGATTGCGAGGCAGGTCGTAGTGGAAGGCTCCGAAAATTTTGACCACCAGGAGTCCTTTAACGTCCACTGGTAACGAAGAGCGCGCGTCTCTAGCAGTTTCGCCTCCATTGGAAATGCGACCGCCACGGCCAGAAAGCTATTCATAGAGATCACAATTTCCCCTTCGAAAAGAAAGCGGTAAGAAGAGATATGTGGATGACAGTGGAAGATTTATAATAGTCGCATGATTTCTGTTATAGACGAATTCTCATGGAACGCATCCCAAATCCCTCAACGAACCAATCGAATTCAACGCCTTCGTCCTTTATAACTTAAGTGGAAGCTCGGTATTGTGAAACTTACACCTCTACGAAGCAAAAAAAAATGACGCAGCAGGAGTCAAGATATCTCTTCCAAGAGTAAAATATTTTGCTGTGAAGGCTCTCACAGTACACAGTAGACGTGATCAGATTTCTCTAGAAAATGTTTGTGTTTGCGATGCAACGCAGCGTCGTCTTATCGGCACCTGTACAGTTTTTCCGTTCCCACCCTCCGATATATGTGCACGCATGCCACCCTTCTGAAATTTCAAATGGTACAAAATCTCGCCCTGATTACCACGCACGACGGACTAGGTGATAGCGTAGCAGTTAGCACGGCGAACTCCCACTAACGTTACATTGCCACACAGACACGACCCCAAATTCCCAGTTTCGATTTTATCGGCAATGTTCTTTTCACCCTGCTGAGAGCGAACCGAAGGTGAAGGTGTGGTTTTGGGAGCCTGACAAATACTGTATGACGAAAATATTGTCTGCTTACCTGTGTAATCGAAAAAACGGACGGAAAGGGCATTGCAGACCGGCGCGACTACCAGCGCTGAACGCCAACTCTGAAAAAAAAATAAATAAATACAAGGTGAAAGTTGACACAGCGTCAGCTAATACTGAACGATGGCTTGCCACTGCAAGGCTCGTAAAAAAACCCGATAAAGAGAGAGAGAGAGAGAGAAAGCTGAAGAAAATTTATCTCGTCTAATATATAAAAAAATCCATGCATATCCACGGAGTGAATGATGATGAGTGGGCGAAGCTCCGGAGGTTCATCGTAGATCGTGCCGAGTTCCGGATTAATTTAGTTAGAGCCACGCTACGAATCCTTATGGTTCACTACGCACAAGTGAAATCTCCCACCGGCACTTCATTGCAATTCAAGATCGGTGCCTTAGATATATATATATATATTATATATATATATATATATATATAATATATATATATATATATATATATATATGGGTGGCCGGTGAACGGTTCTCCTTTGCGAGCTGGTAGAGCGTTCATCGAAGAAAGAGCGTTTCCATAGTCAACGCGCGCCTTTCGCTCTCTCTCTCTCTCTCACAAGACAGCAGATGGAAGAGTGAGAGAGCTCGCGCGCCGGGAGGCACGCGCCGAGGGCGAGCGCGAGTGTGGCTACGAACTAGACGAGGTGGCTACGACGGACAACTACGGCAGACAAGCCTACGCCTTAAGGAGCTTCGCCCCTAAAAAATAAATATCTGCATTTTTTCCGGGTGCACGGGAAAGATATTTTCTGCAGCACCGGACACGTGCATGATCGGAGATGGCGAATCGAGGGCTAGCTATAACTGTGTGGAGGTTTTTATAATGTGACCTGCTGAAATCGCATTCTGGCGGCCCCTGGATGAAGTGTTTCACAGGACTAATACGAACGTTAGACCCTGGATTCTTTTCACTAGCCCAGTTCGCGCTCTTCATTCCGAACCGTTGGAGACCGAGGTGACGATGACGAGCTGTAATGGCTCTCGCACGTGCGAACACGCGCTGTCGTAAAAACGCCACAGCATGCCTATTGTTTTTTTTTCTTTCTTGTCAAGTTTTATCTACGCTGCCAAGGTGCCTCAGTTACATCCGCTTCCCAGGTTCTCTTGCACGCATCATGGCGTTTAAACGATGAATGCACCACATATGACACAAGGGACAGACGATGCGGCGAAGCATGCTTAAAGTGAGCAGCGACGCTCGACTACAGAGATTCCTCTACAAGTGGTGTTGGTGCGAACTGTTGTGCAATGAGGCTAACGACAAAAAAAAAAAAAATGTTGTGATGGTCTTGTTCTGTGGTTTGCGGCTCGACAACGTATAGTTACCGGACTGAAACACCGCCTGTACTTCGTGCATTCTTAGCATAGGCATACTCGATTCGTGACTGAAGTGTCGTCGGTGCTACATGGGCGACAGGTCTTGAGTCTGGTTTCTCGTTTTGGCGGCAAACCTCACAATTATCAAATTTCGTGTTCCGAACGTACTTTTACGAATATATACGAACACACAGCATTTCCCTGAATTATAAGGAATGATTACCATAAATCCAAATATGTACAATACAACGCTAACAGTAAGCGCTGTCCAGCATGTACGAGCAATTAACTAGTCAAAATATATCGTTTGACACCTGCGAACATGGTAGAAATAATATTATTTAATCAATCTAATAATAATAATAATAATAATAATAATAATAATAATAATATAATAATAATAATAATAATAATAATAATAATAATAATAATAATGTAACTTATTCTTTTTTGTGCTCAGTGCAAGAGCGTTTTGTATATTTCCATACTGAGGCATCGGCGTTCGCGCATTTTGCTTCAGAAGACTCTGGGCAATGAAAGAAAGGAAATGTCTGAAAGAAAAGGTTATCACAATAATAGATGACGGTAAGCTCTCCCGAGAAAACTGCGTCCATGCTGAATGCACATTGAGCAAAAAGGAACGAATTTCATGCTGCCACAATGCCGCAATATATCACTGCCACTACAGCGCCAGTAAGAGCAAGAACGATGTGGAACGAACTGAGCTCCAGGTAACATACTTGCACGCGCACTTTTTCAGCCGTTGAATGATATGCAGCTCTATTTATAGCACAATGTCTACCGTCGTGATTAGGCACGGGCTGTGCATTATTGAGAGGCGCCGGAAATACTGCTCCCCCTACGAGCCATTCCTCGCCCCTTCCTGTCGTTTTAAAATCAAAGTTGCCTCGCATTTTTCCACTCACGAAAGCGATTGAACGAAAGATACAGTTACTTCACCTAGAGCCCAACACGTCGAGTGAATATTTGATCTGTGTGCCGTCGTGTCCCGTCGCATGGTGATAACAAATGCGCCCGACGAGAGATATGCTAGCGTGTTGCCCGTGCAGGTGATAATGGCATATAGTGTGTTTCTCTTTCCGGCCCACGGTGCGCTGGAAGCACTTTTGTGTTCCCTGAGGACGGCGGGTTTGCGCGAAGCTCCCTGTGACTGATGCTGCATTCCTACACGCATCCACGCATTTGCTGGTTATCCTCTTCCTTCCTCCGCCTCTCTCTCATCTTTTTTATTGCCTTTCTCACCCTTCTCAGAGTAGGGTAGCAAACTGGACGTCTTTCTTCTGAACCTCCCTGCCTTTCTGTTTCCTCCCTTCCCCATCCTCGTCGTTGGCGTATTTTCATGTTATCGCGAGAGCCCAAAACCGTAGAGGGAGAATGTCCGACAGAGGAAAGGAGATTAGGGATTTTGAGGCCATTCGTCACTCGGCTTGCGTCCATTTGTTGCGGCGCAATCTAGCCGTGCATCCTAAAGTTGGCAGCTCGGTGCCGTAAAAACCGAGTGGGTTAGACGATCCTGCACGAGTCCATTTTGGTAAACGGAAGAAGAAGAAGAAGAAGAAGAAGAAGAAGAAGAAGAAGAAGAAGAAGAAGAAATGTCGGCATTCGCGAAGATTAAGCGTTCTGCAGTCTGAAAGCAAGAACGACTAAGAGCGAAACTCGGAATCGTCATGGCGGATTCCTCCGCATTTCGCGCTCCCTTCTTGAGATCATTTGGGTGACAAACGATGGCTGTTGCAGGGGACGGTGTTTTGTCGCGTCGAATGTTGAGCCTATAGTCTTCCCTGAGGAGATTTGTTTACTTGTTTACAGTGGGGCTGCGAAAGCTTGCTATGTTTGTTTCTTGTTGTACTGTGTCGTTACACTAGCGCTTCTGTGCCAGTTTGTGTTGAATGCGGTTCCCCAGGATTACTGCTTTGGTAACAGAATAAAATGAATAATTTATCATGTCCTTGCTCGTGGCCGTTCCCTGTTACAACGACGACAAAAGAAAAAAAAATCATGCAGGTCCCACACATTGTGGGAATCGGCCTCCTGCAAAGCAGTCAGCGAGCAAATTATCTATATGATGAGTTTAGCATTAAGCCAAGTGCTGCGAGTACTATCACACTCCTTGTGCAAAGCGCATCAGCGGGTTTATGGTTATTGCGGGATAACCAGGTTCGTGGGCCGCACCGGCGTCTGAATTGTACTTCATGGCATGACGTTATGTTGGCGCTAACGGTTAGTGCACAGCATAAACGCCTGTTTTGTAAGGGGAAAATGCATGCTATATGAGGTGTGCTAATGTGCGTATCATAAGCATCGCTGATTCACGTATTCCTACAGCATGGAGCACAGTTGGACGAAGGCATGCCGAGTGATAGTACAACATACATATTGTTGATTTATTTGGTATAGTAGCGCTTAACACACATTAGAAGCGCTGTTCACGCAAGCACCGTCATCACAAATGCTGGTGCTGGTTTGTTTGCAATATGTACCGTGTGGGATGATCCACCGTAGCTTAATGGTAGCGTGTTTGGTTGGCACATAGGGCGCCCGGGTTTGATACCCACCTACTGCTTGGTAGGCTGCGTGTGTCTGTCTACACTTCACTCACGAGCTATGACGAACGGTATGCCTTTCTCGCTTTTAAGTGTGTTCTAGTCATATTTTAAACGTCTATTTTAATTGGTCCTTGATTCACACAGGCTCTACAAAATTCGAACAACTGTGGCGCATACCCGAATACCACGGGTGGAGCACTACAGGTATGAGCCACACGTGATTGCAGTACCGTCAATCATTGACGATCAAGACGAGGATGTCAGGTTAGCGATGCAAACATCGGTCATTCATGTTCGCCGTACACTTATACCATACCTCCCAAATTTTGGGGTGTACCAGGTGAACGAGACGACTATAACACCCAGAAGTAGGCGGCTAGGTAAACAGGCAGATAGATACGGTCAAAGTGACTAGAGTTCGCCATTAAACGCGTCGCTTCTTAAAGGTGTTCGCGAAAACAAATCCCTTGAACCGCCTGGCGCATATCCTCCGTCATGAACTATCAGTTTTGCTCCTCGAACGATACACATTATTTCTGCGTCATATGTATTCTACATAAGGGCGAGTATTCCGAGCGGGCTTTCGGCCGTCTGTCGCGCAGTATCACTTTCTCAGCATCTCGAGGGAGGCGCGGCTCACGCCCAACTCAACATGGTATAGAGGCTTCCGATATTGTCCGTGAAGGGGCGAGAGGGTATGTAAAGGCGCCAGGTGTGTCGCGTTGGAGATTTTATTTATTTATTTATTTATTTATTTATTTATTTATTTATTTATTTATTTACAGTACCTACAGTGCCCCCGTGGGGCATTAATGTAGGGGGGAGATGATTACATTTAAGATACATATACAAAAACGTAATACATTTCAGAAAAATGCAGAATGGCGACAAGCCATTAACACTGCGGTGTACATAAAAGAAATACAGCTACATAATAAAGCAACCAAGGGTGACACGTAATTAACATTGACGTGTATGAAAATACAACACCGAAATAGGTTTATATTCATAAATACATGTACACATATATATACACATATGCACATATACACAGGTATATATAGGCAGAGATCGAAAAAAAAAAAAAACTCAAGCGTAGACCGCTAGAAGGAACAAACGAAGGTATAATCAGGCTACGATAAAATGTGACTTTGAAGCGCAGTGGCGAATATTTCCCTGGACGCGGCTACAGTTTCTTGAGCTAGTTTGTTCCATTGCTGAATTCATCGCGGAAAAAGTGAATGTTTAAAAAGGTTAATTCTGGCAGCAAACTCGCGCACTTTTAGTGGGTGGTCAGCGCGAGCAGATATGTACGTAGGCTTCAATATGTAGTTTTCTTTGTGAGGACCGGTTACACCATGGAAAATTTTGTGAAACAGACATTAGCGTAAGAATTTGAGTCTGTCTTCAAGAAGAGGCCATCCTAAAGTATTCCTGATTTCAAGAGAGAGAGAGAGCTCTTTATTGAACGGCAGAGAATTTAGCCGGCGTTGAAATATCGCTGACATGCTACTCTGCGTGGGGAGGGAGTTTGGGGAGAGAAAGACGAGTAGAAAGAAGTACAAGATATAGTGAAAAAGAAAAGAGAAAGAAAAATTGGGCTTTGTGTCTCTGACTGTGATGCCTAATTGCGTCCAATGATATTTCACGTTTGCACCAACCCGCAGTGATGTGATAGAATGTGTTGCATGATGGGTAAGTGATGGTGACGACGGAGATAAAGTCTATCGAGTTGACCTATACTATTTAAATATATGTAAATAAAAAGTCCATCGCACGTCTCTGTTGTGTGGGGCAAGCTAAGGGGCCTAAAACACACTGAGGTGATAAAGGGAGCTGCGTAAGTGATTGCATGCAATGTTCATAGAGCGCACGCTCATCATTGTACGCTCGGCACTCAAACAAAATATGCTCTACGGTTTCAGTAGAGCCACAGTTGCTGCAGTGTGGGCTTGTCTCCTGATTTCAAAAGATATTTTACAAAAGTCATAATCACCTGTGACGAAACATGCCGCTCTCAGCTGCACACGCTCTAGAGCGTCGATGTTCACCTTACTGAAAGGGTCCCAAGTGCTGCACGCGTACTCCAAAAGTGGGCGTACATTCGACATGTACAGGGTTTCTTTCAGGCTGGCCGGTGCGTGTTTAAAGTTACGCCTCAAGAAGTTTAACGTGTTGCTGGCCTTTCTTACGATGAAATCAATGTGCGCATTCCAAGTCAGATTGCTGGAAAAAATGACTCCTAGGTACTTGTGTCACAAGGAACAGCTGTGTTGTGTTCATGACATAGCTTGCCATCAGGGGGTGCTTTTGGTTCGTGAATCTTAAGAGGTAGCATTTGGACAGGTTGAGAGTCATGTTCCACGTTAAACATCAAGGCATGACTTTGTCCAGATCACTTTGTAGCTGCTCACTGTCTGATTCACGTGAAATTTCGCGGTAAATGCAGCGATCATCTGCATATAGCCGCACACGGCAGGACAAGTGTTCAGTTATATCGTTGATAAATATTAGAAAAAGCAGAGGCCGTAAGACGGACCCCTGCGGCACACCTGATAATACTGAGATATCAGAAGAGTGAACACCTCCAATTATCACGCGTTGGTTTCTCTCTAACAGGTACGCTTCCAACCACTTCAGGAGGGCATTTGGTAAATTGAGGTAGGAGAGCTTTTGCAGTAACAGGGTATGAGATACGGTATCGAATGCTTTCCGAAAATCTAAAAAGATGCGTGTGGGACAAAACAAGATCTTATCGAACGCGAATGGTTTACATGCACGACCTGCGTGCGTATCATTTACATCTATAAACAGGTCATGCGCACATAGTGCGCTACATGTATGATACAGCGGGTGAGAACAAATGGCGGCGACAAGTTTCGGAATATGGCGGCGCCTTCTATACAAGCTTCAATGTATAGGAAAACTTTGATGTCTATGGCCTTCAACATGCTTACAGCATTCTTCACTAGCCTCACGCAAAGCCTTATCTCGGGGTCATATTGAACCAATGTATATTTTCTCATTGCGTGCATAGAAAATAAAAAAAAGAAGGAAAGAACCATGCGGACGGAGAGCGTGCGTTACCGTGATGGCGAAGTATCATGACACTAAGAGCACGTGCAACTACCTGTACATAACAAAAATTCGAAGTGCCCCGCCACGGTGGTCTAGTGGCTAAAGTACTCGGCTGCTGATCCGAGGGTCGCGGGATCGAATCCCGGCCGCGGCGGCTGCATTTCGATGGAGGCGAAATGTTGAGGCCCGTGTGCTGTGCGATGTCAGTGCGCGTTAAAGAACCTCAGGTGGTTGAAATTTCCGGAGACCTCCACTACGGCGTCTCTCATAATCAGAGCTGGTTTTTGGATGTTAAACCCCACAAATCAATCAAAAATGCGAAGTGGGACATCAATCAATCAATAAATTAATCAAAAGAAAAGTTTATGTCATATTAATATAGATATGACATACAGATATACATCAGATATGCATCATACAGATATACATCAGATGATGTATATGACATACAGATATACATACAGATATACATCAAATATAGATATATATCAAAGTAGACAAATAAAACGTCGTTTTGAAGGAAGTAGCGTTAGCATGTTGTGTAAAAATTTTCTTTAATTAGTAGTTGCACCCCGTAACTCGTCTTTTACTGCGTTAGCGCTGACGGTTAATCAGAGAAAAAAAATTTACACGTCTATGTATAAACTATTTCGCGTAAATTGTCATCGCAGAACGTTTATTGTTCTGATAAAGTCGTTCGCGTGAGACTTTCCACTAGTTCCTCCCGGGCCCAGATGCTCGGAATTCGTTCATTAGGTGAGCCAGAGTGAGAAAAGCTTATACAAAGCGCCTGCTTCCTCCACGAATCTCTTGCTCGAAGGGTTCCTCACACAAGCTTAAGAAATGTCTAAAAGAAAGGAAAGTTTCAGAATTCGTAACTTAGCCCGAGGCTCCGTGGGCCACCGCGCGGGGATAATGTAACGACTCCATTCCAGCGTAATTCTTCGTTGGGCTTTTTCGGCGGTGAAGAGATGCGCTCTTCCCGCATTGTGCATGGAAATTTAGGTAAGCCAGAATGCGTAAAAAAGCTAGGTAAGTTAAACAACCGCACGTGTTATTTGCTACTCTGCCGTAAGGCAGAGGGATAAAAAGAAGATAACGGGGAAATAGAAAGGAGCTTTAGGAGAGCGCAATCCCGAAACTCTACCAGATGAAGCTCTATACCAACAGTCGCATAGACCCGTCGACATGAGGTATGCTGTCGCATAGCCCTCGTGATGGCGCTGGACGTCACATCGGAAAGAAATAAAGAGGCTGTAGGCGATTAATGCAATGGCTACCGTCATCTAGGTTACAAGTATCTGAATGAAGGGATCTTCGCTATTGAAATAAAACCAGCATATCTGATGTGTCAGTCCTCAGAGAAAACGAAGCACAATCGCTTTGCCGATGCGGTACGCTGGTCTCTACCATGTGAGACAGCCGGAAGGCCCGCTGGCCGGAATTATTCGGGAATCCATTGTGCGGGGACAGCGAACTTAACCAAGGAGCTTCGAGGAAGGCCGCAGTGCAGTCCTGCTCACGAAAACTCTTCCACCTTGCGGACCTCTGCATTGCTCATTCGCTATCTCGTGCACTGACGCTCACGTTCCGCCGTGAAAGCCATACTGCATCACCTTTCAATGAAATCTCACCGCTATTTAGCTTATAACCACGCTTGGGACAGATAATTTAGTATGAATTGTCATGAGTGCTGTAATTATATCAGTATTTTTGTGCGGTACGTTACTGCCAGAATAGCGCTATAATAGCGTTACTGCCAAAAGAGCGTCGTTCTTCACCAATTTCTCAATTTTTGAATGGCGTTCCTGACGTATATAGTTCCTTTACATGTTCATATCTTGTTTCTACTCGTATATATATATATATATATATATATATTACATGCGTGCCCACTGCTGTCATAGACCGAACGGGCTGCAGTATGTATAAATAAATAAATAAATAAATAAATAAATAAATAAATAAATAAATAAAATAATGTAATGCCCGTTATGACAGTGGACAACGATTCTGTATCACCAGGTACACAAACAGGCCGCATTCCTGAAGCCCTGTGGCACCCGATTGCGCTCTGCTATCATTTCTCTGCAATGCTGACCACGACGACCAAACGTTTCTCTCTAAAGTCGCCAAAGGGGCTTGAGCAGGAGTAAAAGAAAAATGTCATTCGATTACATGGTAGACTTTATAGTAAAGAATCGTCAGACGATAAGTGCGCATGCTTAGCAGACTTGTATTATACTTTACAATCAATGAGCATTTAGATAATGATCAAGATTTTTTTTTTTCATCTTGGTTTGCCCGTTACCTATCGCATCTAAAGGAAAACATTCGGCGGCTATAATGCATTCGTGTAACCGAGAAAAGCGATTCTCTCAGTCGGCAACATCACGGACCAAACCACGCGGGAACCATACAGGAACATGTATACATGTAGCATATGTGTGTGTGTTTTCAACATTTCTTACATCATATCGACGGAAAAAGAAGCACAAATAAAAAAAGAGGGGGGGGGGGGTGGGGTGAGGTCAGTATTGAGGGCAGCGATACTCGTAAATAAAGCGTATCGTACGAGGGCCATTAGTTGAACTTCTGCGACGGTCGGTGGTTCTAGTACAGACCTACGCGGTGGAACAGTCCAGGGGAACTTTATAGAAACAACAACAGAGACCGTTGTGTTCTCGTATCTGCGTGGCAGGCCACGCACGATTGGTTGTCCCAGTCAGCAGGCAGAGTTGTAGCAATAGCCAGTCCTCAGCGAGCGCGCCTCGCGACATGGTCCGATGGTTTGCAGGCGGCCGCCACGCGAAGACGGGGTTACAAACAGAAAAGGGGGGGGGGGGGGGGGCTGCAGTGTAATCCCCCGTCATCGCCAAGCGCCGCCGAGCACCGCAAACAGAGGTGGAAGAAGGCCAGCGTGCGTTTACGCTTCTTCGCGCGTTGCGCCAGCGGTCGCCGCCGCGCGTCCGAGCATCTGGCGGTGGCCGTGTGGACGGCGGACTCTTCGGGGCCCCGTGGCGTAGGTTGCAGCGGTGGAGTGCCTTCGAGCGTCCACTTCCGACCGCGCCCCTCCTCTCGAAGGACTTGTCCTCCTCCTCCTTTGCTTCCGGAGGCGCCCGGAAGTGCGCCCTTGTTCCCGTTTGGCCGACCTCTCTGCTTTCTCGTTCCTTCCACTGGCGGCCAAGTAGCATCGAGTCTATACCCCAGACGTCGATGGCCTGCGGAGAAAGCGCCCCGGGAAAAGAGAGAGAAAAGAAAGATTTCCCGCGGATGCACGCTACTTCGCGCGGTGCCACGTTTCTTTTACTTTATCGGCCCCGTTTTATCTAGCTGTTGTGGTGCGTTCACAGAGGCGCGAGTTGGACGCGACACGGTGGTGCGGAGTACACAGACCCATCTTCCAAGGATCCGTTTAGCGCGTCCATTAGAATATTGTCTAGACAAGGGGAACTCTTGTTCTTTTCACTGAAGAGACATTCACTGCGCTGCAAGCTGTTCTTTCGTACACCTGGACTAATTGAGCTCCTCCCGACCCAGCGCCCTCTTTAGCATGACCTCTGAGTAACCTCTCCTGCTAGAAAAAACCCTTCCTCCTCAACCCCCCCCCCCCCCCGGTCACCTTTGTCACTGTATTCGTGCCTACTTATTGCTAGTCAAAAGACGGAGTGGGCTTCGAGGCCCTAATTTGTCGTCAAACAAATTTGCCGTGCGCGGAAGTCGCCTTAATCGACAGCGTTCACGTGCGAATACGACGCGACTGCGAAGAGGGTAAATGGAATGGCGTGACTGGCGACCAGGAAATGACGCCGATAAAGCGTGACGGCGATCGAAGAGCAGGTCGGCTGCCGCGTCGAATCGGATGACGTGGAACAGAAACGGTTTGGCCCACCGCGTCATGGTGCGCCACTCTGACGAAATGGGGGAGGACACTGGTTTTCTATAAGGACGTGACGGTACTCGGCTACGGATATTATAACTGTTTGGGCTTCTTATCACCTCTCTACGCACTTTCCATTTGCGGCATTGCCGCGCGGGGAAATATTTGAACATTCTTGTCTTGCTACGACAACTTCACACGCTACGTTCCCGAGATGTATGTGTGTGTGTGTGTGTGTGCGCGTCCTTTTTTTTTTTTTGCTAATGGCGTCAAAGTCATTGCCACAGATATCATGCGGGTGCTATTAGTTTAACTCGAATACTTTTCTGTGCTCTCCGCGCTCGGTTTACACAACCCGCGTGTAATGAACGACAGCAATCTAGGAGCCTCTTCGTCGTATAAGCTTGGGGGCTCACGCCGCTGCATAGTTGAAGGGCTATGCGTCGCGTTGGAACAAGAATAATTAATTGCAGAGCTTCTAAACAGCTGCAGCGACTTTCTGCACACGAATTGATTAGCTTGACTCGCAAAGTCTCGAATTTAGCGCTCATTCACGGGCACAGCGCTTCCTCTGCAATGTTACTCGTATATCCATATCGATACAGTTAGTAGAGGCTAAATAACGATCGGCCAGCACGTTTAACACACTTGATGTTCGTACATGCGTATAAAAGAGTTGCTGAGGCACCAAGCGGAGGCTCACATACTCTTGTGACATGAGCGCGGAACTATACAAAGGCACAGTGACAAGAGACGAACACGTCATATGCACGGAAATATTGGAGGTTCAGTTTCTGTAGAGTGTGCTGTTTACAGAAACAAGTAACCACGTCCGTGTTCGCATAGCAGCGCTGTCTGTACATCATACTGTTGACATAATTGAGGTGACATCTAGTGGGTCCCTGATGAGTCATCATACCATCCACTGTGATTGATAGGTCTACGAAACGACAGCTGTGATGATCGATCAGTATGCTGGTTGTAGGATGTAGTGTGGCAGAAATAATGAGCAAGGTTATTGTCTTCGTAGGTATTCTTCAGGACAAAACAAGCGCTTGATGTGACATGGTTACCGACGTGATAAAACTTTTAAACACACACACACACACACACACACACACACACACACACACAGTTGAGACAAGATCACCTGCGCTATCCCAACGTTTATTTCGTTAGGCTTTTCGTCCTAGCAACTATGTCAGAGCAAATGCGCCAACATCAACTAGCCCAACCCTCTTCGTTAGCAAAAAGCGCAATTAGAACGTATAGCGAGCCACATTAGGTAGTGTTCTCAACTCTATACAGGACGTGGAGTCGCGCAGTAAGTTCACGGGAACAGAATCTTTCAACGCAAATGAGGAGGGGCGCCTTTTGTTTCCAAGTATGAAGCACATTTCGTACGACACGCACTGTGCGCAAAGCTTGCAGGCTCACTGGCTACCAAACTTTCTTCCAATGTTATGGGAACATTCCAGCGCGAGCGCTCCCGATTCACTTAAACAGCGTTATCAACGTACGTTAAAGACACACTTAAGTGACAAACAATTTTCCTCGTACTAGTACAATGCCTTTTCACTTTACCAAAATCACTCTGGAGCGGAGAAGACGCTTGGTGAGCCAGAACATGTGTAAGGTCAACTGTATGGACCGTGGTGCCAGCTACATCGGCGAGACGAGGCGACGACGAGGCGACGACGTCGTACTTGCCTCAAGGAACACGCCAGGGACGTCACCAAAGCCACACGCGCAACACGTGCTAAGACAGAATTAGCCGACCACTGCCTGACGAAAGGACACGTGTTCGATTTCCATAATGTGACGACGCTGGCACGGGAACAGCGATGGGGCCCAAGGAAACTTGTAGAATCATGGTTTGTCCATCGCAATTAATATTCATGCAATAGTAATCGTAGCCCCCTGCCGGATGGTTGCGGCAAGATATAAGTAGGATGTATTCTCTCATCAGATGCCATATGAGTATTGACGATGCGACCTGCATAGGTGGCGAAACGTCTATATTTCGATATATGTATTTTTATTGTTGAGTAAAGCCAGTGATCCAAAAAGTTGAATAGAAAGCACAAGTGGCGCCTCCGCTGGGAGGTTCCAGCACTAACACGCGTGACGCCATACACATTATTACTAAGGCCAACATAATTACTTATGGGTAGAAGAGGTATACGTTGCGTTCTAAGGAAGCCAAAGACTTACCATGGCGTGTTCCAGACCATTTGAACCAGCGAGTGTGGCGAGAATGCGCAAAAAGAGAAGGAATGTGGTTCGTGACGTCATGTTCTGAGAGTTTCCGCGCAAACCAAACACAAACTTTTGACCCGAAGTTTCTCTTCTAATATTGAACATAACATGACCAAAATAGCGGCGGCAGAATTCCCGAATAGTAATCTATCAATCTAGACCGCTTCATTGCTTCACTTTATAGTGTTCCTTTGAACAATCCCAGGCGGTCGAAATCTCCAAGACTTTCCACTGCGACGTGCTTCGTTATCATATTGTGGTTCTGACGCGTAAAATCCCAACAGTTATTATAATAGCATTGCGCACGAAGCTTACCGGTTAGCCACCGTGTGTTTGTGGAATTAATCGTTCTAGCTTTTTACTTATTTAGTTTTTGATTTCAGCACCTAAAATGTCGACTCCCGTATGCTTCCTTCCGCAGTGCTGTAAGCTGTTAGCTAGAGAAGACGGTAAAGCGTTAGGGAGTAGATACAGGACAAGAAAAAAAAAACGGTGCATTGCGGTATCAGCCTGTTTTCTGAAAGTGGTCGAAAGAGGGGAAGAAAGAATTGAAAAGAGGGGTGGTCGGGCGAGGGAAGAGGAGCGGAGAGCAGCCTGACCCGGTTCCGCACGTTGTCCGTTCCACGGAGGTGATGGCGCGTGCTTTTGTCTTTACGATCACGCCTAGTCTCGCACGGAAGGGTGCCGGCCATCGCATTGAGCTGGGAAGGCACGCAGCGAGTGGAGACACTGCTGCGACGGTCACTGCAAAGGAAAAAAAGGAAGCGACATGGCTGTAGAGGAGTGCGCGTCGCTCATGCTATATATCTCGCCGAGAAACAAATTCCGTCGAATGATGCGTTGCATGCGTTGCCTCGCTTTGCGTCGTAATGGGACGACGGGAAGCGAAAGACAATGTGACCTCGACTTGGGATCTGGATACGGAGAACATCAATTGGTGCCCTGCCAAAGCCGCTCCGCTGGCCGGAGTTTCTTACGCGCTCTGTCATATCAATGCACACGAGAGCACGAAACATATAGGAGCATTTTCTTCCGCCCCAACCCTGGCACTACGTTATGCGATTTTTGCACCTGTCAGCTTCTAGACTGGCCTGTCCTTTTTCTTCATTTTCTTTTTTTCTAGGCATGGCGCCGCCATGCAGTGTAGAAGTATACCTGTACCCGGCGAAACCGTCTGGGAAAGCTGCGTCAGGAATTTCCCCTCAATGTTTAAAAATACAGATCACGCTCACGAAAACAAGAGGGAGGGGGGGGGGGGAGGGGGCGGTTGTATACGTCACTCTCACGCAGGCTCAAGTACTGCAGGCTGTAGAGGATGATTTGTAGACAATGGAGAACCTCGTTGACGCGGGATTGATGTCGGTGGGCGCAGCTGCGCTAGGTAAACTTGTTCTCCAAGTTCACCTAGCATTAATATTCCCTTTACGTGAAGGTGTAGCACATTGTTCCGTGCGCGGCGCCCCGAAACAGGTCGCCTGACAACGACGGAAATAGTCAGGCCGAAAAAGCAAAAAGAATGAAGGAAGCAGCAAATCAGACATTGTCGTTTTTTTTTTTATTTGCTTCACTGCGAAAATGTGTTCAGCATCATTCGGAGGGGGTTTGTATTGCACTTGCAAGCGAAACGGGCAAATGTCGCCATCATGGCGACCGAGATGCGGGGCTGAACAGGACATGGAGATGATATGCCATTTAGTAAGTGTAGAGTGTGCGGGGTTGGACAGTGCCACGCCACGGTGGTCTAGTGGCTATGGCACTCGGCTGCTGATCCAAAGGTCGCTGGATCGACTCCTGGCCCCGGCGGCTGCATTCCTATGGAGGCGAAATGTTGAGGCCCGTGTGTTGTGCGATGTCAGTGTACCTTGAAAAGCACCAGGTGGTCGACATTGCTGGAGCACTGCACTATACTGTGTCTCTCAGAACCACATCGCGGTATCGGGACGTAAAACCCCAGAAATCGATCATCGGGGCTGCACAGCAAAAGACCTTGACACATTTTCCCCTGTTAAGCTGTATATGAGTATTTGCTGTGTTAATGCAGTCTTAATACACCCAACACGCTATAGCATCAGCTCTACAGTTAGTGTATTAGGTGGTTTATCAGTAGATAACACACCGAATGTGCAGACATGAACGATCGAGGATGATGATGGGCACCATACAATAGTTGAAAGTCTCGCAATTTTTAGAGTCTCGGTGGTTTCGCGCGATAGAAAGTACATTTCCAGAGATGATTTAGGTTCCGAAATAATGTGCCGCTGTCAACCACATGCTCAGCGCCAACGTTTCACGTCCATATACCTCTACAGGGGCTCAGATCACCGAGACAGCGTGAAGAGAAAACAAAACGTTCACGCTAGTGGGAATCGTAAAACGGCAATAATTAAAGCAATGATCGAATATGTGAACGAGAGGAGCGCGGTGATAATGCATTCCGAATTAACTGCCCAAGACTCTCCAGTTCAGCATTGTTTGTTGATAGTTGGTAATGAGTTGCTAACGATGCGCCTGCACTGGTGGTGGCTTCGGAAGAAGTTCAGGAAGTAGAAAAATGAAACGTTTCCAAAATATGGCGGGATTGTAGCTCCTGCCATAATAATTTTGTTTAATGAGTCACAGTCAGCTTGTCAGCCAGAATGAGTAAACAACAAAATGAAAGTGACTCCTGTTTCATGCATGCCCCGCATTTCAAATGGCATGTGTGTTGACGGGAAGATATGGGTGCCGGGCGGAAATTGCTTCGTGGCCTAGAGAGTTTCGTGTGAAAGAATACCGCACTACGACCTTGGATGAAGCGACGGCGTCGCTGCATTTCCTTATTCTGACGAAGCAGGAAATGAACTTTCTCGTTTTGTGTTAACGTTATTGATTCAGAGTAGTGCGAGTGTAGAGCATTGTTTCACTTCATTCGGTATCGTTATTCTTTGTTGTTTTTTTTTTCGTGGTTCCATTAGCACTCAGCTGTATGTCCATCCTATCACTAAGGAATGCCGGGGCGCGGTGAATAAATTTCGGGACATATGCGTACTGAAAGGCGATAAATCTTTCTTTTTTTTTTGTACATATAGCACGCACGACTTAACGTGCAAGCTGGATCTGATGCAATAATGTGCAGTATAGAATGAATCAGACGGCCTGCATAATATGAATGCTGGCCTTGCATACAGCGTGACTTTTTTGTTGTTGTTGTTGTTTTTTGACAGTACATATTTCACATAAAAGTTATGACAGCAAATATTCTGTTGTCTTCACACACGATCGCTACGGCGAGGTGAAAATGCTTTGACGCTGCTATATCTGCATTGACTTCTTTGATTATCAACTTAAGGGCGGTGATTTATATGGAAAAATTGAGGGCGTCACATTATATGGCATACCGAGTTATCTTCCGTCTTTGTTTTTTTTTTTAGAATTCGCGAGAATTCCAGGAAATGGCGCCGAATTTCAAAGGCGACAGTGAAACAGAGAGCACCGGACTGGGCGCACGAATTGGGGCCACTCTGTTACGTCATATCGGAACTGCTCTTGACGAAGAAGTGAGGAACTTCGAATGAAAGCACGTTTCAGGAGAATGTTGTCACGAAAAGAGGCGAACCATCTCGCTTGCACCATGTGGATCGCCTTACCTCTACGTGTTGTGTTTGGTCCTTGTTTTATTTTTTTTTTCATTTTTTGCCCTAGCTGTGCTCCAGAGAAACGCAATTTGCGTCTTTTCTTTCACTGTACACTGCTTAAAACTTGGAGCAACCACTACTGTTCTTCTTAAAAGCGCTTTGCGCTCATTTTTAGTTTTAAAAAGAAACAGCAAACCTGACACGCATAGAATAAGCCTGTCATGCGCAGAATGACGCGCTTATTATTATTCAAGAGTAAGTGGGATATACTAGTGTGCTCGAGGTTATTATCTTTTATTCAAACTTCGTGACTTCTTTGCCGTGGGATGTTCTGGTACGACTTAACGTAGCTGCCGCAGTTGTGGTTAGCCCGGCGCTAACAGTTACAATATTCCCATAAAAATTTTGTGGTCAATTCCTCTAATTAGGTGCGCTTTTTCGGAGATTTTGGGAAAAGAATGGTATGCACAAATTATTACAATATAAACTTCGCCTTGCAAACTGCCCTCCTTTGGATCATTGATAAGTTAATTAACAAGTCTTGCTAATTATTAAACGAAGAGTAACTTAAGTAGCGGCAACGCATTTCCACAACGATGTAAAGTTCTTGTGCCAAGATGGCAAATGACGTCCTGTTATGGCATTTTCATAAAAATTCTGAATTAATAAGAGACACCCTGTTGTTGGTGCAAACGCAATTTTACCTTCATAGAAGCGCATGGTTTTCAGCTTATTGTAAAGAGAAGCTGCGGACAGCGCTGTAACACTTGTAGAAGAATTGTCCTTTGCACGTTGCAAAGTTTTTAGCTAAGTATGCATTGAATAATTACTCCACCCCCTGGTGGCCTCCACTCTAAGCACACCCCCTGTAATCTCGGTAGAAGCTGCTCCTACGAGTGCTGTGTACATTGCGTCATATCAGACTATTTTATTGATTTGATTTCTGAGGTTTAACGTCCCAAAACCACGCTCTGATTATGAGCGACGTCGTAGTGAAAGGCTCCGGAAATTTCGACGACTTGGGGGTTCTTTAACGTGCACTGACATAGCACAGCACGCGGGCCTCCACATTTCGCCACCATCTAAATGCAGCCGCCGTGGCCGGCATTCGATCCCGCGACCTACTGACCGGCAGCCGAGCGCCATAGCCATTAGAGCATCGTGGCGGGGCGTCCTTGCACACTATGACGTTTAAAGAACCAAGGTGACGAACCTAACACATGAAGAATATTGTGCACCGAACTTTCTTAGATGCCCGACGAAACTGTAACCACTGCACTATATATTAGCATGAAGATGCGTTGTGCGTGCGCTATACAAAACAGGTTTTACAACTTCTACGTTGAACAATTTAATTCTAAAGCAACAGTCTCGAGCACACTCGTATATCCCACTTACTCTTGAATAAGAATAAGCACGTCATTCTGCGCATGACAGGCTTATTCTTTGCGTGTCATGTGTGCTGTTTCTTGTTAAAAACTAAAGAAATAAGCGCAAAGCGCGTGCAAGAAGAGTGGTAGTGGGTCAGTTAAGCAGCAGTACCTAATTGCGTGTGGTCATTCAAAAAATATAGTATAAAATGTTCAAGACAGCTGTAGACAATACTAAGCTGGTTCCATCCACGCAGCGCGCACGGGGATTCTTTAACAGCAGTGGCACACATTAACTGGAACACCCGCCACGTAGGAAAGACCTTGTTCCTTCGCTGGCAGCCTGCACGCTGTTGGCGCTCCGGTTCTGAACTCTTCTAGCTTTTCCCTTTTGCTGCTGGCTTCCATGTTCTTCGTCGCCACCGGTCTTTAAATGTTCCATGCCTCTGCGATGAGGCCAGCGATAAGGCTAAAGGAAGGCATGAAACGCGCCCAGCTTCCGAGACGCGATAGCAGCTGTAGGCGTGAGACAAGGGCCTCCTCCTAAAATCTCTTCGAGTATGCGCTCATAGAAGCGGGCTCTTCGATAAGCAGCTTCACATTCGGAAGGAAGGATCCTCGTCGCCTGCTTCGACTCCTCCCCCGGAGGCCACGGTCCGTTCCCGTGGCCCGTAGCGCACGGGGCAGGAGACATTAATGTGAGCGAAGGCGAACGGAGAGCTTGTTCTTCGTGGCGTTGCTACAAGGGGTACGAAACCGTAAAGGAGGTTGAAAGCGAGGCTCCGCGGCGGAGATGAGGAAACAGAGGGGAACAAAGAAAAGACAGTCGCGAGATGAAATTGCCGACCGTTTCCATAATGACAGTTGGCCGAAAAGGCGGTCGCCCTTCCGCGTTCGCCGTCGAACGCGCCTTTATTGTTCCTTCTTTCTTTCTTGCTTCCTTTCTTTCTTGTCATTGCTTTACGAAAACTTCGGGCGGCTGCCTCGCTTCTGATTCGGGGTCGAGATTCAAGCGTGCCCCGCACTTGCGGTACTTAAGGCCCGCATCCATACGAGCGGCCGGGTTCCTTGAGCGTTTTCTCTCGGTTTTCATGGCGCATATATATATATATATATATATATATATATATATATATATATATATATATATATATGTTCATGACATATTTTTTATGCACTCCTTTTCTTGCCTTGAGCTACTCCTGTTGCCGCTGTATCAGCCAGTGCTGGAGCTATAGCAACCCTTGCAGCAGCCACGCATGCGCATGATCCTATCTCTGTCTCTCTCTCCATATATATATATATATATATATATATATATATATATATATATATATATATATATATATATATATATATATCACGCGCGCAGATAGGCAAAATGAGGCGCCAGCTCAGCGTATTCACGATGATACGTGCACTTATGATACGACTTGCCCACTTCTAACTGTGGCACTCGCAAAAGGTGTAAAGGTCTGGAACTTCTAGTCTGCGAAATAACTGTCATATATTGTCGTCCTTGGTCGTTTTCGTGATATAGCATTTCCGGTTACGACTTAATTGCATCTATTTTCTGCGTTTCACCTTTGCCCTAGGAATCCGGTGTAATAATATAAAAGAAACCCTGAATGAATATAAAACAAACGCTGACTTGAAGCGTACTCTGGCGGTGAGGTATATTATGAAACGCATATTTCATCCGTGGCTCGTCAAGGTATTTTTCGAAGACGGGGTTAGCCCGGTACTCGGGCCGGACATACACGCTCAACCTGCTCGTCGGCTTCTCCGTTCATCTGCGTTAAGCGATGCATCGATGTACTATCTAGCACTGCGCTGTACACAGCCATTCCAGACTCAAGACTGCGCATGTATCACGGCACTTGCATGCGTACGCATATACACATCAAGGAAGCAGAACACGCATTTGCTACAACGTCGCGATGGTCGACCTTGCCGTTCACCGAGCAAGAATCCTGGCGCAGTAATTTCGGACCTGTTGGAATACCGAACACACGTCGAAAGCCCCCTGAACGTCTTGAGTGGCTCTCAGTCAATTCGTTTCCTTTTCCTCTTTTGCTCCTTTTTCGGTACTGTACATACGTCTTCTTTTTTTTTTTTTTTAATGCCAATCTGGAGGCGTCTGCCAGACGTCTTGGGCAGAGACCGTGCAGGCGTGCTTTCTATCTTGCACACACACACGCACATGCCATGTCCCGCTTCTCATGGACGCTTGCGTGCGCGCGCGCTGGTACGGTCATGCATCTCTGAACAAGACTAACCCGCTGACGAGTACGCGAGTTTGCCTGGCTGTGCGTTCCTGTATACACAGCGCCGCGCGAGCAGTCTCTCCGCCCTTTCTCCCCCGTTCTTTCCCCTTGTCTTCGGCGTACACGCTGCCGAGCGTTTTCGACTGTAAAAGCGGGCTCGGCGATCGGGGAAACTCGAGGGCAGACGCCAGGAGTGCACCGAGGGAAATGGGACGGTCGCCTCGCGCGCGCGCGCGCACCGCACTGAGTATGTGCGCTCTCGTTAATCTAGAGGAAAAGCAACCGGCAAGAGTGAAAGGGGAAAGGGAGTCGTGGTTCTGTATGAAATGGCGATAAGCGAGGGCCTTTGTGTTTGCGTGCGCGTACGTAGTACCTACCTATAAGCGTGCGTGAACGGGGGTCATTTGGTGTCCGGCGCAGTGCTTTGAAGAACATGGGACGAAGGACTTGTCAAAATCAGATCAATCGTACTGTAACATGCTAGATACACTATTACGACTATATTTAATAATAATAATTATAATAATAATCCAATCATGTTTGGCGTTCGCATACAGATGGGTTCGAAACGACGAGGAGGCGCGCATGAAATTGGCCTGGGGATGTTTTCGACCCATTTTGACTGCTTTTCGCCCCTTGAACGCGCGGAGGAGTTATTTCACAACAGCACAGACTACACATAAGAGCCGGGCCTGGCGGGGAAGCGAACCCGTGACCTTGAGCGCGGCAGTAGCACAAGCAGTGCGCGTGCTCGGAGGTAACGCGCGGCCGGTACACGGCACAGCCCCTGTAGGCACGGCGAGGAATTCATCTTGTGGGGGGCGCCTTTGCAGCCGGCGCGCGCATATTGGTTATTGGCTGGAAAAGCGGTAACAGCGACCTCCGGCGCGTCATACTTACGCCGCGTGGGCACCCGGGCAGCAGCCATGCAGATCTGCAGAGATCACGCGCTGTTCAGAGCGACACTAATCGGCAATTTATAAGAGCGTGACCCACATCGAGTACAGTGTACATGAGTGGCGGCGCACGTACGCCGTCCAGCGCGCGTGTCGGAAGCCGAGGGGTCTGGCTAGAGGACAACGAGCAAAGCGAACGAACCATCGTGCCTCCGATCGAAGGCGCCCTGAGCGCCCGCTGGGCTCATATGGCAGCTTGCCGTCACTGGTGTCACTATACGGCAGACCATGGCATCAAGCGTGAATCGTAGGACGCATCAGATGGTTCGTGTATCATCCATGTGTCGAGAGGGCACAAAGCACAGTGTAAATCAGATACCATTGCGAATGACCGACTATTATACCCGAAGGGTGCATGGTCGGCTTCACGGAGGCTAAATTATTTTGTTATCAATCTGGTGCTTCTTCTTACACGCTTCCGCAATACCTATTGCAGAAGAGCGCAAACGGGGAGTGATTTTCGAAGGGCAAGGGAGCGTGTATATACGGCGTTGTATTTTAGTTGGGGCTGACCTATAATGAAGATCATCTCACCACGCCATTCTTCAAAAGCGGGTACTAGGTGAGGGCTTCTTTTGATGAAAATAGCAAGTTCATCTATGCAGACTTGTAAAGCGCACGTTGGCTAGAATACGGGAATACCTCAGCTAAAAGATCCTGCACATCCAACGCATTGTGGGAATCGGTGTGTCACGCGAAGCAGTCAGCGAGGAAATTGCCTATGGCGAACTGTTTGCCATTCATCCAAGTATTTCGAGTATAAGATCAAAGGTCCTTGGGCAAACCGCGTGAGTACCTACTCATGAGTATGCTTAATGTAGGCTAACCTGGAACGTCGACAGCAGAGCAGTGAATGGTAGCTCATAGTACGACGTAACGTTGGCACTAAGGTTAGTCCAAAGCATAAACACATATATATATATATATATATACGTAAATATCAGTCATTCATGTTCGTCATACATATATACCCTACCTCCCAAATATTAGGGTATACCACGAGAACAAAACGACCAGGAGAGCATCGAGACATAGATAGATAGATAGATAGATAGATAGATAGATAGATAGATAGATAGATAGATAGATAGATAGATAGATAGATAGATAGATAGATAGATAGATACGGTCAAGGTGACTTAAGTTCGCCAAGAAATGCTTCGCATTTCATACTTCCGCAGCATGCATTCGTCTGGCACACGGGTTTTCATTCTACGCTTACGCATAAATTACGATGTGTAATTGTGTTGTTACAATGGTTCTATGGCCCATGTATCTGGCAAGTTCAGCCCCTTTGCGAGGCACGCATAAAGAAAGCCTGTCACTCTGTCAGCATAAGCGTACGGGTCATGCATCAAGTTAGCAAGAACTGGTGGTAAAAAAAACGGAGACATCAGGAGACATCAGGAGGCATCAGCAGACATCACCAATTTTTTCGCCTCCTAGCGCATTTGCCGCCACAGTAGCACGGCGTCTGTAGGACCACAGCAACATTTCATGCCACATATGAGGAAAACATCGTCCTTGTCTGCTAGAATATTGCCTGCTCTAATGGCCCGTGGAATACATGAACAGGTGAAACAAAAAACATATGTTTGTGGGAAGATGAAGATCTGAAGTGACGCCAACTTGCGAAAAGCACGCAAAGTCTTCACAGGCGGTTCTTCTTGTCTTGCACACGGCGAAGACAACTCGATAAAGATGTTGGTGACCAGCTGGCAGTGGCTCCTGGTGCAGCTTCATGTTGACAGTGGAGCTGTTAAGCTTGTGGTAAGGCCGTATGTCCTAGACAAGCTCGTTCACGTTCCTAGTGTTATAGCTCTAGAGAGCCCAGGGAACATCTGGAAGCCACTTATCATGTAACATACCTTGGGTGTCGACTTACGCAATGCAGCGTAATGTCGGAACTGGCTCCAGGAATTCTCAAGTGTTGCTTTCAACCTAGAGGAAGACATCACGTCATAACGACCCTCTTTGATACTAGTGTAGGACTCGTCTGTATAAATAAAATGAGCAAGTTTCGCTGGACCCAGTTGATCTGGGCCGATATTCACAAAAAATTACACATGCATTAATTTCTATAAATGAATATTTTAATCAATTGTAGCGTTGAACACTTATTTAGTAAAGCCCGCCAACCAATGCCAAGAAGTACTCCCGAAAACGAAGTTTTGAGAATTCAGCTCCCGCGTTATAGCGTCCTGCACGTACCTACAAGCCTGTATTACAAAGCACGCCCATAGGCTACCGGAGCTATTAAATATTTCTGATATCCCAAAAACCATGGTATGATTATGACACGCCGCTATGGAAGGCTGCGGAAATTCAGACCCCCTGAGCTCCTTTAACGTGCTCTAACAATGTACGGGCCTCAACTTTTGGCCTCCATCGAAATGCAAACACCGCAGCTAGGACTCGGTCCCACTGCCTTCGGATCAGCAGCCGAGTGCCATATTCACTCGGCCACGTTGGTGGAGCACTACAGAAGCTAGGGAAGCATTCTTTAAAACACCAAAACACCCTTTCATTTAAAAGGTTGTATAGCCTCCAGTTATCCGTACGCTCTTGTTATGGAAATAACTCCTACGAGCGAAATGAGCACTCCTTAACATAAAATACCTATAATGTAATGACATGGGTCCGTACATTTAACATGTCATACCTATAGTGGATTGCACCGAGGTGTTGGCGCACGACATACATTTTGATAGAAGTAACAGTCTCCGCAGTTGCATAAGCGTTGAAAGTTTTATAAAGCTACATTTTTCTAAAACAAAGCTCCTTATAAACTATCTCACCTGCTAACCTCCTGTTCGTTCAATAGGCTGCATGTGGCTTGGTGATCGTGCATGTAGTGTATATATATATATATATATATATATATATATATATATATATATATATATATATATATATATAGAGAGAGAGAGAGAGAGAGAGAGAGAGCTTCCACCTAGGTGTCATTTGTCAACTGATGCCTTCGCCACAAACCAATCGACGGAAAAATGCGCAATCTCAAGGCCATTTCTCGCGAAACATATGCAATGGCTTCTGTGACGTAAGTGATATTTCACACAAGTATTTTAGCAGCTCCTGTATTCGATATTCCCCCTTTGCACTTGAAGTTCAGTTCATCATTGCAAGGTCTCGACATGTATCATGTTGCTCCTGGGCTTCGGACTCAACATTGTGGGAGATGACCGCGTCTCGGCCCGCAGTCAGTCCCGGCCAGCCGGTGCGAAGGCGCCGTACCCAGCCGCGCTTCTAGCGAGGTCGCGGCTCGGGAATGAATGTCATTTGACGTGCCCGTGTGGCAGGAGTGTAACTTCGCTGTTCAAAATTATTACCCCTTCGGTTATTTTCCTATTTATTCACTGGAAGATTGCCCCAGCACTGCCAGCTGTGCGCGGCATACCTGATCTGTCCGTGCATAAGGCGCTAATAAAGTTGCCTGCTTCTGGTGCCAGCCCCAACGATGTCCATAATGATTGCCTTGACACTTACAGGTCTGACTGACTGATTTCTGGGGTTCTACGTCCCAATACCACGATTTTATATGAGGGACGCCGTAGTGGAGGGCTCCGGAAATTTCGACCACCTGGGGTTCTTTAATGTGCGCTGACGCTTCGGGTTTCCACTTGTCCCACTGGCTCCCATTCCATTAAAAAATGCAGCTCCAAGGTGACCTTGCGTGAACTGTGTCTCAAACATGCACTTCACGCGTATCCTACAGAAAAGGCGAGAGGGGCGCGGGGAGGGCAATTAAAATAAGGTCAGACTGCTCCTTGTACTTGTACATCGTCTTGGCAAGATTCATACAAGGTAACCGTGGCACACGTTCTGGTATTTAGATTTCCCTTACTCTGTAGACGAAGTTTTCACACGCCTATATCGTACGCCTTTTGCACTACATACATACATACATACATACATACATACATACATACATACATACATACATACATACATACATACATACATACACGCGCACGCACGGACGCACGAGAAAATGCGTAGCCTGCAGCTGTTGCGTGGCCGGGAAGAACACAGCAGGTTGTCAGTGTCGGCGGTTATATAAGCGACACCAATGGAGGTGGGGGGAGTGGGCTTCCATCTTCCTCGCAACCACGACTGCCGCTGTTCGCGATAAGCGCCCTTCTCCGGCCACCGTCGTTCCGTTCGACGTTCTCTTCCCTCCCGGTCGCAGACAGCGAGCGCCGCGTCATGGAATTTGCCGGCCCGCGAGCACGCACCATCTGGCCCATCGACGGTCGACCTGCTTCGAAAAGGAGCCGTCGACTGTTCCGTTTCTCCAAGGAGAAAGTGGCGACCGACCGCGCGGCCGGATTTGTCCGGTCGCCGCGGAGGAAAAGGGCCGCGCGGGCCTCGTCTTCCCCATCGCTAATGAAACGACACGGCGCACTATAGCCGCGTGCCGCGCAACATGATGTGGCGGCCTTAAGTGCGCTCCTCTCTTTGCGACATCGTCGATGCGCTTCGAGACACGCGCGGGGTGGCAGAGAAACGGGATGATCGCGGGAATGCGTCGAAAGAAGCTCGATTTCGAAGGGGGCGCGTCGTGGAAAGCGCACTTAGCGCGCTGTTAGTAGAGACATGCTTGTGGGCCTCTGTATAAGCGGGAGGCGGCGTTATATCATCCGTGCTGGTGGTGACCAAGCGCAGCGTGCTGAATAGAACGCAACCGGGCTTGATTTCTGCGACGCCTCACGCTGCGAACGTGCATATCCGTGGCTTAGTTGTGCAAACCTCACTGATGTCGAGAAAATCTGCATGAAGGCCCTAGCACCTTTGGCGAGTTGATAGGCTAATGTATGCTGTCTAGGATACTCATCATCCGTGTGAAGTGCCATTGCGTTGTCCCAGCCGTCCTTCCCTGGAATGACAGGTCTTTATGAAGCTCACTGGCGTTTATGCGTTAACGAATGACGTGTCGCAACACGAAGGGCTATTTCTTTTTTGCAAATATTTCTTTTTTTTTCATCCAATATTTTGCTCAATCTCTTTTCAAGCACTGCGCCCTATGGTTGATTTTCGTCCTGTGCCTTTGAGAGATTGTGGAATGAATGAATGAATGAATGAATGAATGAATGAATGAATGAATGAATGAATGAATGAATGGCATGTGAACGTTAGGATACGTCTAGAAGTGGCTTAGCCGATAGATTAATATAATCAATTTCCTGGCCAGGTGAAGGCCAAGGCACAGCTGTTGCAGCTGCTTCTGCCCTCTTGCACTCATTGGCGCCTTCAATGCACAACGAGCAGAACCACTGGAGCCGTTGGTATTTTTTATGCGAAAGCATGTCTCTCCATCTCCCTTCTTTTTCCTGTGAAATTTAAAGGAGCGGTGGACGACGACCAATGTACCACCGGCCAATTGTCTTAATGCCACACTAGTATTGGCTAAGCGTGGCTAATATCAGCTGTTAGCTAACGCTGACACACTCTTGGAAAATATCGGCTAGCGTTCATGTGTGCCAGTGAAGTAACGGTAAATGTCAGCTAATGCTTGGTGATGTTGGCTTAAATTGGTTATCCGCTCTTCTAATAGCAACGTTTTCTTCCTTCACTCTAAATCCAATCAGTAATCTGCCACTTTTGCGCACATTTGCGATCCTTCAGGCGCGTCTCATACTTTAGCTTTCATCGCCCTGTTTTTGTCATGAGAGTGGGAAATGAGGTGTACGCCGCTTATAACTACATGAAAGGCAAAACTTGTTCTTGTCGTAGCATATGTCAGAGTTTATAATGTTTTCGGGTATACATAGACAACCATTCGAGTTTGTCGTGCGCTCATTTCGCTTTTATCTGCACGATGTGAGCATGCATAAATGTCAGCTTGTTATTTGCAATCCTCAAGTTTTTGTCTCTTCACGTGGACGGAACCACTTAATGGGGGTTCAGAAATGAAACTCCGTATGATTTCTTAACTTATCCAGTGTATAAAATTTCGTTACAAACTGAAATTTTCAAAATTCGGCTGATAAGTTAACACACACACACACGCACACCAAAAGTGACACACCAAAAGTCAATGGGTCTTTCTAGAACACACGGGGTTCAATATTCAATATCTAGTATTCATGACCCCGTTTTTTAGCAGAAAAAATTATTCATTAGGCCCACTTGCTAGGTTGACTATTCGGAGTTCCTTTAGAGCTCGACGCATGGGCCTTTTCGTTTGTTTGTTTTTTTACTGATCAACAACTAATTTTTTGGAGATGAGTGAATTCTAATAAAACTGGTAAAGTCACGGCCGAAGGGCGGAGGAACTCGTGACCCGCTGTCGCAACAGGCCTTTCATCCCTGCATCTCTTTCGGCCTTTTTATTGAGCTCCCCAGCATGACATGCATGGACAGTCGTTCTACTTTTCGGAGTAGCGTAACTTAGCAACATAGCTGAAAAATAAAATCATGATTGCTGTCTCTTTAGGTACGTGTTAAAAAAATCACCTATGCAAAGAGAGCACGTAGTCCCCAGCGCAACAATCAACGTTTAACCTTAAAGGGCGTGGTGTGCCTTTTTGTTGTTGCATCCAAACACCCATGCAACAGACACAGGAGTTAATGCAATCTCTGTACTCCGAAGCTGGGCCTCCTAGGCACCGATCGAAGAACGGAATGAGTTCCGGTGCAAAGATTTGTTCGCTTCGAGCATGGCAGTTTTATTTCGGCGGACATAGCAGAAACGACAGCCGAGTAGGCCTTTAATTAATTTATTTTTTTTTTGAGGGGAGGGGGGCGGGGCTGGGGGGCAGGCACCACAACGCCGTACCGCGATCTTGTTTACGAGGTAACGGGCTTAGCAACATCGATTATGTGTATACTGGCTTCTAAGCCCTGAGAGCACGGGCGTGCTCGCTTAAAAACGCTGTGCCAAAACAGCGCGAGTTTGAAAGAGTGCAACTTAAAGGCGTCACTTTCAACGTTGTGTATAAATAACCTATTTCTTTCTCTTAAGTGACCTTACGCTGCAGAAAGGAAATAGAAACTCCGAGGAGGCCGCTTGCGTTTTTCGAACCAAGAGCGAATTCGGGCGTAATAATGGCTCCGATTGATGACACAGTCTATTTAAGTTCATGCTTACCAGAACTGAAACGCATTGACTTGCAGTGGGCGGTAATGACTTTGGTTCGCTGGATTCGTCGATGGGTCGATCCGAACTTATGCGTCCTAGAACGGCGATGGACCTTTGCTTACACGTCTAATGCGGCTCAAAATTCAATTAGGAGGCTTTTGCAAACGGCTTGAATACCCTTTTTGTTCTGCACCGTCTCTCCCACACTTTTCCTGTTCCTTTTTTACGATAAATAATTTCTTGTGTATCTTTTTTTATGCGAGCCGAGCATATAAAGTACGCGTTTGTTTTTTTTTTTTAAACATTCCTATGGCGCTGTCATCGAGTGGATGTGTAGGTTATATGCGTTTGCTTCGGATATCAAGGAACAAGAGGAGGTGCTTTTTTCATTTCCACTCTTTCTCTTTGAACTGACATAATTTCGCCTGTTTCTTTTCTTATATATATACATTCGTTGAATAAGCGCGAACCACGATGGCTGCAACTTTGCTACTCACTGCAAAACTGATCGGGAAACTTCGAAGTAGTGCCGCTCTAGTCGGCACGTGGAAATATTAACTTTTCAATTTCAGTTTTTTTACATTATCTGCTTCTTTGCTATCTAATGTGGGCGTAGCCAGTGTTTAGATTCTGCGCTTCTTAAAATGGTCGCGACAACAAGGATGACATTTCTCCTTAAAACAGCTTCGCTTTGCAATGTTGAACTACATTGTTAAACTGATGACGTTAAACTTGACGTGCCACGATGGCGACTTGGTTGCGTTACATTACGCTGCAAAGCACTAGACAGCCTAATTGTTCGATTCTCGTTCATAACTGCGGTATTCTAATGAAGGATGAATATGCTGAAGCCCTCATGGAAATAAGTAGAGGTGAACGTGAGAAAATACAGATGGAATAAAAGCTTAACACCACTTCGGCGTTCCGCACGGCCACACTGACGCTCTATGATGTCTACCTTTACGAATATGACTTCTTAGCTGCGCAACTATGCATTGTATATAGTTGCTTACGTGATAGGTGCACCTCATTGAAGCAGTTACGCTTGGATGAGGCCGGCTGTTTGAATTTTAAAGCCTCATTATTATTAATGGTGCCGCATCCAGCAAAGAAAGCGAGCGTAATGTTTTCAGGCGTCATTAGACGCGAACTGCGTAATGCCAAGGTGACACTGCGCGCAGGAAGCAAGGTGACGTTAAATGCGCACCGTGACGAGCGACTTGCAAAATAATAATCAGGAGCTTAATGAAGAAGCATTATACTTTTTAATTGATAGGACGGTGCGCTCTCTGAATCGTTAATATTGGGGGTTGTAGAAGTGACGGGATTACAGCGATAGTTTTATGAAATATGAAAAAAAAATGGTAGACGCTTTCTAGATTTCAAAAATATGACGTTGCCGGCGCTCGAATAGCGCCTGTATTGGCCACAGACGAAAAAAGTACTTCACAGTGTTTACTAAGTACAGTCACTGTGTAAATAATGTATACTTTCAATCGATTAAGGTCGCCATGGTTTCCCAATACTTTTCAAGAAGCCTCGATGTTGAAAACAAGATAAAATAAGGACGCAGATCCTTACGTATTGATGTTGCGCCTCAGATATGCGTAATATTTGCTTTTTGATTGACAATGTTCAGAAGTATGAACGCAGCTACCAGTTCAAAATGGCTGGGCGTTAAGCAAGTGCTTAACCTTCAGCGGGGTGGCTGAGTCGTGTGACAGCAGACAAACAGAAAGTCAGACCAGAATTTCTGCGTTCAAGTATCGCAAGAAAGACTATGGTCTTAAAAAAAACACACCCGCACACACCGGAAGGCGCAGCATATTATCTGGCCAGCTCTCATATGACGCTTTCTAAGATTATATGTGGTCCTTGAGCTAAGCCGCAGCTGTGTCACAAAGGCACTCCTACAAAGAATACAGATGGCGTTATTGTTTATCTATATGCCGGAGTGCTAACTCTAGTTCACCGCGGCTCAGGATGTAAGACTGTCCGTGTTGACGTCGTGCATAAGTGCAACCGTGCCTATACGCATATTCAGTGACGCATGGGAATATTGAATTAAACTTACAGAAATAGAGACAAACTATTTATATACATTTCAATTATCGTTTTGAAATTTAATGAAGAGAGCCGTAAATGAGGCATTATTAGCTTGCGCCTACAGTACCCGAGGCACATACGGTACTTAGGTAAGAAATAGGGCATGTCCCATTAGGGAATGTGGATGGAATAAAGAGACCTAGAAAGATGTTGATACCAATATTAATAGGTGAAATATGGAGTGGTTGACCGGCTTCATAGCTCAGTGGGCCACTCACTTCACAATGCGGCATTGGGTAAAGGCAAAGAACAAGATCAAGACTCCATTATATGCCGTTAAGGATCACATAGGGAGACGTTGTTACAGAGACTCTTGTATAACCATCAGAAAGTCAGACAATAGAGAGATATTATGCAGTGAAGCGATAAATAACAGAGAGAGCTAAGGAGTAACGAATAAGTCAGAACGTTGCTCCCTAGTCGCCTGTTTCATTGTGCGCGTTTACCAGCTCGACCACCTTTCCATGTTGGGAGAGGTGCGTCTCGTCTTAAGCTGGAGTTTTGGAGCACCGTCCGCGTCGCAAATACGGTGTTTTGCTAGCATATGGATGAGCCGCTTGTATGCGGGTCTACACTGTGCCCAAGTTCGAGGCAAACTTGACTCTTGTTATCCACTAAGAACGTCCCCATTGCGCGGTCCTCCTAAACGACCGTGCCTTCTTCAACGACTCCGCTGTGTACGAGTGGGTCGGATGGATAACCTGAATCTACACAGTCTTCTTCAACCATTTGGTGTAAAATGTGAGGAGTCTGGTCTCATATAGGGACGCATATTCCAAAATATAGGTAGAAAAAAAACGAAGATGAGTAAAAAAGGAACTGGGCCCGTATTCACAAAAACATTTTACGACAAAGCAGGTCGTAACAGAATATTTCAGCCAATCCTGGAGCTGGACATATCAGTGAAGCCACCCGACCAATTGCAAAAAACTCTTACGAAAGATAGCTTTCCTGAATTCGGCTCCTGATATGGCTAGCACAAGATACATTGTCATAATTCCATATACCATGTTGCCAAAACACTACCAGAGCAAACCCGTGCATTAAAGAAAAGGCGGGGTACAACTCAGTCTTCAAACATTTTACGGGGCGTTATAGGACCCTGCGTTGGTAGGTGGCAGGCCCCTGCAACGCAAATAAATTCAATAACGGAAATAAGACACGACAAAGGGTGAACAAAAAACAGGACTCCAAGCACAGCGGTCAGATAGTGTAATCCGTAGCGGTGGGCTCCGGAAATTGTGACCGCCCGCGGTTCTTCAGCGTGCATGAAAAACGCATAGTACACGCACCTTTAGCACTTTCGCCTCCATCAAAAATGCAACCGTCGCGGCCGGTATCGGAAGCCGCACTCTTCGGATCAGCAGTCGAGAACCGTACCCACTGTACCACCGCGGCGGATCTCATTTCGCCACGGGCGCATGGGCCCTATCAGTTCGACGCAACGTCTGCACCTGCGTCTGGCGCTGCAACGATGGGCGCAATGCTTCTCCGGTTGACAGCGCGGCCGATAGGTGAGCGCGCTATCAAGATTCATCATTAGATGTTATGGTGCTCCAATTTAACTCACCAACAAAGAAACCCACCGTTTTCTTTAGTTTAACCTTCCGAAAAAAAAAAAGAAAACAAATTCCCGTCTCGGGCCCGAAGTCGAAAAGGCGCAAACAAACAAAAAAAAAGAGGAAAAGAGGACGGAAGCAAGTGGCGCGCGCGCATTGAGCGGTTCATGCAAATGAAAGCAAGACACCCATACGAAGCGCCAATGAAACGAGATATTCTTGTCTTCTTTAACTGTTCATTAGGCAGTCCTCTCCTTTCACCGAGCAAAGAATAGAAACAGCGAAGGAGCGAGATACACCAGGACTTTCTTTCGTTTTTCTTTCCTCGCTAAGGAGCCAAGTGGCGAGGCGAGGCGTCACGCTTACCGGAAAGGTGTGTGCAAAGACGCCGACAAGGCTGCGCCGGAACGCACGGTCTCTCTCTTCCGCCGGCCGCATGCTCTCAACGCATTGTTTTCTCTTCTTTCTTTTGCGTTCTTCGTTCGTTCGCTTTTTTTTTTTGTTCCTTCGTTTCCCGGCCCTTTCGCTCCCCGCCTCCCCCTCCCAGCTTCTTCCGTTTTCCGTCCGCTTGCCCCTCGCGCTGTCGCGCGGGGATCACGTAACAGCGCCAGCAAGCAGAACACGCGAGACTGGGACAAGCAAATCGCATCAGGAAGGCGATGTAAGCGGCGGCGGGCACTACTAAAACCGAGGAAACGAAAGCATCGAGCTAAACGAGGTAACTCGTACCTATAAAAAGTGCACCCAGTGAGGGGCGCGGCGGCGTCACGAGAAGCCTGGCCCGTTGCTTATTTTTTTCTTCTCTCTTTTTTGATGCTTTATTTTGTACCTTCTAGGTCTTCCCAATTCCTGTGTCCGACCATCTTTACTGCCTATACGCAATGCGCGTCACGAGAATGCTCCGAGATAACGCGGCAAGAAGACAGACCCGCAATGTGGAAGAGGAGAACGACGAAGCAGAGGGGGATAGCCAAGCATGGAGAGGATGGTAGAAATAAAACGAGAGCGAGAGAGAGGGGGGTACACTTTTTTGCCGCCTGCAAAGGAGCAGCCCGCATGGCAGGACAGCCGCGTGGTACAACTCGCCCGTGCCGCCGGCGTCACCAGTGACTTCTCGCTTGCCCAGCTCGATCACCCCCGCATGCTGCGAACAGGACACACTTCCGGCAACGCATTTTATCGTACGCCTTTCTAGTGTTCAGTCCGTGCATCACCCGTTAGCGGCAGTTGTGCTTGTTTCTCTTCTCTGTCGTTCTCTCTTGGTAGGGCCGGTGCTCCAAGCAGTGGCGAGGTTCTATTTTGGCTCTCATATAAGCGATGATAAATGGACTCCTTGCAGAAGGGGCCGTTATATAGTTTGGCGGGATGCCCGCGCGCTACGGAGCGATCGCGCGAGCCTCTTGCATGGCTGACCATTGAGCGGTGTTGACGTTTGTGAAGACACCCACACTCGCCCATCCGCTGACAAGTCCGTGTTTCTCACTGTGTGGTCAGTGTGGCGCGCATTCTTGGAGAGCAACTACAGGCTTAGAGAACATCAGACGTGAGGCCCAAGGACCTCGTACTACATGTAACTGCTGTGTTCTGGAGGTCGAGCGCTGGATGATAAATCGCATGTACACATGTCACGGGCATGATAGATTTCTGAGCGATTCATTCCGGCCACTTCTGAAAGGGTCGGCTACTTCCCAATAAGATGTAATCGCATGGTGCCTCTCCGAAGGAGCTCGTGGAAGCCGATGTTCTTCAGTTGCGTTCGTTTTTCGTAATTCAAAGCACCCCTACTCGCGTGCACAGTTGTTTGAAAGGACAAACGCGATTGGAGGAGTATTATGATGATTATTATTATTAGGTATGGTAACATAAAACACACAAGGACACAGAGGGAAGAAGAAAGGAGCAAGCTGACAACTTCCACCGAGTGGGGCACAACGCCTGGAGTAGCGCTGTGGCCTCTACGCACTTAGCTTCAGCTGTGAATGCCTGCGAATGGTTGTAGTTGCATGTTATTACAGTTCAGTGGTGTATATATCTATTTAGCATGCCCCAGTGCGTTGCAAAGTGCGCATTCAGTACCGTGTTCTTACGGTACTGAATATCCTTCCATTTGGTCAACTCCTTCGACTACGTCCTTATTTGCTCTTCACTTCCAATAGCAAGTACAACTAGCGTTTGCATAGTCCGCGAAGCCTCTTGTTTATAGCTTCCTTGCGTATTGCATTCATGCCTCTGAACGTTCAATCGCGCAAACTCTGGCGTGCGATTGCGAGTTATATTTGCTTGCCGTCGTTGGATCGCGTCAGCTTGTCTGGCTTATGTGCTCCTAACCATCAGTCTTATCCCGTAAACAATCTCATAGTCATACCGTCTCCCATAATCATACCGTGGGTTTAGGACGTAAAAGCCCAGAAATCAATTATTCCGTTAACACCTAACAAATCCGGCGTAAAGCGACGCAAAGTTCTGCGCCAGAACTTTGGAGGTAACGGCGTATACATACTGCGGGTGCAAGCACGGAGCTGTAACGAAGACACGCGTTTTCTGTGCCCCGTTATTGTCGCAAATTCCTCAATGCGCACGAAATGCTGAAATCGGAACGCACCCGCAATACCGGCGTCGAATAAAACGCGAGCGGCCGAGTGCGCGTTCGTATACCATACCAGAAGCAAGAACGCTTGCGCTTACAAGCCAGAACACTTGCGCGCTATTGAAGTTAAACGCAGATGAAAATCAACAAGAAAAGCTGCCGGGTTACGGCGAGAAGGATATGTGCTACCGGGGGGAGAAAAACGTGCCGAGGACACGCGATTCGAGAAAAGCCGATTTCTCGTTTAGCCTGACAGCGTATGGCATCTTATTAAGAGTTTCAGTCGCCAGTAGTTCTTGCGACGACCTATATAGTTATCAATTAACTTACCGCGGGTCAGGCGTTAACAGGGTCCATATTCCCATTGCCACGGAGCCCGTGTCCTAGATACTTTCGTCCCCCGGGAGTGCACGCTTCTATTTGTGGGTGATGACGGCACACACTGTGTACCTTCGAGTAATGCTTCGGCCATGCGCTGCGTTGCATTCGACGACGATATACGTAGGTACTTAAATGAAAGAGTGTGAAGGAAAGACATCAACTTGATATGGAGAGTCTTTTTAGCTGCATTTTAATGCGAACACTATTTAGACTCCCTTCGTTTTTTTTTCGTTTTGTTTTGTTTTGTTTTGCTGGAAGTCCTTGGGTTCGCCATGATCTTGCAAACTTTGGGGCCTATATATACCGTAACACGGAATACGGTATACTACTCGGTGCTAGCCCTCGGCGAATGCTCCATTCCGCCTGCACAGGAAAAATTGGCCAGTCAGCGATTGGCGATTGCTCGTGGATTGGACAGTTCTTCCCGTCAGGCAACACGTAATAGCTAGTACTCATATTCCGTGCTACGGTATATAGCTCCCCATGTCGCACTGCAGTGCTTAGCGAGCCTGTAGAAAAACCTGCGTATCGCTTTCACTTCCGTCTCCCCTTTCATTTCCTTCTCTAAAAGCTCAGTGGCCTCGCCATCGTCGTCTTTGGAACGCAATAAGCGAGCAGTGCAGCTGAGCTTAGTGACGTGAACGAAGAACCCCCGTAGCACGCTGGCCTACAGCAAAGCATTGCACTCTAGCGTTTCTTTATTTACTATGTGTATATAGCTTATTCACTCGTCTTTCTTTTCCTTCTCGGTGAACGACTGCGCGCGGCCGCTGTACTATACACTGCTCGTTTCGCGCTGCAGCGTTTCCTCGCGCCGCGGCGAGTTCTCAAGGAAGCGTCTCTAATGATCGCGACGCGCGCGCGCTCGGATTCGGGCCGACTTTGGCCCATGCTTCGGAACACGCTCGCGTCCCCGGACGCTTTCGCCGAGCACGCAATCGCAGGGCGTGCTCGGAGAGTGCCGCGGGCCGTCGGGAAGCAATCGCGGCCCTTCTCCGGCGGCTTCCGCAGACGCTAGATCGACCCGCGGGGATCGCCTGCACAGCCGAACTTACGTCACATCGACGGGGAGCTTGACACCTCGACCTCTGCGCCCGCCAGACACGATTTCGCCCCGCTCGTCTCGCCATGGTGCGTCGTCGGTGTGCCCGCTAGGTTCGGGAAAGAGCGAAGGTTGACTGTGTATCGCAGATATAACTTATTTTCGAACAAGTTTTGGTGTTTACTGTATGGCTTATTTGTACGGTGAGAAATCGCCCAGCAGAGGAAGAACGAGCTAAATGAAAGCCCGAAAGAGAGGCAGGTTTCTCCCTTTTTTCCGGAGCAAACTTGCGCAATACGTATTCGCAGTAGACAGCGACGCATTCTTTATCTCACATGGAATTTGCTAGAATATTTGCGTCAAGAGTAACTGCATTGCCAGTGTCTGCGGGTGTACTGTCTATCATGAAAGTTCGGTCAGCTCCAAAACGATGGTTAGTGCACATGTAGATTTATTGGGCCAAAACCGTACCTTTGTATTAAAACGCGCATTACGACTCCGGAAAAATCGGTCAGCTTCAACAAAATATCGTGTTGCAAACGACACAATTCGCCATGACTTCGCGCGCACTCAGGATATCAATACTTTGCCGAGTTCGTAAAAGGGCAACTTCTTCGGGATTGCAGCCAGCAAAGGCGGGCAACCGGGTGATAAATAAAGCCGGCAGATGCGCCTCGAGCCGACAGCACCAAGAATAGAGAAATTTATGCATCTTAAACATCGCCTCAGTTGTGGTTACGGGGATCACGGTGTAGTAGTAGTAATTCCTTTTAGAAAATTCCGTGAATAAGCAGTTACGGCTTCGTCATTGGCGGACACGCGAGCCTGAGGGTCCGCTGGGAGTCCGACAAAGGAACTAAGGAAGCAGGGAGCCTGGCAGAGCGGCGTACAAATGCAAGCAATGAGGAAATAAATAAATAAATAAATAAATAAATAAATAACACCGAAAGAAGATAGCCGTCTGCTGCCCTTCATACGTAGCCCCCTATTTTCTCTACCGCCTCACCCCTCACGATATTCCCCTCCCCTATCACTCCTCCCATGGTGGATGCAATGATGGTTTTCCTGAATTGAATTCAAATTTCCCTCGTCGCCGCGCTCTCGCCCCAGCTTTCGAGACCTTTTAATACTGCTGGCTTAACGCGTAGCGTCTCTTCGACTCCGTTTCTAACGCGCCGATTTTTCATTTCCTTACGTAAAAGCCTGTTCCATGTGTATTCTTAAGTAAGTTAACGCTGCGGATCACGGTTCTGTGCATATATTTTGTCTCTAATAGGCCTGAGGTATCCTCTGAACTGTATGATGTGGACGTGTATGACTGCATGCCACCATACGTGCTAGCAGCTCGGTTGGTTTTTGGCTGGCCGGTTGAATGGGTTTTGGCACGGCGGTTGGATAAAATAACACAGACAGACATACATGCAGACAGACAAAGTTTTCCGAGTTTAGGTAGCCCAAGAAAGACTGTCGTCTTCAAGAGAGAAAGAGATGATCAGCTTCTGTAGAAGTTACAAACTGTGCTTGCGATTAGCTGCCAAATATGTAGTGCGAGTAGCACCGCTTCACCCACCCAACACACAGACGCGAGTGTATATGGTGTTCCCTTCGCCCTATTTTCCTCACTTTCCACATTATCAAGAACCTCTTTCGAAGTCACTGTGAGGCCCTTTGGCAAGCATCTTTTTTTTTTTCACATTCCGCCACAACGTTGTTACATTGTTTCAAATAACCTAACTTCAAATCAATTCAATAGCTGTAAGTTCAGCTTTTGGGCTAGTTGGTTAGAAGCGTAACATGGGTTCGTATCTCTGCAATATACACGGACAAGAGAGACTGACGGAATGAGCGCTATCAAGTGTGTGTTCCACAGGCGTGGCCAGAGGGTGAGCGGGGTGGTTGGGATAGTCGTGGTTCTTGTATGCACATACACAAAGGGGACTCGGACTACTCCCGAAATGAAATTCTGGCTATGCTTGTCAATGTGTTGTATGAAGAAACAAAACTATTTGCAAAGCCGTACATCGAAATGGCACAATCAACGCACATGAAATACTGCAGCGTCCAGAAACGCAAATCCACTTCGAGCCCGTGCTACAGAAAAACTGAATGAAAGTACGCGAGAAATTGGCGAAACCACCCTGACAGCGATTGCTTGTGATAGCTTCGTCAGCTCTCATTCTGTAGAGCAAGCGCGCACGCACATACAACACACACACACACACACACACACACACACACACACACACACACACACACACACAATATTGGCCAGCTATATCGAGTGGTCTCATTGGAGGCATAGTCAGAAACAACTTACGAACGGACGCCGTTACTTTCTCAACTTATCACTTAATTACTGTAGTTACTGCCCATTAACTAAAACTACTTAGTCACGTGATATCAGTATTTGCAAATGTCCGCCGCACCTGGCTGTTTCCTTTTTGTTAAAGGGGTCCAGCAACACCTCTTGAACATAGGCAAAATGCCGCCAACTAGTAGTAAATGCTCCTGTGGACGCACCAGGGAATTAAACATGAAATTGGTTTCAAAATACAGCTTGAAAGCGCCCTCTCTTCTTTCACCAAATCACGTTACTGGCCGACCACGGACTACGTGGAAGGAGGGATCCATTGGCTCATTCGCGGACGACTCTGGGCCCCGCCACGCCCCCCTAGTGACGGGCACGCTTGTCATCGCCGATGCGCGAATACACTACAGAAGGAAGAGAAAGGGCTCAAGGTCACGGCGCACGGTGCCACATCTTATACATTTTTCACAGTATACACGGACCTCTGTCATTTTCGCCTCGGTCGAAAATGCGACCGCTGCGGCCGGGATCGAACCAGCGGTTTTATTTATTTATTTATTATTGCGATAGCAATTATATGGACAGTCTCGGCTGGTTTTTGCCGTCCCCGTCGCCGCCGTCAGGAACTTTATATGTATAAGTATGTATATATGTCTAAAAGTCCCAAACAAAAATAATTCAGACAAATGCTTCCGAAGCGCGGAATCGAACCAGGGACCTCTCGCTCCGCAGCGCGCGGCGCTAACCACTACGCCGCAAAGAGCACATCCTTCAGGGAGCTAAAGGCGAGCCTTATATACACACCCTTCACCGCCGGCAAGACTCAGAGATGGCAGGTGCTTATAAGCGTTTCTTCATTACCAGCAAGATGACTCGAGGAGCGCAAGGGAGCGTACGAAAGTCAGTCGAGCTCAAGGGACGCCGCTAAGCGAACAAACAGAAGATGAGCGCGAACTATCAAGTGTCACAGCTCGACACTTGAAGCACGCTAGCTTCCTTCGCTGCTTCGGCCGCCTTTGCAACAGGAGCGCTGTTCACACTGAGAGTATCCATTGTGACAGCTTATTCGCGCTCGCTCGGTGTATATCTGTGCGTTCGTTTCTTGCGTGCTTCACTTGATAGTTCAGCCCCGCCACGGTGGTCTAGTGGCTGAAGTACTCGGCTGCTGATCCGAGAGTCGCGGGATCGAATCCCGGCCGCGGCGGCTGCATTTCGATGGAGGCGAAATGTTGAAGCCCGTGTGCTGTGCGATGTCAGTGCACGTTAAAGAACCCCAGGTGGTCGAAATTTCCGTAGCCCTCCACTACGGCGTTTCTCTTCTTCCTACCCATTTCAGTACTTTCCCCTATTCCTGCTGAGCCGTTCTCTCGACATGGGCTGCAGAAAAAGCCTACTTTCCTTAACCGAACCCCAAGTGTCATCATCCTCTGTTTAGCTTCCAGCGCGCTCGGCGGGACAAAAGGAGAGTGAATGCACTCGCACGCTATAGGACCTCAAACTTGAGGCAGGCGATTGGCGAGGCAGTGAATTCATTTGGTGATGCCATTGCAGGATTACTTAGAAGAGTTTTTCAGGGTCCGTTTAACCATTTTCCTACATTGCTCGCATTATGCTGATGAAGTACGAGCTGTCGTGGGAAAAACGCGCAGTATGTATAAAGTACAGAGCCCGTACTCACTGACACATCTTGCGCTGCAAATGCTTGTGCGTTCAACTAATCCCGATGCTGTGCACATCATTAACGAACGTGGCCACACAACCGCAAACTGTTTATTAACAAAGTTCTTTGCGAATTCTGGCCCTCATTCGGGATAAATATAATTTCTCGTGCTTTACCTGCCAGAACCACGGTATAGTTACGACGCTTGCCGTAATGGGGGACCTCCACACTAATTTCCGCCTCGTGGGGTTATTCAACGTGCACCTTTATCTCTGAATACGCTAGTAGTCATGCACGTGGCACCCATCGAAACACGGCCGCCGCGACCGCGAATCAAACCCACGTTCTTGAGCGGGACACTGTATCAGCTTATCTGCTATAAACGGCCATGGTGGTTCTTCATTTTGGATGTGTTACGAAGGAAAATCACGTATTCTTGACGTTTGCTACGATTACCCAAATACAAGGCGAAACACTCACATGTTTCATGCGAAAGTGAACAGAAAATATAAAAAATAAAAAAGAAATGCCAGATCCCACGTGCAGTGGGAATCATGGAAATGCGAAGCACGCATCAGGAATGCAAAAAGGATCTCCATTGTTGTCTCGCTATACCGATTTTGGCACATATGAAGTTAACGAAACGGCCGCCAGAGCACCAAGACTGTGGCATGTAAACCATGCCGCTCATGACACGCATGTCATGATTCTAATGTTATGACCTGTCATTTACGTTCCTCATGCAGTCGTGTTGTGCCATAGCAATTTTGGTATGCATCCCGTTAACGAAACGCATGGCATGTAAATCATGCCGCTCATGACATGCATGTCACAATTTTCATGTTCTTAGAACGTGTCACCCATGGTCGTCATACGTTGTTGTCCCGCCATACCAATTTCGGTATATATAAAGTTAACGAAACAGCCGCAAGAGCACCAAGACCGTGGCACGTAAATCATGCCGCTTATGACCTGAATGTCATGATTTTCATGTTATGACCTATCCTTTATGTTCGTCATGCAGTCATGTTGTTGCATACCAATTTTTGTATACATCGCATTAACGAAACGGCCAGGAGAGCACAAAGTCGTAGGCGGCTAGCTAGATAGATCGATACGCTCAAAGTCGCCGAAGTTCGCTAAGAAATGCTTCGCATTAAAAATTGTAGAGAAAGATAAGGTAGAATAAATGTGATATCATAATAGAAAACCCACATCTTGTTCACTTGACATATACGAAAGTTGGCACGTTAGGGTGTGAATGTACGACAGGCATTACTGGTAAGTCAAGGCATCAGAAAACATAATATGCACGTCAGTTACTTCACAATTTAGGATAATAATACGACGTGTGGCGCATACTCGCATATCCAATGCCGGTGTGGAGCCACGTGTAGTTGACTGTTCATCTTTGCAGCCTATGTGACATTAAAGGATTACTGACACGAATTTTTGATGTTCTCGTATTGTTGCTGTAAATGAAAGAACTGGCGTGGAGAACCCCAAAAAGAGCATCACAGTGGCTCGCAACGCAATGAATATATTTTTAATACGGCCCCCTTAAAATCCCACTTTCGGTTTCGATTTCGAGGGGGCGGCTTCCTAGTGACGTGTCAACATAGCCAGACGTGCGTCTGAGTCACGTAGGGGCAGCAATTCGTGATAGCGTCGCTGTAACTCTGTCGTCTGTGGTGAATTACACGTGGGGTACGCAAAAAACAACAATTTCACGGTCGTCCAGCGACTATGACAACGGTTTCGGTGATTTCGGCGATTTTCATGTTCGTACGTCATCGTAGTATGTATAAAGTACGGATGCGGTCAGCGGCATTGCGATACGGCTGACTTGTAGTGCTGGGCGATGAAAACTTTAAAACCAAACTAAAATATTTTGTACGTGTTTCCTGGCTTCTATGTGCGGAGGGCGTTAACAATACATGGCTAGAAAAAGAAACATATGTATTTTGCGCCGTCGAAAAATCGCGTCAGTACTCCTTTAAATTGACGCGACGTTCGACTGACAGAGGTTCAAAGTTTGAACTCCATGTCCCGGGTTCGATTACCAAAAGCCATGGCTCTCGCTTTTGCGTCTCTTAAACGATAGTTACGAACTGCTAGGAATTTTCGTTATTATACTTTAGGCCCACCCAAGACGTACCAGTGCATGCACTGATTGAATTTTCGGCATAGTGTGAGCAAATTCGATAACGTGTCCGGACATATCCGATTCTGACAGTCTGGCCAGACAATTTGTGTAACTCGGATACATCCGGACGAGGGACTGTATAAATAGATCTAGCCTGGTTATTTTGAGGGACGACTTCAGCGCGTTATACTCCGCTATCGTTTATGTGAAAGTAAATATTACATCGCATCCAGGTTTTGAGAATACAGTTTAACACAGCAGATGAATTTAACGCTAGATCCAGCGACGTTATTGTTCGGCGATTTCTATTTTTTTCTAAACTTTGCCTTGTTCGGAGAGCTGCGGATGGCAAATTGTGGAACTCTTATCCCTTATTCCCTACTGGATCGCCACTATTGGCAGAAGTCTTTTGGCCCATGCCCGCCGCACTTTTGTCGTACGTGGTGCAACAATACCCCCGAGGACCCCCCGTTGCATAATTCAATAATAGGCTTCTTCAATAATGCAATGAAATTCAAATACAAGTACAGATACATAGTGAATATAATATAGAAGGAGATCCGAAAGTCAAAACTGTCAGGGGGAGCTCCTGTGAGTGCATGTGCAAAGAAGTAAAGAATACGGATAGGCAACTAAGCGAAATAACAGCAGACGAATAAAAAAAAACAAAAGTTGAAAATGAAAAATGAAAATAATAGCTACTTATGCCCAATCACGTTGAAAATAAGGGAATGCATTACTATCACAGTGTGTGTTCTTGGCAGTTAATACTTTGCATATGGTCTGAAATCTTAAGCCCGAGATGTAATAGTGATCTCATCTCTGCCGTAGTCGGGCAGAGATAATCTGCCTTTGGTGACTTCAACCTAAGCAATCTTTTTTCTAAAGAAATCGAATTGAATTGAATCGCATTGCATGCTTGTTCGCATTAAAGAGAGAAGTGATACGCCGATCTAATTAGATAATGTAATGGAATTACGGGATAGTGCCCGCATCCGAAGGGAATGAATGATAGCTGGTGGCCAACAGTTTGGCACATTATTCTTTAAAAAAAAGAAAGAAGAAATAGAACTGGGGATTATTTGTACCTAACTAATAATTTCAATGGCATCGCAATGCTGCCGAGCCCTATTTTCACATTACAACATCGCTACGCGAGCTCTTACAGTTTCTTTCTTTTTTTTTTACAGCTTGAAGTTTATTTAATATTGATGAGTGCATATACAGATACAGACAGTTTCGTTACCGAAAAAGGTGCTATAGTGCAAACACTGTAGGGGGACCTTATTATAATGGTAGAAAAAAAGCATTACTTAACAGCAAACAGGAAAGATTCAGAGTACAAAGTAAAAAATGAAAAAAGAAAGGAGGAAAAAAATAAACTATTTAGGCAAACAGTAACCTAATGGAAAGCGTAAGACAGTAAGATAAGGAAATGCAGCGAAATACAAAGCAAACACTAATCAAAACGATACAATTAAAGTTGTGATTGAAGAACTTCAATAAAGGGTGCTATTGATTAAATCTGAATTTGCGAAGCTGATGTTTTAATGACGATACAGAAAAAGCACACTTAATGTTGTACGCCAAAGAATTCCAAAGTTTGAATAAAAGAAAAGCTAGTCTTTGAGAACCATAGTTCGGATCTTGGGAAGTAAATAGTTGATATTTGAGGAATCAGTAAGGTTTGAGATGAGAACCAATTTCAGAAGGCTAAGATCTTTAACTAGTCGATAAGCAAATGTACACGCATTAAATCTGTTCAGATTTACAATGTTTAATATGTTTAGTTCACGGTACAGATGAGGAACATGAGAACGTCTGCTGCTCCAGGTAATAATGCGAATGGCTTGATTTTGTACGTGTTGAGCGAAGAAGGATAACAATAATACGTTCATTTTAACACCTTGCTGTAAACTGCCACGAACTTTGCAAGCCATCGCACGATAAGAAATGCGAAGTGAACCAATTGAATACGCAGGAGGTAACCCCCCCCCCCCCCTCCCTTCCCGCCGTTTAGTCTTGCGAGCTCTGCCCAATTAAATCCTTTGCATTTATGCGTGCCCATCGAGTTACATGAGCGAAGTAGACCATAAATCGTGTTAGAACAGGTTATACTATTTGCTTTTCAAGAAAAAAAAAGTGTGGGGGGGGCGCGGGGGGGTTAATTTACCGCGAACAAGAAGAGCATGTGAGTGGTCCCTTTAGTAGCAGTATTTAATTGGCGGCATCGGTGACGCAAAACTTGGCGTCAGGCTAAATGGCAGCGCTACGGAATAACTGTATTATTTACCAACCCCTTGAAGGCTCTTATGTAAAGCAGGAGTCGCCGTACCATTAATTAAACAAGCACTGCGAGGTATCCTAATGTAGTAGTTTCATCAAATGCGGAGCCGTTCTTCGCTAACTAAAGCCACTTTGACAGTCTGTATATATATCTAGCCGCGTATTTCTTCGTGCTCTCCTGGTCATCTCGTTCTGTTGGTGTACAACGAAATTTGCACAGAAGGGTATGATTGTGCGACAAAAGTGAATGATAGGACTTGACATACGCAACTCGTACGGTGGCGGCCACTCTTAGGGTGCACACGCGAGCGCCTGATCGCTCATTAATTGATTTCTGGGGTTTGGCGTCCCAAAACCACGATCTGATTATGAGAGACGCCGTTGTGGAAGGCTCCGGAACTTTCGACCACCTGGGGTGCTTTAACGTGCACTGACATCGGCACAGCACACGGGCCTCTACATTTCGCCTCCATCGAAATGCAGCCGACAAGGCCGAGATTCGATCCCGCGACCTTCGGATCAGCACCCGAGTTCCATAGCCACTAGACCACCGTGGCGGGGACGCCCGGTAGGCGCTTCGTGGTAATCCACCGCATCCAGCGCGCCGCGCATCCAAGAAAACCTCACGGCAAACTGCAGGCGTGGCTTCGTGCCGTGTGCTACATTGCTTGCGCACCTTGACGATGCAGTACTCGACAATGCAAGCTCATCGCGCTCAATCGCGCGAGCAATGTAGCAGGAGACACGAAGCCACACCTGCAGGCATTCCCTCGTTTGCGCAGGTTTTTGTAAATGCGCTGGAGCTGGCGTTTACACCTACTAAGAGTAAACGGCACTGTAAGTGTCTATTAACGACAATATGATCAAGTGCGGCGCATACACACATTCCTCGGTTTGGGATATGCGTGTGTGTTCCACAAATGATGGAATGTTAACCTTTACAGCGTACTGCGCTTCTTGCGATGTGCAGGCCTTCGTCAACGCAAACCGGAACTCTCTCTCTCTCTCTCTCTCTCTGTGTGTGTGTGTGTGTGTGTGTGTGTGTGTGTGCACGTGCTTTATCTTGAATTTTTTACCCCCCCTCTACTCTCACCCCATTGCAGTGTAGCAAGCCAGAGACTAATATCTGGTTTCCTCTTATCTCTCCATCCCATTGGTGCCTATGTTAGTGAAGGAGCAGCCAAAACAGTCATCGAGAGTGTTAGGATAACGCACTTCGCGTAGGTTAAAGTAAAAAATAAATAAAAAATAAACGCGCCGTTTATCATAGCCAGCAATTTCAATGTACACTCCGCGTAAGCAGACAGGCACAGGTAAACGCTGTAACGAGCGACAGCTACTAACCGTGCGGCACACCTCGTAAACAATATATTTCATCAGCAGTCTGGTTGGTGGTTGTGCAACACCAGTCATTGTGTTGGTGTTTTGTCTGACGTCACTTGTGGTAGCAGTGTGGGCTATCCGCTCTTACAGCAGTCTAATGAGGATTACATATCTACTACAATCACACTGTGATGCGTCTATCTGCGCAGCGTTGCGTGTGTTTCTCACCGATGAGGCTAACGTCTGTGCTCTAGTAGAAGCGTCGGTGTTACGTCGTACAGTGAAGTTACATTTAGGCGCCACAGTGCTGTGGACGTGCCCGGTAATCCCACGTTACGCATACAACTAACCACCGTACACAAAGCCGTCGAGCATACTCGTAACGCTTGGTTTAAAGCCAAGCAGTGTGGTGTAAGCATTTTCTCACTGACTGCTTCTAATAACATCGATTCCCACACTGACTGGTACCTGCCAGAATTTTCAGCGTCCTTGAAGCGTTGTTGAACTGTACTAGATGGAGCATTACTAGCTTTTTGTTAGCTTAAGATAAATGAAAAATTCTTCCAGCAGGCAAAAAGAAAAAAGTAAGAAGAAACAGCAAATCTGGGGAAAAAGCAAATGCAGAGTACAACGGCTGAAGTAAGCAAACGGAACGTTTTGCACTGAAGGATATTTGAAAAAGAAAAATCTGCTGGAAAGTTGTTCATACGCTCAGAATAATGGGGAACGTCATGAGTCTGTAGGTACCACAGAGAGGAATGCATAACGAATGCAGGACTGGAGAATGCTAGACTTCATGCATGCTTACGAAGCGGTAACTACAATGCGGCTAAAGAGAACCTGTGGCTCGAACTTCATAACACAACGACCACTCGCTGAAGAAGAAGCCGCCGTGTTATGCGTATACTTTAGCGCGAGCGCCCCTGTTCGTTGAAACGCGACACCGCTATTTTCTCGCCGACGTGTTCGTGTTGATGTGTGCTGTGGTTTTTACCGTCGACGTTCTCTCCGTGCATGATGTGCCACGTGGTCAGTGCGCCTTAACACACTCTCAGGTGTTATGTGGGAGACAAGGGAGCCGACAGATTAGGTTGCAAAAGACCGCACCAGGAACAAAAAAAGTGACAGCATAGACACCAACACCGCTGCGCTACAAGTCGTTCCTGGCTATTTGCAAAGAGTGTTGCGGGGAAGAACCAATTTTTGAGAGCGCAGTCTTTCTGACATTCTTCGAAAAATAACCTTGCTCATACATTTAAGCGCAATGAAAAACTAAGGCGTTCATATTCAAGGCGTTTGATTCTATTTGCATGCCGCGAGAGATTTCGGACACTTTTTTTGTTTTTTGAATAAGTACGGAGTAAGCTGTCTGAGCCAAGCACGCGCGCATGCAAGCTTTCTCGATGTTCCATACATCTTTATCTCTTTTCTGTGAACAACGGCCTATCCTGATTAATCGACAGCGCGTTGCCTTTACTGTTGTTTCACATATGTTGGTGTGAAACACACACACACACACACACGTGTGTGTGTGTGTGTGTGTGTGTGTGTGTGTGTGTGTGTGTGTGTGTGAAACTTTATAAGGACTCAAAAAACAAAACATAGTCGTTCCGGATATTGCCTGTTCTTTGATGTGCAGGTTGTGAAAGCTGCTGCACATGGAAAATGTGAAGTAAACAAAACATAACGTAGTGGCGCACCAGACTGCTGCACTTCACAGTTGCAGCGAGTATTTTGAAGAAAAAAAAAACGTTCCATGATTAGTGATAGCTGCAAAGTCTTCAGATACTCAGTTTTAGTTATAAACTGCGAAAGGTAAGGATTAAGGGAAGGTGTTACAGGCGACGCGTCCAAGCATATAAAGAAAGTGCAATACGGGCTGGTGATTACGATGAGGAAACACTCAATAAAGAGGTGTGATGCAGATTGATTGATGATTGATTGATTTGTGGGGTTTAACGTCCCAAAACCAGCTCTGATTATGAGAGACGCCGTAGTGGAGGTCTCCGGAAATTTCGACCACTTGGGGTTCTTTAACGTGCACTGACATCGCACAGCACACGGGCCTCAACATTTCGCCTCCATCGAAATGCAGCCGCCGCGGCCGGGATTCGATCCCGCGACCTTCGGATCTGCAGCCGAGTGCCATAACCACTAGACCACCGTGGCGGGGCAGGTGTGATGCAGAGCGCACGGTATAGGAATAGGAAGGAAGGGATTACACTGTAGGAACTACAGCGTTGTACCGCGTCATCTGTAGTCGCTTTCGCTGCATTAAATTAATGCACGTGCGTTGCTGACAACTTCGAGACATTTATCTTCTTCTTGTAGAGAACGAAAACACAACAACAACAACAACAACAACGACGACGACGACGACGACAACAACAACAAAGAATGGTCTGGCTTCGTGCGACCCTTCTACATCGCGGAAATGTATACACGACACACAGTACAACGTGTTCAAATGTTCCCAGCAAGCATACAATAGCTAATGGTCGAGCTTCGAGATTTGCATAGTATTGATCACGGCGCGCCGGCAATCGTCGACGGCGGGCCGAGTGAGAAGAAAAAAGTTTAATCTCGTTGGGGCTCTCGCCACATCGATCGTTGTATCTCGTCCGACGCCCCCATGTGCCTGGCGCCCGTTTTGATATTTCGCGTATATAGCTTTCACTCCTCCCAGCGGCCTCTGTCACCCGGGGTTTTGGCCTATTGGATATTCCTAGCTGCGATCGTCATTTCCGATATGTGTGACCTCTGACCTCGTTTCTTGGAGGCGCGCTTATAGGAACGGGTGTGCGATCGAGCAGCAATATGGCCGCGTGCTCGATATTGCTTTGTGCCGGTACATCGTTTAGAAAAGGGTACCTTTCCTTTTTTTTTTTCAGGCTGCCTATCATTCTTGCCGATGAAATTGTACAATTTTGGGTATTGTTGCCATTGTCATAATAGCTCTGGCGGTTGTGCGTTTGGTGGTATTGCCGGTAGTTGAGAGGGCGGGAGAAATGTGGAAAGAGAAAGGCAGCAGTGTTAACCGACTTGCACCTCCCTTTGTCACCTCGCATTGGCGTAAAGGGAAGTGGATCCATTCGGTCGACCGAATGTAATCTTCCAAGTTCTGTCTTGGCCAATCCCCTTCGTTGGGTGTGCGCCATTCTATAAACAAGAGGAGAAGAAGAAGAAGAGGAGAAGGAGGAGGAGGATTGCACGAGCTCAGAATGCTGCTCTACAGAAGTGTCTGCTCGCCGCGTGTTTCGTATGATTGTTGCTTTGTCTTGGACGTGACAGGTTCGCCTACTGAAGCAAAACTGTTATCCTTCGTTCTGACAAATACCTTGTCCGAACGTTAGCCTAAGGCTCGTGACGGTCAGAGCAACTTGGTTACGCATAATGACACCGTCAAAATGAACTGCAACATGCTGCCAGTGTTTAAAAGAGTTCTAGAGCAGGGGGGGGCTGACGCACCGGTGAAAAAAGAAAAAAAAAAGGAGAGACATGAAAAATGTTGCAATTGCTGCAGTGTTAATTAAACGAGCGTTTCGTAAGCTTACGCAACACTGTATAAGTTGGAGCTCCTTTGAACTCTGAGCGCCGTGACGGAGCTCATATTGAAGTTACCTGTATTGTTAAATGAGCAGCACGGTTGCATGCGTGTGCGTTCTCATGTACACGCGTGCGCTCGCTCGCATGAGCGTCGGTGATACACTTGGACTGAGATGATGTTACGGTTCTATTGCAATACCATTCCTTCGGGAGCTTACCCTCGGTAATTCGAGAGATGGTACACCACCCCCGTTGCTATCTAAATCGACAGATGGTCAGAAATCGATGGAATTAAGGTTAGGTCTTGGTAAAACATTTTTTAGCATATGCCTTACTTATACAGCACAGCTTGATATATACCACACATTTGAGCTTTGCTAACTATGAAGTGACATTGCACGTGGGTGCGTGTGCTTTTATTTACCAAGAGAGAGAGAGAAGAAAAAGCGCAGCTCGTCTGAAATAGATACCATTCAAAACGACTTTTTATGGTGTTAACCACTCGCAATCATATCGCGTAATTGAGCGCTTAAAGCATCAGAACTTAGCTTTTTTAAATGTTTTCTCGTTATAACGCTAAAACATAGTTCATTGTACGCAGCTTCGGCTGCGGCGGCTGCATTTCGATGGAGGCGAAATGTTGAGGCCCGTGTGCTGTGCGATGTCAGTGCACGTTAAAGAACCCCAGGTGGTTGAAATTTACGGAGCCCTCCACTACGGCGTCTCTCATAATCAGAACTGGTTTTGGGACGTTAAACCCCACAAAGCAAGCAAGCATTGTACGCATCTTGAGATAAGCTCTTAAAGGCATGGCGCTATGGATGAGTCGAATGCTTTTTATGTGAACAAAAATAGGTAATAAGGAAAAAAGAAGTCGAATAGAAGGGGGAAGCAGGTGAAAAAGTGGGAGGACGCTTAAGCTTCGCCGCTAACAGTGGAACGCCATAGCGTGCACTTGGCGTGGGTTTAGCCAGAGGGGTTGTTTGGGTGTCAAAACACCCCTCAAAATATTCTGAGCGCAGCACAACCACCCTCTCCCCCTACTTACCACCTTGTTTCTGCCGGTGACTTTTTACCACACCGCATCGTATAAACACGCCCTGAAAAATACCTCTGGCTAGGCCAGTGCAATTTGTCCCCGTTCGAGGGACCTTCTCATAGAATAGTTAGCACCTTCTCTATACAGATTGCGAAAATAATTTGAGTTTCATCGTAACACAATTACGTTTTCTGGTACATTAAAATTACAGCCCGAGCTATCATGTGCGTAGGATTTGGAGAAGTCGTAGTTAACGCGTTTTCTCCCAGATTTCACTTCGATAAATCGAAGTTTGTTCACTAAAGTAGCTGCGCCATGGCAGAGGGCTTGCGTGGTCGGGTGCTCCGGATTCCTACGGCGTTTGTTCGAAACGATTATTTCCGCCATAGACCTCGGCACCGAGGGCAGATTTTCTGCTACACGAGGTCGCTATCGTGTTAAAACTCTGGTGTTCCATTAAGCGAGCACAGAGAGTGCATCAACGAAATAATCCAGGACAAAGAAACTCGGACACAACGAAGAGAGGGAGCGGAAAAAAAAAGGAAGAGACAGGATGAAAGGGTTAAAGGAATTGAAAGAAGGAAAAAGAAAAAAGCCGACTTCACAAGACAGATGCTGCTTTGATGATATTAGCGCCTTTTCTTGTGCAACCAAAAGCGGTCTTGAAATGGCGGGAACGCTTTTGTGCCAGTACAAATGGTGTGTAGCGGTGGTTATAAGCAAATTGTTCCGAGGACCGTGTGCCTACTAAATTAATCGCGCGCAACCAAGCCCCGTGCGAGGAGCCTCCCCGAAGCGCAGCCGGGAACGTCAACCACATTCGCTTCGGCGGCGCTTATTATTAGTACGCATACCGTTCGCTCCATTGTCGTTATAGTTTCGCGCTCTGTGCAGCCCGGCCGCATACTGTGCACGCGATACTCTTTGAACGACCGTCCGGGGCCTACGGAACCAAATTACGGGCGGCTGGCTTTTCCGGAGCACGTCGTGCGAGAGGGCGCCGAGGCAAACCCGGAAGTGGAGGCATGCAGCGGTGGGCACCGGTGACGTCAGAGGCCTCCACCGCCACCCTCGGCCTGCATCTCGGTCATGCGGCCGAACCGGACGAGGGGCGAGCATTCGTAATCAAAGTTGTCGACAACTCGCTTACGGAAATCGAGAAGAAAGCGTGGGCATTTAAAAGTTTCACGGCTGGGCACCGTGAACTGCGGCGAATTACGACCGTTGCAGTCCGATTGAAGGGTCACTTGCGAGAAAAACGAACGAGACACGGCTGGAGCCCGTCGAGTAACGTACGGGGTTGTTTGTCCGTAATGAGACCGAGTTTTGTGTTGATCAGATCGGTACAAATTATTGAGGCTCTCCGGGACATTCTCCCTGGGCAAAGAAGCGCAGCTACCGACGTGATTCCCATGCTGCAAAGGCTCTCTGGAACCGCCGTAACCTACTTCAGGGAGATGGTGAAAGCCGACTGGATGACGGGTAAAATCGTCAAAACGATGATCTCTGAAGCTTCTCTAGAGCTCTGGGAACGGGAAAAAGTCTGCCGCGCTGGCATAGGAGCTGTGAGGTGGCTGCGCAACGTTGCAACCCCTACCCGGGTCACGTGCGTGGTCTCAAGAAGGGCGATGTGCGCTCAAGCGTTGTCGAGTGCAGCTTCCAGAGATCATCAATCTCCGGTCGTTTCCGTTTGGCGCGTTTGCTAAGGTGTTCAAGGATTTCGTTGTAGAACACTGCGTCTATGGTTAGTCTCAGAGGTCTTCAGAAATTGTTCTTTTACACATACGACGGTAAGAGTACAGAATGTCTTTTTACACTGGCCCATATTAACTCTAAGGGCGTTCAGATCGCTCCATTTCTTCAACGCTCTGCGGTACGTTCATGAACTTACAGAACCACCGGAAAACCATCGTTTTTGTAAATCTCCTTAACCAATACGAGCGTCTCGGAAGCACTTTTGCCCCGAGGAAACAAAAATATAATCGTGTGTCACTGCTCCAGCGCAGGCTCCACATTTCACATTTTCTGCCATGACAGAAATCCTGGAGCAGTTCTGCGCCACTGGAGATCCTCACAGCGTCAGCGCTCGGACGCAACAGCTGCTCAGTGCATTACTTGCCTCAGAGCTCCCATGACAAATCCTGCCTATAGTGGGTCCGCGCTGCAGGCGAATTCACTGAAGCGTGGCAGGCAGTCTCAAGACCTTACGGACAAACTCTCTAGTATTGTGCGAAAGCACATTTGGAAGCCGCAAAAAACGCCAAACACGGTTGGAACTCGAAGAGCATACAAGAGTGACAGGCATATTGCCGGAACGAACGATGAACGCCGAAACAGACCGTCCGAAGGACGGTGGCATGGGGAGGGTTTGCTTGATACGATTTGGGAGTGTGCTGATTATCACGCAAAGATTCGTCACAACGAAGAAGCTCGGGTGCTCTTTGTTGTTGTTGTTGTTGTTGTTGTTGTGGTGTGTGTGTGTGTGTGTGTGTGTGTGTGTGTGTGTGTGTGTGTGTGTGTGTGTGTGTGTGTGTGTGTGTGTGTGTGTGTGTGTGTGTGTGTGTGTGTGTGTGTGTGTGGACGGTTAAGAGCGTTATAAAACTGGCGGACCCTGGTGGTTGCTCCAATAGAGTACCACTGAAGGCGCGTGTTCTTCCCTGACATCCGCGAAATCTCATGAGGTAGCTCATTTTGCTCTAAGAACTCATTTAGCCAGCTTAAATTCTGTGATACTTAAATTAAATCGGAACAATATTGGCTTATCCGCCGTGGTAAGTTAGTGGATAGGCGTTGGATTGCGAAGCTCGTGATCGCGGTATAGAATCCAGGCCACGGCGGCCGCATTTCGATGGGGGGCGAGATGCAGAAAACACCCGTGTAGTTTGATTCGGGTTGAAGAACCCCACGCTGTGAAAGTTACTCTAAAGTCCTCCAGCACCTGTCGTGCCTCATAATCACAGTTGGTTTTGGCACGTAAAACGCCGTGAATTATTATTATTATTATTACCAAACGGGGTTGTTTTCTATGCACAGCCGAGAGCGCATCAACTTGCACATCTATTTCAACGCACATCCCCCCCACCTCCCCATCTTTTGGCGTCATTACAAAGCGCGCACCTCATTTACAGCTCTCATGACGTGAATAATTAAGCCGCGAATGCTGAAGTACGGGACGTATCTGAAACGCTAATACTGCGCATCTCTCTTGCGATGACTCCGGGGCTGAAGGATTATCTTCCAGCAAATATCATTCGCACACGGTTAATTGAAGCGCTAGCAAGAGTTGCACAAGGACAAGGGGCCACTTATTATGAATAACTATTCTGCTACTTACTCGGGCTTTCTTTTATCACCGTAATCATTACATTTTCACACATTTATAGGTCGCATAATCGCAAAATACAAAAAATAGAATAATGGCTGCTTCATAACAACCTGGACAAAAGCTCTGTTAAACATTGCACCCACGTTCGTTCGTTCGTTCGTTCGTTCGTTCGTTCGTTCGTTCGTTCGTTCGTTCGTTCATTCATTCATTCATTCATTTTAATTAAGAGTAAATATTGTATGGTGTGTTCAGCAGTGCGTTCATTATGTTTCGCTCGTACATTTCATTTATCCTGACATGCACAACTGATCACCTTTGTCGCGACAACTCTCGTGCAAGTATACGCCAGTCTGCTCCGGAAACCTTCAAGGTCAGCGAGGTTTAAGGTGATGTTGCGTGACATGATTTGTATGAGGGTATAACGGAATAACGCTTAGTAAGGAAATTTCGTGAAAAGGAAAAAAAAATAAAGATTCAGACATAATTTGCGCCTTGAATAACAAGTTCCGGATAATTTATAATCCGGAATTTATATCATATTCCCCAACTTAAGTGCTCTTTCACTCTCTCACTCTTGCACCGTGAACACGAACTGTTAGCCACTAAGAATTTATATCTGTTTTCTTTGGGACGCCACTGCAGGTAACGCGCGGCGTCGAGATTCCATGCCTCCGTGACACAAGCGCTAAGCAGATGCTCCGAATTTTTGTTGCAGGCACTCCCTGTCAGCTTCGACGCAGTGTTAACAATCTACACGTGCAGATGAAAATGCGCGCTGAAGTACTTCAACAGCATCGAACAGGCCGATGCAGGAGAGAGGAATTCAATACTTCCGTTATCGTATTTGCGACTCTTAAAAAAATATGCGTATCGGAACATCACTGCGGTATCCGAGTCACGACAAGGTAGCCTTCAAGCGTACATTTAAATGGGGTAATGCATCGGGACGGTTTATCTCAGAAGCAGAGTCCAACTAATTTTCATATGAACTGATATGCAGACATACAATATTGGAAGGTGTCGTGGAAGAGCGAAACATCATGCGCTGTTCGATCGTTATGGAGAAGACAAACGAGAAAACAAAATTAAAAGCAGAAAAACGGCACGGGGCTGCGCGCACGCCAACATACGCAAACGAATAGGATTAAGCGAGAAAGTGAGGCCCATTCGTTTATATAAACACTGGCGAGGCAGCAGGGCGCGAGCGCACGTATTGGCAGCGGCAACGCGCGAAACGCCTTTACAGTTGCCTCGTGGGAAACCGAGCTCAAATGGCTGGGCTTCTGCGAAGGCGGAAACTATATTGGCCTTTGCCTTCTCAAACTGACTGTTTCGTCCCAGCTCATCGCGAAATTCTCCCGCGTCCGTGCGAGGTTTATGCGCCCCGACAGTGCCGCGCACCGCATTATACAGCGGGTTGCCCGTAAATGTAGGACGCAAATGTCAGTCACGGCCATTACTGCTTTGTCGTTTGTGTTTTAGTTCTTTTTTTTTTCACGTACCTTCGCTGATCTGGTATGTTTTCATCGCAGCTCCGACCACCTCCTGGCCTATTGGTATAAATGCCAACGCGCTCCACCACATCGTACGCATGCTTAATTGCGATATAAGTATACGATCGGTTCAACAGAAGGGGCGAGAATATAAAAAAAAAATGCGCTGTCCGAATTCACAACGCTACTCGCCTGTGGAAGGTCTTTACCATTTGTTCTCTCTAATATTTATTTCAAGCGTCAGGATTGCCTGGAATGTTTGTCTTACGAAGTAGCTTTAGCGCGCGAGGATTTTATGAATAAACAGGACGAGGGGGGGTCGTGCTGATGTTTTTCGAGCCGCCGAACATTTAACGCACGCGGCTTAAGCTTACGCAACACAGTTGGCTTCAATAGCTCGCGGATATGCCGACCGGCCGGTAGCCACAGTGCTTCGCAATATACGTGCGCCCTCGTTCTTTCCTCCCCTTTATGACCGGGCGATGTGGCTTAGTGGCCTTAGAACATTCAAACTTACTTGCGAAACATTTCAACGTCAGCAATCCAGCTGCGCCGTCAAGTGAAATACTGGCACGCTTCCTTTTTATTATTTCTTCAATTTTGCTTTGGAAAGGCACTATAGCGGTAAACGATGAGAAAGGGGACACGCGGACTCTGTAGGGCAAGTGTGAAACGCGCCGTTGCTCTCCGGGCACGCTCCGTTGGCGTTAAAAACGATTAACGCGAACATGAATCGTGATTAGGCACTGCGATGCGTCTTTTGACGTGTGTGAGGCACTGGAAGAAGTAATACACGTAACAAGAATACGATACCCTCTTCCGAATAGTTCTGAAAATATTCAACCAGAATAATCCCAGCTGTCTACTTAACCACCGAAGTTTGCTTCTATCTCAGTCCTTCCTCATACCCTCTGTTCTTACATTGATGCAGTCCCTTACAAAAATGCCATATATGGCACGTATATAAGCCATATGTGGCCACATATAAGTAAATGTGGCCAGATATGTTGCCATATATGCGCTCAAATAAGGCCATATATGGCACATCCATCCCATATATGGCATCAAATGCAGCCATATATGGCGCGGTCGGCCCATATGTGGGGTCAAATGTAGCCATATATGGCATCAAATACTGGCATATATGGCGGGGTCGGCCCATACGTGGGGTCAAATGCAGCCATATAAGGGATTTGCGGTCATGTACCATATATGAACTGCATGTCTAAATCGCCCAATAAACACGTACGTGGCACGCATACACACACATTACAGCTGTACGTATCAGACAAATTGTCTGACACAATAATGAATACATGATGCACAAGGTGGTCCTATTGTCATTAAATTTATATACACACAATCATCAATACCACATCTCTTGTCATGCACTTACTATATGCATGCCAGTTCCACATTTTTATAGTCTTAATTTCTATTAATGCACGATGCACGCACAGAAGCACGCTAATTTTTTTCTACAAGAAAAATAATATATAAAGTTCAAATGATATTGTTTAATTGTTAGATTTCGAAGGTGACAAATTGTGCAGGTGTAGGACAATGCTTTCAAAATTAAAGAAAAATGTTCCAGCAGCTTTGAAGCCTCCATTTATTGACATTAAAAAGATTTAAAGTTCACTGCATGCATGCACCACGAACTACAAAAAAGCAAGCCCGGCCGTTCACATTCTTTTGAGCAATTTACGGCATGAAAGATACATTGCAACAATATTAATAGAGATCCGATCACATTCTCCGCGTTTATTTCTCATGTTATTGGCAGTATATACTAAAGGAACTCATAAGGAGATATGTGCATGCGCACCACGAGCTTTTGATTAACAGCAGAATTACCGATCAAGCAGCAGAAGTCAAGCAGAGCTTTCATATTTGTTGAATAGACATTTAGACAACTCACGCGTCGGCAACATAACATCTTTATTTGAACAGTAAAGCCACCATTAAGCAAGGGGACTCCTCGCTGCCGTTTATACGAGGCAAGCGCTGCTAATTACCCTTACAAAAACGCACTCTGCTTTTCAATTAACTGCGTATCGAGTTCCTTTTGAGTCTATAGAAAATCATAATTTCTATTGAGCGCCCTCAATGAAAATTTAATTGGCATAATAACGGAAAGCGTCAACTGACTCTCAGTCGATACCAATTCAGTTGGCAAAATTTAAGCAAGGTTTAATTGAATCGCACTCAGTAGAAATCTTATTGGCCCTATATTGAACACTGCCAAAATGATCTCATTTTAGTAACAACTACATTTCACTTCGGGTGTCGAATTCACAGCATTTATCTTTTGTATAATGTTTGCTATCATGGCCGAAAAGGATTACGAATGACGTATAAGATCAGTGCTGTCTGAAACATTCTCCTGTGGATATTTTTGGCGGAACACACTGCATAAACCAATCTTGTCATTATATTTATAACCCTTACTGGAGCAGCCATCTATTACTTAAATCTGCAGGAAAGCGAGTCTTTTCAAGCACGATATGCGTGGCGTTCATGATCACAATCTACACGGAAGCTGGGAGAAAAATATTCTCGCTGATTCCGTGCGTATGCCATGTTTTTATAAACAGCGAATTTGTTATGGCTAAAATCACTGCATATCAACTAAGATATAAACACAGATAAAGCCTGTCACGCATGTTAACTACTGAGGGTACGTGAAACTTTCATGTGCCAGTCAAGGGAAACTGGTAGAGGTAGAAACAACTTTATTTTGGAATAGCTGTACAGAGGCCTCAAGCGCTCACCCCTCCGGCTGAGGGACGGAGGGGTGAGTCCCTTTGTGTACCCAAACTTGCACCATGTTAGTCACGGTAGGCAGTCACGGTGGGTGCCTGCACGTGCAGCGCTGTAAGATGGTGCTCCTGTTTACTCTGTGTGTTTCCGCGACCAAAAAGCAGTGCGTTGCTTGTGGGAGCGAAAAACAATAAATGCCTCGCTCGCAGCCTCACGTCATAACACATTTCTGATCAGCTTAACAAAACACGCTCGTAATTGAAGGGTAAACAATCGAAATGTGCAAGTCTGTGTTTTTTGTCTCTCGTTTGCGAGTCGGAGCGATACACCTCTCCTTTATTTTACGGACTGCTTGCGTAGCCTTCCCAGTATTGCAGCTCATGTAAACGTGTCAGTGGTGGCGACAAGGCACTGTCGCGCAGGGCCAGCGAGAACAACGTGCGGCAGAATTTTTTACAAGTGCGCGCGCGGTCGTGGTGTGACTAGGACGGCCGAAGGGTGATGTTACCAAGGTGGTGTTTTACTGCAAGAGCACGGCCACGCCGAACGAGCCCACCAGTGCTTTCAGCAAACGACAGCCCGTTGCTTGTTCTATGGACGATCGGCTCGCACGCCACGGTTAAGGCCACGTATTAGCAAGTACTCTTATGGCTCATCGGACTTCTCTCTTCTAATCGCGCGTTAAGTATTGCTTATTCTCCTTGTATGTTTTGTTAATAGGGTTTTCTCGCATGTTTTTTTCTTCTTTTTTAACTCTCTCGCCTTTCCGATTTTCTTACCAAAGAGGCACACGTGGGAGACGTTTATTCTTTTCGTTGGAATCTTACCTTGATCTTAGCGGTGTGTGTGTAGGTCATGCAGGTGTAAAACATGCAGGACCTTGTAGCGCTCGTAGTCTTTTCTTTTCCTCCCATTACCTGCTTTCTCATGCCCCTGGTCTGCAGTGTTGTGCGTGCCTATTGAGGTCATGTGCCTGTTATGCTCCTAGTATGTGTGTGACTACTGCGGACGCAAGTTTATGCCATTGACACAACATACCTTATAGTGCACGTTACACAGTCATCCACACAGACATAATTGTCAACTATACCTATTTTGGGATATTGTGGGCATTTCTGGCCACATCCATATATGGGTCCATGTAGCCACATATGGATATATCAGGAATTGGACCATATATGGCCATATATGTCCGTATCTAAGAATTGCCATATATGGCTATATCAGGAATTGGGCCATATATGGCCACATTTGCCATATATGGCCATATATTGCGACACTTGCCATATATGGCCATATATTGCCCAATTCCTGACATAGCCATATATGGCATTTCTTATATATGTCCATATATAGAATTTTTGTAAGGGGTGTGTCTGAGAGAGAGGCAGAACTTTCTCGAGAAAAGCGTTTCCGTGCGACAAACCGCTATGTTATTGTTTTCTGCGGTTTTACGTCCCAAAACTAGCTCTGATTATAAGAGACCCCGTAGTGGAGGGCTCCGGAAATTTTGATCACCTCGTGTTATTTAACGTGCACTGACATCGCGCAGCACACGGGCCTCAACATTTCGCCTCCGTCGAAATGCAGCCGCCGCAGCCGGGATTCGATCCCGCAACCCCCGGATCAGCAGCCGAGCCACTAGACCACCGTGGCGGGTCCGATAAACCACCGTAGCTGACCTCGTAGGATTCCCAGCTTTAATAAGGTCGTTGGTACCTTCACACGTCAGCAAACCCTCGGACGTGCGTCCATACTAGAAGCAACAAAATGCATGGACTTCGGGTAGAGCTCGTATTATTTTTTTCGTTTTTTTTTCTTGAGCTAGAGATAACGTGCTTTTCGATTCGCACCACCTCCAAAATGTGTATCATTCCTTGTTCACTGTATACATAAATGACATAAAAGCTGATAACGCAAATAAATTTTCACCACTTCTTTATAAAACGAGGCACAAACAACAAAAACTGAGGACAGAAGACGATGTGGATGGATGGACCCGCAACTTCTGCCAAGACTTCACACCCTTTTTTCCCGGCTCTCAGCAAACATCCGGAAAACACGAGCAAACAGCTGCAAGCGGAATCTAGTTATTTGAGACTTGGAGGAACTTCTGCGCGGGAAGCGCACACCAATGTACGGAAACCACTCATAAATGACAAATGCTCTGTCGAAATTTCGCGCAGAGACAGCGCTGCAGTTCCTCACGTAGCATGTCTGTACTAAATGACAGTTTACGACATGTTCGCGTAGAGCCACCGAGCCATATACAACGTAAACCTTACACTTTACGAACTGCTACAACTCCTGTCCACGTCTCGCTCCCGGTGCTTACGGGAAGCTCGCTTCCGTACTCCGTGACGCCTCGAGCCAAAGAGACTGTCTCTACTAGTACATGCAAACACAGGTGAGTTGAGTGCATTACCCGAGTGCTTGAATATTGTACAATGTGGGCTCAGTTAAGTCCCGAACATCGTGATTAATAGTTCGAGTTGTACACCAGACACCCGGTACACGCATCCCCGGGAAAATGAGATGGCAAGCATTGCACCAGCAGAAGGACCGCGCTGCAGCTGCCGATTCCGGTCAACGCGTCGTCGCCCGTCGAGAGAAGCAGGAACTAACTCTTTGTCTCGGCATTTCAGCGCGAGGCAACATCGACATACACGTAACAGTTACGAGGACAAAGTAAAAGAAGGAAAAGAACGAAGGCAGAGCTGGGCGTTACGAGTTGCGCGCAAACCAGACTGTGAGATAACACCGAGGAAAAGCGAAGAAGAAGAAGAAGCAGGAGAAGAAGGAAGAAAAAAAAAAAAAAGATTCGTATCGGGCGTCCGAGAACGACGACCCTTCGTCTCGTCGTCTTTCACCTGCCCCGCCAACAGCGGTTACGTAAACGGGAGCAACCGAGGCAGCAGCGCGGTGTATAGCGGCCACGCCGGCACTGCAGTTCGATAGGAACTCGCTTTGTTGAAGTAAATAAGAAAGACGAAGGCGCTTCCTTCTCGGCCCGTTGTGCGGCAGGAAACCAGCGGGAACCTCCTCCTCGCATCGAAACAAGAGTTGCAGTGCCTACTTCCTTCTCACGCTCGCCTTACAACGGTGCACGTTTGCCACGCCGTACACTTCCCAAATCGAGGCTTATGCAGTGGAAAGCAGGGCGTGGATCAAAAAAGGGGAAGCAAGAGAGATACGAGAAAACAACAACAACAGCAAGAACAAACAAAAAAAAAAGATCAGTGAATAAGTACTTTGTGGGGACGGCCACTACTGAACCGCGCGAGAGCGGACGATAGAGGTCGATCTATTAAAAGCAGCCGGTCCAGATTAGGGTCCGTATTCGAGCGCGCGCGGGTTGCATAAAAACACGCGTGGACTCTGCCTCACTCGCGTCGCTGTTGCCTTTATTAGCGGATGTTTCCGGAGAAAGAGAGAGAGAGGGACGCTTGGCTTTCGTGGCTGTTTGTGGCGTGAGCACATTTTGGGGGCTTGTTTTGGTTTCTCCTCGCTCGACGTTGGTCTCTCATGCATACACACACACGTAATCTCTCTCCCTTGTTCGAACCGGCCAGCTCCCAACTTAGAGTTCGCTTATTTATAGCTCTAAGCGAGCTTATATAACTCGGTCACCGCCGCTGGGAGGAGCGAACCACCTATCGCGCTGAATAACCGCGTGCTGTTAAGTGTTTATCCGAACTTTGTTTTTTTGTTGTTTTCCACAACTCTGGCAACTCATTTTTTTCCCTTTGTATTTGTCTTCTTCTTCCCTTTCTTTTTGTCTTCTTCAGGGCGACAATATCGCCTCATGCTCATCTAGATCTCGCGTTTATTGTTTTTTCCCCTTCCTTTTGTCGTTTTCACTTTAAGCGGACTTCTTTCTTATATATGACCACTGGCTAAGTTTTGCTGTAGTGGTTTTCTGATTTTTTTTTATTATTATTATAATTATTCTTGTTTTTTTTTTGCTCATTCGCGAACAATCGCTCCGCACATATAGGTGGATGGTAGGGGGGAGAGGCTTTAGGCTGCCGTAACGGCGGAAGTCAATTTCGCTGTCGCTGAAGCGCCAATTAGGCGAATGACATTTCGCGCCTCAGCGGCTTTGGATGACTTGGGCGGCGGTTAATCTGGCCTGCCGCACTTTTGAGCTCGGCTGTGACTCTTGTTAACCTTCTATCTCTCTTTCTCGATTCATTTTTGTTTACGTTGTTCTTCTCTCTCTGCGCTTACATTAGGGGCACACTTGCTTTCTACTTTATTCCGAAGCGCACGTTCTGACCCCTATTTGTTTCTTTCATTTTCCTCTATTTATTTATTTATTCTATTTTATTTTATTTGTTTAAATTTTTTTTGAATGACACAGCTCGCGCACGCTAACAGAGTTGGCGAAGTGGGGACTCTGGCTACTGCTTCTCTGCTTGAAGCACGTATGCTAAAGCGCTCGTTTGCCTGTACGTTTAAGTAAGCCCCCGGGCTAATCCAAAATGCGCAATTAAGACATAGTTTATAACTTATGGATAGACGGGATGCTCGCGCGCAACGGAAGGTGCCAGTTTCTGTGCGTGCCCTCTCGAACCTCACCCAAGTTTTGTAGGCACAGTCGCACATGCAAAACAAACGTTCAACGAAGGCCCGAATCAGCAGAGAGAGAAAAACAACAACAACAACAACAACAAAAACGATGTGGTCAGCAGTCGCGTAGCAGTCAGCTGTTCTTTCCGCTTTTGGAACATCGTGGGAGATCCCCGATAAAGCGTTCCAAGACCACATATGTTATACACATACACGGAAGTGGTTTAGTTGCGTAGTATGCAGTCTATACACAGCAAGGCCACACTGGTTGGTGGCTCCGCGCGCGATCGCATCCATTCACAGGCCCTTTTAGGTCTGCTTTTTTTTCTGTTTTTTTTTCTTTTTTAGGACGCCGTTCTCCGACGGGCATGCAGGAAAACGAGCCCCAGTTGGTGACTGCATGCACGGAATGCACTTCCGGCATCGAAAATAGTCTTGGCTGATACGTGCTTACTGAAGGGGTTGCGCGGCAGGCGAACATTGTGTCTACTTTGCTGCAAGAAGAGGGAGAAGAAATGTAATATGAGCGCGAAGTTATTCAGCGAAAACAGCACACCATGCACTATCCATACAAAAAAAAAAGGGGGGGGGGGGAGGGGTTCGCTACATGTTTCGCAGCTTCGGTATCACAAAACGTTTGCAGCGCCTATTCAGAAAAAAAAAATCACATTTTTATTTTTTTATTTTTTCGGTGTTCCCGGGTTGTCGTTTTCGGTGACATGTATCTGATAACTGTCCACGGAAACTCTATGATAAAATATAAAAGTACTGGTCTCAGCGGGCAGAATTCTCGCTCAGGTTGCTTGTGTTTTCGGTGGTCTTCATGCTTTCTCGCGCCTTTAATATATTCATGATATACGGACATTCAAATTTCAATATACTGAGGCGTATGAGTATACTTAGGCAAACAAAAGACGATCACTCGAATACGAGAAGCTACGACCGCACATACACTGCCAATGAGAGAGAGCACTCCACCTTCCATCCTGCTCTACTTCGCAACTTATACGCGTTATTCAGCGTTGCTACTCCAGGTTCAAGTATAAAAAAAATGCCTAGAAGTGGACGCTACACCAATGTAGAATTTTAATTGGTAGTTTCTCATTTGGTGCAACGAATTTTATGCCAGCATGCTTTTTTTTCTAGATTGGCGTGTTTACTACGATCCACGTCAAGCAGCCTAAAATGTCTTGTCACGCCTTAATTAGGCCGAACATAAAAACGGCGCGAGCTCTGGCACTTGTTTCATTGTGAACAAGGCCCTTGTGGGCTAACCGAGAGGTCAATAGATCTTTAAGCCATTTTTGGTCAATGTCCAGATCATTTCTTATGTGCATCGTCGCGAGTAGACGAGCTTTTCCGTCATACTCTAGACTTCAGCCAAAAAGAAAGTGGCGCCGTGTCTAACTGCATAGCGAGTGATTCTATGCGCGACGGTTCCCGGATACGAACGATTTATTATAGCCACCGAGATGACTCGTTGAATGTGTACGGAATCTTCTGCTGAAGAATTCCCAGCCATGGTATCGTCGTCTCATGAGGAGAGAATGCAAAAAGAAACTCTTCGCGTACGAGTATGTGTATATGTGCGCCAAACAACCGCCTTGATTTTCCTCCTATTTTACATGCCTGAAGAACCACTATCAAATTTCAGGGTTGTGTAAACTTCAGTTTTATTAACTATGCAGTTCCTTCGCTTGCAGTGAGAAAATGTCCTATTCCTTAATCAAGCAAATCGGCCTTCAACGCCTGTTGTAAAGGGTCATTACAATGAAAGCGTGGTTAACTGTCTAAAAAATAAAACGATGCCTAAGCATAAGCTTATGAGATGAGGACGCCCAAGCGGTCCTCTAGAGACGCTACGTCGGTGTACAGCTATATTGCAGTCGTGTAGGCGCGCTCGGGCAATCTGAGCGCCGACTGTTCCTATGAGCATTCCTTCTCCCTTTCGAGTAAGGGCTTCAACTTTTGATGAGTGAGTTCCTCTTCCCTTCGTCGCGGCTGCAGGCGCTTGCTGTGGCGGGTGGAACATACGCCGACTGTTGCTGTGGTGATACCAGCTGGGCGCGCTTTCCCCCAGCTTAGCCAAAAACACGGCCGCGCTCGGCTTCAGATGGCTACTGCGGCGGATCGGAGCTCGCGCCGACTTGCTGCGGCTAGGGTTGATGCCGTGGGAGGATCACGAGCTGTGTGTACGCCATCTGAGTGCGCACCTTCGCCAACTTAGGCAAGAAACGCTTTCGCGTTACAGCACGTGCGTATTAACATGTTTGACAGAGTGAGAATACTTTATTAATGAATCTGGAGATGTTAGCCTGGTTTGTGGCCGGCTTTGTGGCCTGCCTTGCTACTTAGGATGATTACACGTTAACGCAGAAGGTACGTGCAGTTACACTTACACGCACACTCATATGTAGAAATATACATACTAAAACGCAGTTTATAGCGTTTCATTGAGGCATGTTGCCCGGAGAAACGCTAGTAACGCTTTGGTGCTGCGCAGAGCGCAGGTGCTATCTTGCCACGTGCCGAGGAGGTGCCGCAGCTTCAAGCTAGAACCGTGTTGCACACGAAGCGCTGCGTTCAGAGCTTTTCGCTTAGAGCGGTAGCGCTGACAGTCGCACAGGACGTATTTAAGGATCTTTTTGTGTGTTGCATGCAGCACAATGCAGAATTCAACCGTTTGGTCTTGTGCATGAAGTGTCTTGTCTATGCTACGTACGTGCCAGTCTTATTCGGTAAGGCATGCGTAATCTTACCTGCCTAAATCTCGCGGTACATGGAAGCTGTGGGACGAGTATGCAGTGGTCCGTACTGATTTCTTACGTCACACCAGAAGGACCGCTGTAGGTTTCAGGCACACGCCGATACCAAAGTCGCTGCATCTTCTCTTGAGAAAGGTATCATCGGTGCTATAAGACCATGTGTTGTTCTGGCAGCAGAGTCAGCCCGAAGATTTCCTTGTTCTCCACAGTGGGCTGGTAACAGAACGTGGTGGTTGAGCTCATGAGCAATATCACCTAGGCGCTTGATGTCCGTAACCAGTTGCTCTTGGGCGTGTGGTGACTTCAGGAACTGCAGTGCCGCTCGTGAATTGGAGAGTATATCACCCACGAAACAGGTGTCTGATCTATGATGTAAATAAGCGCTGTCCGCAACGCAGCCAGCTCAGTATCTATGGCACATGTACGATGACCCAAGGTCGCAGATATGGGACATATGTTCACCGAGGGGGCGCACAGATCTATTGCCGATGATCTAGCACGTGACAGAGCCATCAGTATCAATGTGGCGGCGGGTTCTGTAGTTGGCGTTAATGCGCACTCCAGGGCAAAGTATGTCATCGCTGGAGCTGGTGTGCTTCTCTTGCTCTTGATACCAGGTACACTTGTGACTATATGGTTAAAGGGGGTAGTTTCCATCGTGGCCTCGTCGGGATTGATGGCTTTTCGTACTTCACTGGGAGCAGGGTCTGCATTTTAGATGTGGTGGCGACATGTTGGAAAGGCGAGAGCCACTCTGCGAGTTGACAACGTCAGCATAATTGTGGCGCTAAATTAATTAATACGAAAAGCTTTCATAAACGCAACTTTTCCTTCGTCGAGGACAATATAACACAGCAGGGGGCCTTAGGGTGTGCTTCGTGCCCCACGCCACACGTCCAGGGCACGGAAATGTGTATTACAGCACGAGTGGAGGGCATACGTTGCGTGCATGTGGTCATTGGTCAGATTTTATTCAGTGCACTTATTGATAGTGTGTTTTAATAATGATGCAGAAAATAGACATACAGATAGACAGACAAACAGATATAGAGACAAAATGAAGCCAGGTTTAACAGAGTGCCATATCCGGTTGGCTACCCTGCACTGGTGCAAGGAGAAATAGTAGAAAATAAAACTGTGAAAAAAAAAGGGGAATAGACGAGCGTAATGCGTCCGCGGAAACGATACTAAGTCGCCCATCCTGAATTTTATACCGTTCCGTGCACTAGAGTGCCTGAATATACAAAATGAAAATTACTTGCGTTTTCACTAAACGTGTCATTGATGCGTGCCAGTGGCCGTAGCGCAAGACGCTCGAGCATTCCTAGTAAGCTCCAGTCCAATCATGGGATAATGTGCGAAGGTATACGATGGAGCCTCTCGTGGCGCTCATTAGACTGCCGTACGCTGCTGGCTCTCGTGCTACGATTTTTTATGAACGCAGTTCGACTTTGTTGAGCACGTCCGACAAGTACGTCGCGCTTGTGTGGATAGAGCATTCTAGTAAAACGCGGGTTCAAATTTATATAGATCGGATTGAGCAAAGCAATAAAGTGTCGCTCACCTTATCACCTGCCTGTGATAGCTCCACAACATGCGCTCTGTGTACTCAGTTCCAAGTGTTGAATAGAGACTGCTGCAGTCAGCCTCCCTGCCAGCCCGTGGCATAAGCGGCTGCCGAAGTCGTACACGTGAAAGCCGGCTAAACGTACTCGTAATTCCCAAAACACCGAGAAGGTGCCGCCGAAGCTCATGGGGGATCAGCGGCCAAGAGGAATGGCGGAGAGAGGGGAGAGGTCTGTATCGGAAGTTACAAAATCCCATAATCGATGACGCGTTCTTCCCGAGCGCTGCTGGGCCGAAGGCCGTGCCACGTCTTTTTGCAAGAGCAAGACAGAAAGAAAAGTGGCATTTCGATCGGCTAACTCGTATCGTCGGCTGGTCGTGGTCCCGTTACAAAACTGCGCACGAGGTACAGGAAAAAGACAAAAAAAAAAGAGAAAACAAACAGGGAAGGTACCAGGAGGCACGCTCGCGTCTTTTCGTTCACGCAAATACACACATAAGCCGACCCATCGCCGAAAAAGCGGCGCCAAAAGCGAGCACAGGCGGGGTCGCGATAAGAACGTGCGCAACAACGAGAAATAAAACGAAAACGAAACCATGGGAAAGGAGCAGGAAGGAAGGAAAGGGCCAGGTAATGGCGCCCCGCAAAGAAGAGAGAGAGAGAGAAAAGAATAAGCTTATCCGAGAGAGGAACTCGAAGGAAATATGTAAGCGACGAGCTCCGGACAATCTATAAAGTTTGTCCGAGCAGGAGCGGCGAAACTGATTCCGCTGCAAAAGGGCGGGAGGAGGGAGGCTTTGCCGAACTGGATCCAGCCTTGGCACCGCTTCGGCGTGACAAATGCCTCGAAACACGCTGCGCGGGTCCCCAGCAGGCAGCGCGGCGAGGAACCCCGGCAGTAAAATAAAAGACAGAAAAGGCAAATAGAAGAGAAGCAGTCGCAAGCGGGAATGGGTTCGCCTCTGTAGAGTCGAAATGGTTTTCATACGCCCTGCAGGTGTTACCGCCGTTGCGTAATGTCGTCTAGAGACCTTTTTTTTTCTTCGAATTTTCTTGCTCGCACCTTTTTCTTTATATTTTTTTTTCGCCTTAGCGCTCACCACATCAACCCGAACCTGCTTATACGAAGGCCGCGCAGAGAGCAATAATGGCTGTATCGGGGATGAAGAACTCGAGCTGTCGAAAATGAAAAGTATTAGTTTCGGCTTTGTTTCGGCACCGGGCTGCAGACACGACAACGCTTTCAAGAGTGCCTCTAAGTATCTTCAAAACTTAAGCGGGGACGGCTTTCGATGATCACTTCCACGGGGCCTGTGTCTGGGAGCCTCAATAAGAGAAAGGGAACCGCTGGCACAAAATCAGGTCAAAAAAGAAAAAAAAAACGACGACAAATAGGCAACAAAGATTTTCATCGCAGTGCGACAGTCGAGCAGTGGGAAGATTGGCTGGTTTAGCACAACGTTCCCGTCGGCGACGTGCCGTCATTCGCGTGAGGAAAGCTGTGTTTGACCCAGAAGCTGTTCCTTTAGCCATACTCATTGTTTCAAAGGGTTTTACAAGGATTCCGGTACACTCACATTTAGGATCAACACATCGTCGAATTGGTATTGGAGTACACTTACAGAGCAATGAATTTTTTGTTTGATGAAATGCGGCAGACTATGCTTTCGTTGATATACGTATAATCTCTATTGGCTGCCTTCCATGAAGTAGCTGAGATGATGTACTTACGATGCCGAATATGTTAGTAGTATGCTATCGTTGCAACATGCGCTCGAGGCACAACATAACGTGTTATCGTTCCTCCTATCACGATGTGTACATGCGATTGCATTACGTATGGGCGACCATGGAGCAGAGGCAAAGAACTTAACTTGGGTGTTTGCATTTCCGCGAAATCAATGTGCGTCGATGTTTGGTTAATTTTGAGAGATTGGAAGAAACGTTTGTTGGAGGAGATAGATAGATAGATAGATAGATAGATAGATAGATAGATAGATAGATAGATAGATAGATAGATAGATAGATAGATAGCGCGATTTGCTCAAAGTACAAGCAAGTAACACAGCGCTTCGGTATACCTTGCTGCTTCACTGTTTTGAGAGGTCGACATAAGGGCCCGTGAAAGACCCATGGTGGAGTTCGAGTGACGAGGACCTTTCTGCACTAGCAACATGTTTTAAAGTTGCATATTGTGCACGTGAGTAGCACTGCGCGAGTCGTAGTGCTTCTTAACTGTACTTTTACGCGTTCTGCATCGTCTAACGTCTTTCTTCCCTCAAGAATATAGATCGTCCCCACTACACCATGTTTATCATCTGCGAGGAATGTGCCGTCTTCTGAAAGGCAGCAGACTGAGAGCTACAGCTAAGCCCAGATGGATGGAGTTAATTGCGATGTCTAACTACTGCTTCAAAACCACACTTCCATCCACCAGGAAGGGCCGTGTGTATAGAAATGAAGGTCGTCAAGCCACATATTAGGCGGCGTCTCGCTAGGGCACTTCTTTCCGGGTGACACGGTGTTGAAAATCTTAAAGTGATACCCGTTCCTACTGCCCACCGCCGGAGCTCATCCCTGCCTCATGCCGGTCCATTACGAGATGCAAACACGATGGTGCATCCTAACGCATCTTTCATTAATGCAATCACATTGGCCGCTTCTTCTCTTTCGTGTTTTGCAGCCGCCATACGGTGTGAACTGGTCAACATCCACTATAAACGACTGAGTCTAGCACGCACCTTCCCACTTATTTTTGGTTTCAGCAAAATCTAGATGCACAACTTCAAAGGGGACGCCTGAGTATAAAGTAATGGCCACCTAGTTTACTTTCGGGTGAAACTTGGCTTTAATCAAGCGGCATGGGTGACAGGTCTTCAAGTAATTCTTAACATCGGCCTTCATGTCCTTCCAAGTAAAACATCTCTGAATCGTCCAGCAAGTCAGAGTAAAGACGTCGCGTGCACCTGCGGGTGAATTTTCGTGATAGAGCCGCGATATATTTATATGTAGCTTTCGGGCGTAACATGCTTTCCCTAAATTAGTTCTAGTTATTCAGTGTCATCCCATACAGTGCCGATGTGTGCTCCTTTGTAGTCCCTTATTTGCAATATATCTGCAGTCTTGATAACGCATCTGGGTAAGGTAGCTTTTCACAATGTCTGTGGTTACGGCGTAGTGCGGAACCCGGATGCTCCCCAGGCACTCATGCGCCCCGTACACAACCGGACGGCGAGTCGGGAGGACGCCCTACCCTTTTAATTAACCGGTGGGTGTCCGGCGACAGGATTCGAACCACCTACCTTCCGTAGCCAAAGCGAGCGCCCTTACCACTGGGCCACGTGTACCGTAACCATGTCGGTGGGTAACATCAAATGTCAGCTGCTGAACTTCATTAATTCCACTTGCAACTCCTCCCTTCGGTTGCGTAAGCCCCTGAATGCTCCCTACAATGATCGCGTCATGAAGCCCAAGAGGTACGTCGGCTGTGGAATCTGCTGGTGGGTATGTATATCGAGGGCGAGGCATACAAGCTTCCACAAAATTATTTTTACGCTTTATTTTATTTATACGTCAGTAGCGCACTTGCCAGTTCTAATCTGTGTCGGTCTATGGATACTTATCTCTGTCGGTTTCAAGGACGTGCAGACAGCCGTCGTGTGCGTCCTGTGGCTCCAGTGAGGCACTGGAACAAGCAGTCTTATAGGGTTTTGCATTTGCCACGGAACGTGTGTTGCTAATCAGGGAATATAAACTGATTGGACGGCGGTATGCCACCCTTTATGACTGCTTTTTTTCCTGACGAAGCGTCACCGTCACCAGGCCATCGAGCCCTGTTAACCTTTCTGAACGGTACCGAGTTAGCCTCCCGTTTATATACATTTTAACGCAATAGTGGTGTTGAAGAGTTCGTGTCCCAGACAACACGGCGTCGGCGTCGCTGTAGGTGCCCAGGTGGAAATAATCATTTCGAACTTCCCCGATTTCCCAAACCACGTGACCGAAGGCCGACTGCCATGGCGCAGGTGCCTTAGGGAACGAAACTGAATTTGTCAATGCAAAATTCGTCAGAAAATTTGAAAGCTACGACTTAACTAAAATCTACACGCACTATAGCTCAGACTGTAATTTGAATAAGCGAGAAAACATATTTGTATTACGACAGACAGACAGACAACAAACCTTGTTTGGTCCTGAAGTGCTACTATCAGGACTCCCTAACGGGAGGCCGTTGGGACCGCTCGCCACGCCCGCGTAGACACCAGAACTCCGTGACGCTCCGCCCTTTCCTAAGCCCTCTGGATAGCGTGGGCTTGCTTTCGGAGAACCGTGCTTCTGATGGCCTCCTCGCATACGGCTTCGCTGGAGAGAAAGTTGCTAGGCTACGCGAGACACCGCCAGAGCATGTGAGCCATAGAGCAAAAGGTTTCACTACAATCGGGACAACCAGGGAAACTGAAATAATTCCAACGTTTTATAGTTAAGGTGCTAATTTTAATGAATGTTGTACGAGAACGGACCCACTGGCACAGTTCCACTCTTGAAGGCGAAGCTTATGAGCGTCCTCTTATTTTATTTTTGCTGCGTTTATCTCTCTTCTTTTCTCATTTTTCTTTTATAATTTCTTTCCTCTCACTCTTCATATCTTCACTCCCTCTACTTATTCCATTCCCCTGTGCTATAACCGGCAAGGGACTCCCAGCGGCGTGCCGGCCATACGCGGTCCGCGTTCCACACGAACGCGAAGACTCTTAGTGCGCCGCTTGGAACGCACATCGGACGTTGCTACTAGATGCAGATCGTGTCCAGCGACGAACGCTGGACAAGAAGCGCGTTCTCGCCACGGCTATCAAAGGAGATTGTCGGGAGTGCGCGGGGGCTTTTTCCTACTTTCTCTGGCTCTCGTGTTGCGGTGTGTCTGGGCCCTCTGATGTATAGGCAAGTCTCTACGCCTGGTTTCTTACAGATCTGAAAGCGCTTCCCCTCCCTCGTAAAAGCTTCTCAAGTGTCCCTCGTCACCGGAGCCTGGAAGCCGCCTCACCTCTGCTCGGTTACATCAACTAGTTGATGTAACCGAGCAGAGCATAGAACTAGTTGATGTACTAACGACCACAACACGAGAGCCAGAGAAAGTCGGAAAAAGCCCCCGCGCACTCCCGACACCCTCCTTTTATAGCCGTGGCGGGAACGCGCTTCTTGTCCAGCGTTCGTCGCTGGACGCGGGCTGCGTCTAGTAGCAACGCCGATGCGTGTTCCAAGCGGCGCACTAGGACAGTGTTCGCGTTCGTGTGGAACGCGGACCGCGTATGGCCGGCACGCCGCTGGGCGCCCCTTGCCGGTTATAACACCTGGAACAGTAGGTAAGCGTCGTACCGCACTACGCGGCAGTTGTCAGCATGCTCATTCCTCCTTTCTTTTGTGTGTTTATGTGCTGATATAATAATAATAATAATAATAATAATAGAAACAATGGGGGAGTCTATAGCCACTTCATCTTCCCAAGGAATGTTGCATTTGTCGCATTTTAGCAGTATGAAAATTCAACATCACCTATTACCAACGCTTATAACGTGAAGTCCTATGCAGAGAAATGTATATCGATTCTTCTCCAGGTGTGCAGTGTTCAACGTGATCTGTCATAGCTCATAAATGTTACCATTTTACCTTGTCGCGTCTTATCTGCTTTCACCACGACATCATTAAACAGACACACTTAAGCTTCTGTGCCGACCGATGCGCTTACTTCTTTTCCGTCCATCAGCAGCGCAGTTAGTAAAATGTTTGCTCGCATCAAGTACACTAGAGCCTCATTTTAGTTACACGGGCAGGGTTGTACACCCATGTTCATTAGTTCTTTGTCTTGAGGTCTCTGTTCACGGCCGATAAACCAGAACCGGATTTCCGGTAGCTCATCTCCCCTGCTCTGGCTGTATTATCCGCATTATATCTGGCTTAATAAGCCCAATTATGCCGTGGAGCGGACCCATAGGATTCTTGGCGAACTCTTCAAGACGTACGAACAGGTCGTCAACCGTCTTGGGCTATCTTACTTGCACTTGCCTTTGGCATGCTTTTGTCATGCCATGGATGACTAAAGGCACGATGGACGCTTCAGGCAGTCTAACATAAGCTAATTGTAAGAGCCATCTGCTGTCATAGAAGTGTCGGTCAACTTGAATGTTGTTTGAAAAATATTGTTCTGTCCCACCGGTCGACGGCGTTTTGGTCAGAAGCCGAGATTAAATTTGCTCTACAGTTATCCCAGGCGTCATCCTCATGGCCTATTATTCGGAGCTCATGCCATTTCTTGGAATTTGGCACAAAGAAGAACATCATATACCGCGCTTCACCCTGCGACGCCACCCAGCAGTTTTTTCACAAGCATACGCAAAGAATTTTAGCCAACTGGTTGCGAGTGCGGACATGTACCGTATCACTGATTCAGTATTGGGACCAGTGCGAAGCGCTCAGCGTCTGTTAGCCAGTAAGCAAATGTCAATATTGCTTAATTTGTAACGCCAGCACTTGCAACATGCTGCTGACGCCAAGTTAATGCGTGTCAACCTCTTCGCCAGTGTGCGAGACACAAGACTCTCAAACGTCTTTGCTTCGGCTTTCTGCAGCAGGAACCGCTGTACTTATAAGCGGCTTGCACTTTGGAATTCGATGGTTCATATAGAAAGCACCGTTGCTGGCCTGCGAGCCCTCTGCGCATCCCTCCAAATACATAAGCTCCGCCATAGCTAATGTCCTGAATGTGTCTCAGAGGAGTGTACCCCCTGTGTTTCTTTCCTTTTTCTTTTCTTGTACCACTCGCGGAGTGCTAGCAGTTACGGAGTGCGAAATGTTCCCTGTCTTAACGTTTCTGGATTATAGGCTTGAGCAACGCGCGAGCACAGCATATATGCTCTCAGTGTACTATACACAGTATATATATACGCTTGTGAAAGTAATGGGCTAGCGGGATGAGTATCGCGCCTCAGTGTTGCGCCTCCTTTCGCGGCTGGACTATTTCTAAGTATGCGCGCGCCGTCAGCATGCAACACTCAATGTGTCGAAAGAAGCGAGCGAAGTGGGTTCATCCTAAGTGCGAGAGGCACGAAAGGGCGTAAGAGCTTCTAATCTTCTATTTACGAGCTGTGGACAACGTGCCCGCCATTTTGACCGCGCCTCAGGCACACGCGGATCGTGAGCCGCCAACGTGCCCGGGCTGCTAGCTCTATATGCCGAACTGCGCGAGACACTTACTCGAGCATTGCCACTCTGAATCGCTGCTGGCGTCTCTACTTAAATGCGGGAGTCTCTATGGAAATTGCCGTCCCTATCGGTCCGCCATACAGTGTCGCAGCTCCAAGAAAGGACTTCTGGCGATTGAAAATACTTTTTGGAGCTCGATGCGATGGGTGCATAAGGTGTGCATTACAGAAGCCGATTGTCTGAAGAATACGCTACAACGCATATCCTGTCGAATCGAGCGAAAAAGTCATTCTCCACATCCGTGGAGCGCATCTGAATGCTCAAGTGCGTGCGGAGGACAGTTACACCACTTTCATAATGCGGAGGGTCATGACCTTCAGAGCTCTGAGCGTGCTCACGTCGGGTGTATCGACTTCTGCCTAAGCGCCATCAATCTTTCCAACCATTGCGGGCGAAGCTCATTTGAGAATCGCTTGTTCTTTTGTTTTTATTTTGTACTGAAATTTAGCCCACCAAGGTCAGCGCGACATCAAGGAATTGAGCGTTCCTTTCGTGTTTTGGTCACGTTAGTTCAATACCATTTCTTGAAATTTGGTGCGTTAAAGTCATTCGTCTCCAATAGGACAATGCACTTTTTTACCGATTAAGAACTAAGAAAGCCGTAGTAGACGCCGTCAAAATCCAATACTTCACGGCGGCTGGTGCGGGAAATATAGGCGGCGTCGCCCCGCGTACTTCCTTTTCGCGCGTTTTGTCGCTTGCCAAGGAGAAGGGAGGAAACAGAAAGGCAGGGAAGGTAACGAAAAAGCGTCCGGTTGGCTACCCTGCACTAAGGGATTGGTAAAAGGCAATAGAAAGATGAAAGAGAGAAGAGAGAAAGAAAAAGTTGCTCGCGAGCATAGAACTTTTTTACGAGCATAGATGAAGCCAGGATACGTCTTCAGTGTACACGGAGACATAGCCTTGACGTATGGCACCCATTACGAGACGAAGTGTCATTGCTCGGTTATTCGCAAAGCTAGGATAATTGCTGAATAAAAGATCGTTGTTTTCGGTAAAGATAATACCTCAAAGGGAGCAACTACGGCGCTCTTAACTACACCAATCGAGACTTTGAGGTTTCTTAAGAAACTAGCGACACGCTTCATTGCGTCTCTGAGTAAGATGTCCGGGCGTAGTTCTCCACTCCGGCATTTTTTCAGCACTTCATTCCCTGTTGGCTATGTAAAATTAGGGACGGCTCTTCCGAGCTCTCCAATCATAGAGTACGAATTACTCTGAATATAGTTCAATCTTATTCTAAAGAAAGTTAGCATTAATAGGGAGTTTTCGAATAGAGGCCCCAAAAGTTTGGGGCCCCAAAGTGCTTAGCGTGCGCTAACTTGGGATCACGTAGGAAGTAGGAGTTTTCGAATTGGGTTTTGCGCTCGCTCCTTTCGTCTTGCGCTTGCAGCGCCAAAGTGGCCGAAAAGGCAGGCTACGACAAGTAAAAATTGAAGATTAATAAGCGCATTTGCCTTTCATAAGCGTACCCTTTAAAACTGCTATTTAAAGCGTGCAGTGGCAATGAATTTACTTGTAATCCACACCGTTCTGCGAGTCTTAAGAATTTGGTATCATGATCCAAGGTAATCCAGCTTCGAGCCACCGGTCGCGTTAAGCCTACGAGCTCTCAATTCGACAACCGATCTTAAAAACGCGGGCTATTTCACGGCCAGTTTTTGTTGCATGCGTGAGATGGAAGAAAGCGATGACCTACGCCACCATTTATTGATTGATAAAGTCGTCACTTAACCAGAAATCAGCTCAGTTTTGTCCTAGGCGAGAGCCGCCGCTTCGATGGGCGCCGCCATGTTTGTTTACGCTAAAAAGTTTGGGGCAAGCTTTGGGGCTCCTTTGGGGCTCACGCTAAATTCCAGAAATAGCGTGCCCAACCCAAAACCCAAAGGCAGTTTGGGTCTTGCGCATGCGCAGTGGTGTCGACGCTATTTCTTTGCGGCCCCTATTCGAAAACTCCCTAATTTTAGCCTTCTTAGGTGTTCAGGGGGACCTGGAAGAGCTCTCCCATAGTGGGCACAAATGCCTAAAATGCTGAGACTTGTTGTAAATGTTATAGCAGCGAAGCTGCTTAAGCTAGCTGGTGGTTTGTCAGGCCTGCCTATTTCCTCAGCATGCCACGTGGCATTGTGTTACGTGATTTTGTCAGAAATATGTCACGTGACAATGCGTTACGTGATCTTGGCGGAAACATTTCACGTGACCTTGCGTTACATGGTATTGGCGGGAATATGGCAAGTGACATTGCGTTACGTGACTTTGTCTAAAACATGTCACGTGATATTGTGTTACGTTATTTGGGCAGAGAACATGTCACATGACATTTTCTTACGTGATTTCCGGGAACATGCCACATGAAATCGCGTTATTTGGTTTTGGTTCATCACGTGACATGCTCCCACTAAAATCACGTAATAATATGTCACGTGATATGTTTTCGCCATAGCCACTTAACGCAATCTCACGTTGCAGTATATATGCCAGAAAGGCAGTACCTGACCGCAACAACGGCAACAAGCACCACTGAGCCGCGAACAAGCACCCATGCCGCAAAGGAAGGCCATATTTTAGCATAAAATGTTGATTGTCAACTTCATTATAGCACTATAGGCAAATTTAATCTAAGGAACTGCCTTTCTGGAGTGCCGAAAAGTGTTTTTCCTGTGGAGTTGAAGAAATTGCCCATGACGAATATTGTGGCATTCAACGTAGTGTTACGAATAGAATGAACGTCCTTGTGCAAAGTGCATGAGTAGGTGTACGCTTACGGGGGCTAACCAGGCAACTCCACAGTACCGTGGCGATTAAATTGCAGCTTATGTTACAGGACATAACAATGACACTCCTTAGCGCAACGCACAGGCATCCGTTTTACTGACGAGAAATGCACGCTACTGTGCTCTGATGTGCGTATTATAAGCGTCGTTTGTGGAAGTATTCCTACATAATCGAGTAAAGTTGGACAAAAGCATGCCGAGCGCGACTAGCACATACGTATCGTTTATTAAATCGCTCTGACAGTGCTTAACACTCACTGCACGCAAAGTTGATGTCACACAAGAACCACCATCACAGATGCTGGTGCGTTAGGTGTATGGCTATATACCTTGTGGAAGGATCCACCGTAGCCTAGCGGTGGCGTGCTTGCTTGTCACTTCGGGGACCTGGGTTCGATATCCGCCTATATCTTCACGTGGTGTGTGACTTCGGATATTACAGCCCGTTCGTGGTTGCCTGTGTGCTTGCTATATCTACATTTCAATCTCATGGTACGACAAACGGTATGCCTTTCTAATTTTTAAGTGAAATGTCTATTTTAGTTGGCCCGAGGTTGACATGGGCTCTACAAAATTCAAACACCTGTGGCGCATACCCGAATACCACAGGTTCAACATTACGGGTATGAGCCACACGTGAATGCAGTGTCGTTAATCGGGACGTACATGACGTGTATATCACTTTAGCTGTGTAGAGATCAATCACTTATGTTCTTCACACATTCGTACATATACCATCCAAATCTTTGTGCACATCGAGTGAACGAGACGACCAGGAGTGCACCGAGACGCAGGCGGATAGATAGATAGATAGATAGATAGATAGATAGATAGATAGATAGATAGATAGATAGATAGATAGATAGATAGATAGATATGGCCAAAGTTGCTTAAGTTCGCCAAGAAATGCTTCGTATTTAAAAGCTGGCAGGGGATGGCAGGTAATGCGCTTACGCGTATAGTATTGCACTGGTAAGCAGTCAAGGACGATCACACAAGCCCGTCGTCCTCAAGAAACAGAACAGTGCTTTGTTTGCTTTGTAGGCCGACGAGCGATGGCGACGGTGTTTCAGTAGCATCTGGACCGAAAGCGCCCTATTGTCGAGTGGTTGAAATGTCTGAGTATGAATCTCGCCTACTAAGCGTCTTCTCGCGGTAGTAGTGGTGTTTTTTGTATTGCGAAAGGTTTATTTACTAATACTGCTAATACCAGCAAAAATTCGCCTCTTATAGATGTCCCTTTAGGCGATGTGTTCTCGAGCAGTCGTTTCTGTTTAGCCATCTGAAGAGAAAGACATCATGTGGCTTCAGCATTGCGTATGTCACGCCCACGAAGTCGCGAGTGTGCCCTGCATTAGGAAATATATTGAAGCATGCGACGACGATCATCGTGTCGAGCAAAATGAACACATACATGGGAACACAGGCACTCAAGAACCCATGGTCGAAAAGCCAAAAAGGCTCTCATTCGCAAGTCTCTTTACTGTTAGCCCCGACCGCATTCTGGTACTGCACGCGGCAGGATTGGTTGGAATGGGATGTTACGCGCCGTTCTATAGTGTAAAAGGGTTTCGTGAATACAAAGATCGTGAGTTCATTTCCACAGAAATGTTCTATTGCTAGAGCTTTTCGTGATAGCATGTATAGGTGCAAGCCAGGTGCGGTGTCGAATATAAGGAGGGCTAAGGTGGTCGGCCAATAGCAAGCGCGCTTACAAACGGAAAGCTCTTGTGACTTGGGCGCCTAGATGGTTCTAGTAAGAAGGATGCCGCCGTCATATACATACAGCGGAAATAGGATTCCTTCTCGGAGACCACGCAAGGGAGATTAACCCAAAGGAGTTCACGCAGGCGGCGCGGTTTACATGGAAATTTGGTTTTATGGCCCACGAAAGTGTCGCTGCGTGAACCGTCGCAATAAATCTGTGAAAAAAATAAAAAAAAATAAGATCAATATATTGCGATACATGAATGATGAGAAGAAAAACGAACAAAACAGCGATGTCGAGTCATCAAAAATAAAAATGGAAATGCAAGCGGCACTTCGCCTTTGGATATCCTTGAAAGTGCACCGCTACCGTCTTGCTGCTCCCTGAAAAACAGAAAATTTCAGGGGAAAGAAAAACAGCATAATATTTTCTATATCGGAACAGCACTGAAGGCGGCAGAGCAGCGGGTGTTCTGCTGTATACCGAACAACAGTCACGCGAGAAAGAGATCAGCTCAGGGAGAGTGGCGGGCTCTTCTTGCAGCTCGCAAACGGCTTCTCCCAGAGCCGTTCAAGAACGGAGTGGTTTGTAAAGGACCACGCGAAAAGCTTTGATAAGGGCGGAAATTGAACGCCATTGAAACGGGAAAAAAATATCGAGAAAGGACGGATAAAGTGGCTGCTGAACGTCGTTGCAGTTCGCTCGATCACGCCATAACGAAATCGCTTTTTTTTTCTGCTCTATATAGCAGAGTGCAGGTGGTATATGTGCAGCAAGAACATCGCCGAAACCGTAAAGTGGAGCGTGAGGCATAATGATGACCGAAAGGTGGCGCTGAGAAAGTGACGGCTGTCATTTGTGCGCAATTAGGACACAATTCGCCGTCATTCACGTACACCCACTCATCACTTACCTGTGGGCTAGTTCGCTTCCTCTTATTTCTCTCTTTGTCTCAAGTAAAGGGCGATGAGTGACGACATATGGCCGATGTGTCAATAGCTGGATGCAGCTACTCCCGTAAAGGAAATGTGACCTTCTAGGTAAAGACAGTATTTCTGCTATAGGTTGAACTGCGGCAAGGTAACCTAGTGCATGCGAGCTGCATTGTGACAGCGCACCTTTGTCCATACAGCTGCGCTACCCTCGTTCACTCACAAGTTCTCCTTAGCGGCATAGACTAGTTCCGCGTCTGTAAGCGAAGTAACTGAAATGTTTGTATTGCGCAGTGAAGTCCCCTGAGGAAGATTTGGTGTGGAGTTATAAGTCCACGGACAGTTCATTCTGGCAACACTTTATGAAGGTGTTGATGGTCAGCGGCCTGCGTGCAGCTCCACTTTATATGTACAGGTGTACAGTGCCGCGTTGATGATCCCTGTCCGGGACAATTAACTCTTGGAGATGCATGGTATGTATATCCGCTATGCCTCACAAACCACACTGTATGTGAATTCTTTGTCCCTGAAACTTAGTCAAGCGCATCATGATCAATGACGAGAAGCGTCCACATTGGATGCTACACGCCCGGGAACGAGGCTCACGAGGGCAGCAGTGTAGAGACAGCGAAGGTGAAATGAAGCGCTCTGGGTACACATCGCGCCCGAGCTTGTCGTTCGAAGGTCCTGTTCGCTCACGTGGCGACGGGGCGTATACATGCAGCCGTATTTCAGTTTCGGGCCAGTGGAGCACCTCAAGGGCGCACTTATACACTGGGATTCTTTAATCATATGCTTCAAAGAGAGCGAATCACACGCGCACAGAAAGAGAAAGAGGGAGGGAGGGAGTGTACGACTAGGTATGCAGCAAGTTGAAGCCACATGGGAAGGTCGCTTTGTACTGTTGACTTGTGGTCCAAGGAAGCTCGCACAGAGAGTTACGAAGTACGGAGTCGTTATCAGAACACTTTCACAGTCTTTTCGCCGCGCCATCGTAGGCCTTCGAGGAGCCATATGTTTACTCAGCGGGAGCTTGTCTCCGGGCGCTTTCGCAAGCGACGCGGGAAGCGGTGTCTGCAACTGCTCCTGCGTCACTCTTACGCGCCCTCGCTTTCATCGTCGGGGCATGCGGGATACCATACTGGTATGAATAAGAGGGCAAGATATCCGCCGAGGTCCTACATTTCTGTGCTTAGATCTTGTTCTTTCAGATGAGCAGGCATGTGTTGTGCAGTTTGCTGCTCTACTACCTCGTTTACTTCATGTCGTTTTTCTTCACCGGCGCAGTCCCACATTTAGACACAAAGCAGTGATACTGGTTTGGTACCTGAGATGAAAATGCGGAGTTATAGCTTTCCACTGCTGAGATACTCCCTCGGGATGCAAAACGTTTGTGGAAGTATGCATAACGTACTCTGAATGAATGAATGAATGAATGAATGAATTAATTAATTACAAAACAGCAAGAAGCACGGTGTAGAGGATTATGTACAAATGAGAGCTGAGAGGAATGCTTCTTTGGTGCTGAAGAAGGAGCGGATGTACGATAGGATGAAGAAAGCTAATTGGAACAGCGATCGCATTACGGTCAGCATGTCGTGCTTGAAGACCAACCAGCCTTAATAAAATACCACAAGGATCGACTGCGAGCGGAAGTCTATAGAGCAGTCTTAGTAATGCTAGCTCATTCGTGAGGTGCACGAGGAAGTAAATGACGCTGCTTCCCAGAGTCAAGCCGCAGTTACACATGTGTAGTTAAGAGCTAGACGCAAGTTCGTCCAATCAGGTAAAATGATTATTACCAAGTTCCGGTCAGTGGCCAAATAAAGGCGAAGAACATGCGGTGACGTTTCGCACAAGCTATATATTTGCTCAAACCACGGGATAAATCTGGTATACAGAAAGAGACTTCCGGCTCTTGCCCGCTTGAGTGCGATAAAGGAACACGTACTAGTCCCGAAATGTCTCTCGTGTTTTTAACATTCGCTCGGTGAGTGACCGTAACATCTTTATAATAATCCATACAATTTATGGAGGGGAAAATTTGTATCCAGCTGTTCGTAGCGTAAAGAGGAAATTCATGTGTGTTGCGCAGAAGGGAAAGCTCCAGTTTCGACGAAAAATTTCTCTCGGTTCGTGGTTCGAGCTCTGCAGGAACGCGTGTCAAGTGCCACCTGAACCAGCTGAGCTGGCTCAGTTGAAGGCTAGCACAGAAGGCTAGTAATTGGCAGCACGAAGGCGAACTGGTCGAAAACTCGAAGCGCATAAACAATGAATATGCCAAAACCAGTCCTTAAAAATTCCGTAAGGTCGAGTAAGAGTTACGAAAGCGAAAATTAGCATCCATCAAGCATCCATCTGTTAAATCCATGCTGATTTCTCAGAAATGGAAGTTTCAACCCGGAGCAGGACAAATTTTTCGTAAAAGTTGACATTCCCGTTTCTGAGAAGTGCGTATGGATTTTATTGTAGCGTTATGCTACAACACGGTGGATGTCAATTTTATCTTTTATAACCCTTACTCCATCTCGAGGAATTCCACAGAACTGATTCGCCATATCCATAGGGCTTGAGCAGCGTTTCGTACGATTTTGTTTCCTGCGACGTTGTTTATTTCTTACGATCAATCCAGTGGGAGATCAGATTGACAACCTGTCTGAAATATCACGCGCATTAATTGCGAAAAGCAGAAAGAATGTAAAATGCCAAAGAGTGTTTTCAAGGAAGCGCTTGTGGTTTGTTTAGAGCGTTCTGCACGTCAACGCTTTCTTTTCTTTATTGTCGTTTAGCTACCTGTAGCCACCAAATGTGCGGTGTTCTTGCTTTCCCATGCTGTTAATTTTGATATACGTAAGTCCGTACGTATACTGGCTCGCGATATCCACGGTGCGGTGTGCTGTGCAGCAGAGCTATTCGGAAATATCGCATACGTGTCTCTCCTTGTTGTGCACATGTATTCCGAGACAACTTGGAGCGATCGATGCTCGTGCGCAGGTCTGTTCTCGTATTCCGCTGCGCTTTTTAAAGCTGTGAGCCTTTTAGCCGATCTTAATATTCCGGGCGGAATATAGAGACGGTGGTCCAAAATTCATCGTTGAAAAGGTCAACAATAATTCATGATGGTGTCCATTCGATTCAAGATGCGTTTTACTTGACGCATCTTACCAATCTGCGCGAACTGCAAGTTAATTTTCCGCTTTTTAATGTCTGTTTGGCGGCGGATGTCGGACCAAATCATCCTCTTGTTCTCCGTGAAAGACACGGTATAAGGCGTATCAGATGTTCTCCTTCTCTGAAGGTTTGCGTGCAGAAAACCAATAGTGATCGCACCAGGAAGGAAAAAGAGACACACCTTCATGCCTCGTATGAGTGGATGGATTGAGCGTGTCTCTTCGCTCGCGTATATTATAGGAGCATCTGCCAGGGGCTAACGTATGAGCCAATACAGAGCGAGGCGCTGTATTCATTAGTTTTTTTTTTGTATTTGTCTCAGGCCAGCGGAGCGATCAAGGGCACCGACGCGACTCGACCTTGCCTTAGCTCTTCAGCGCGGCATACGTCTGCACCGCCGATCGTCCTCGGACGCGTCACGGGACGCCACCGATGTGTGCGGGGGGATCACTGCGACCACCGTTGCGTGGCGCGCGCGTGCACGCATGTCGCTCGCTCCTTGAACACACACACACATGGTATGAGCAGGCGTAATGCAGGCAGTCTATAACGACGGAGATCTTTTTTTCCTTTTTATTACAGTCGCCCATCGATCTCTCGGTAAACGACATCTAGCAGGAGCCGGAGTAGCGTGGCGACCGTACAGGGCTTATTGGGCTACAGACTTATCTGTGCATCTGTTGCGCCACCTTGCCACCAGGAGGCTTGGCATATGCTGTTTCAGTAATATTATTAGTCTTTTTGTTTTCTTTTTTGCGGCGACTTCGTTGAACTTCCAGTACCTTGGTAGTCCTGTGGCCATGGTGGAATTTCAATGTGCTTCGACATAAACTCGGAAGTGTGACGTCCGCCGTGAATGTAAAATAAAGTTCGTGCGACGATGTACGGGAGTTTAGTTAGGTTGATTATTGACACCGTATTAGGTGAACGATTCCCGCAAATAGTAATTAGCGTGTATATTTGAGCCATTCGTTGGTATACTTCATCGCATAGGATATAACAATTAAGTGTGCGCCATTTAATTTGTGATTAGTCGCGGGCAGTCTTCTCGGATCGATCGGCATGTGCCACTGCAACGCCAGATGTGCACAGCCCCTCATAAATGCAGCCCTGACGAAAGAATGGACTCCGTCGATATTCCACGTGCTCCCAAGTTACCGTCACTAAGTGCTGTTTGATATGGCTTGCTCGTCCGCGCGTGTGCCCGACATGGCCATTCTTCCCAATACAAACATCCCTGAGCTGCGTTCGGAACAACAAAAATTCCGTTCGAAATGTAAAAAGCAGAAAAGAAAAGCCTGGCTCCCCAGTAATCGAGAATAAGTGTAAGCACGAAACGGCTGTGGGAAAGGCAGACTGGCTGGAGACGATATTAGCCACAATCTTAACAGAAACGTATGCGGCGACGAAGTGACGAAGGCCTGAAAGCTTAGTGAACCGGAATAAACCAGTTTTGAACTCGGCGTAGTTGCAAGTCTCGTATTGGCATGGAGAAAAAACAAACAAAAAACTATGAGGCAGCGTCACGTGATTCTGCTAGCCTCGGCAAGCCAACTTCCTCTGCCGGCTCAGCGCAATGTCTCTCGGGTAAGATTAGACTCGCATAGTTGCGGGACCGCTCGAGTTTGCTTCGACGCTTTAAACTTTAGTGGCGCTTGACCGTGCATTACTCTACCGCTTGCCTACCACGTGATCAGGGCCTATTTCCCACGATTCTCTCCATGAAATTATTTTATGACTAGGCTTCGGGATTGTCAGTGACACCCTCTCCCAGCTTTTTGCTTTCCTCCATGCGTATCGGCCAGACGCCATCCGGAAAGCGCCGCACGCTGCCGGCGTTGTCACGCAGTGTGGCGCCATCTCTCAAGGGAGCTGGCCACCCGCGCTACGAAATTCACGGACCGCTGGCGTTTAAAGATGAGAGACAAGAATTCCCTGTGTCTTCACTTGGAATTTCGCTATTGAAAATGACGAAGAAAACTTCAGCCCACTAGGAGTTTCAGCTTCAGTGATATTGTGAACATATTTTAGGAACTCGGTAGCAATAGTTTTAACATGTTTTTGTGGTAAATAGATTAATCAATGCGTTCCTTGCCAAGTTTCCTTCAGTAGTCATAGTGGTACCGCGGAAATAAACAGACACAAAGACTACTACTACTACTACTACTACTACTAATACTACTACTACTACTACTACTACTACTGTTGCTGCTGCTGTTGTTTTCAGCGCATAATCGTGTTCCAAATCAATTGGTATGGTTATAAGAAGTAAAAGAGAATGTGGGAGCTTCACTGCTTCCTTTGGTGGTGGTACGTTATTGCTAGAAACTATCTGGTTTCGTGAAATCAGACGCTACGATTGCTGTTGTGAAAATTCTACATGCCTGTAAAGAAACTCAGTAAATGTGAATGGGAACACTTCGTTGCTTAAAACTAGCGAACTTTCTTGGCATTATCCATGTATGAGGGCAGGTGGCAACATCGTAATAGTGTTGCGGCGCATGGCCTTTTTATAGGCATGTTGCGTAGCACGCTATAAATAAGGCCTTACGCCCGACAACATGCTATAGCTGGGTACTGTCAAATGCATACTTTAACGGAAGGCCTTTCACACTCTGACGTAACGTGCATGACAATAGCCACCGATTTAACCTATCTCATCAAATATACTCTTGGGTTCATTGTGCCTGCGGCCCTGCTGGTTGTCCATCCCCTTCACGTCCCGACATATAATCGCCAGTTTTGCTGAAACGACGGTGATATGAAACAATGACTAATCCCGATTGCCCGTAAGATATAGAGCGGTGCGCCATTTCTTTTCCGTCTACAAGACCACTGTAGCAATTACTGTCTTCTTCGAAAAATCCGTGACATACATAGCAGGTGACGTCGCTGAGAAGCCTCTGTTCTCGAAAAATGGTAATCCGTCCTTATTATCTCCTGTCGGCGGCATTGTCCCTGTGGTCGGAGTCTCATCATTAATATGTCCTACTAGAGGTGTGGGGGAAGAAGGAGGGAAGGGGATGCTCTTTGTTGCCTTTTTCACCCTACACTTCACAAGGCGGCAGGACACAGTGATAGACCATACTACATGTTGTCAATTCGAGTCCTCCCATTCGCATCCCTTTCGACCTCATATAGTGACAAACACAGCGAAGCGGAAACGAAAAGCGCAGCGGTGTTGAAGGTGTGTACAGCATATACGAAGCCTGCCATGGCGTGTGCTGAGGCAGCAAGAGACGTCGACACGAGGAAGGAAAATGTAATTCGCCCGGTCTCTCTCCAACTGTCGATCCGAAGAGCGTGAAGAATTACCGAGGGTCACAGAGTTATGTAAGCCGCTTCTCTCTCTTTTTTTCCCCTTGCTTTTTCTTTCGCAGCGGTAGACTGTGCCGCGTCATCGTTGTTCTTTTTCTATCTTACCTTGTGCGCCAGCGGTTTCTTGGACTCAATGGCAGAGAAAGCGGTCTGGCCGTGCTCGTTCGGCGCATGCGGAAGTGCCTCAAGCACTGTTCCGGCTGTCGAGGACAACGAACGAAAGAGAGGACGCGTTTCTCTATCTCTTTCTCTCTACCTCTTTTCTTTTTTTTCTTAACGTCACTCTTTGCTTTCGCTTTCATTCGTTTACCTTTTGTTTTCTAGTCTTCTCTTGTGTTTTTGGAGAGTAGCAGCTGATTTGGTAAGAAATAAGGCGCGCAGTGGGGATTGAAGACAATACGCGCAAGCACCGGCGGCATCGTGGCCGGCATTTCAAGACGTGAGCTCGTTTGAAGCGAAGACCACAATCGCCGCTCTCCTGCACGGCGCATGACAGGAATCTCTAACGCGGTGAAGCCGAGGTCGTCAGCACGCACGCGCGCACTCGTACGTGCACGTGTGCCCACGAATACCCGCAGATCCTCGTGAGCACGCATAGAACCAAACTGTCGTGAGCGTGATTTCAACAGTGTTATATAAGTCTGCCGCTCGTGGTCTCGCGGTTAGAATTCGATCGTTAATATGCTTGACGAAGACAGTCCAAGTCACTGCGCGAGAGTGGTTACTGGTTCCGCAATGTGGGGAGTATGCACTTGGAAAGCGGGACTGAATGTCGACGACAAAGCCTATAGCGTATGAGTGCTATACACCGCAGCCCTGCATAGAACTTGCGAAAAGAACATGCAGTGGCATATTATAGTGACTTTTCAGGCTTGTGTGCACTTGTGCAATGAATTCCACTTGCGTGCGGGCTTCGTACCTGAGGCCTCCAGTGCTTGAAGGGAAAATAATAAGATAAAAATTCTGGCATTTACCATGTAATGAGAGCATCACCACAATGTGAAGCTGTGCGCTAGCAGCTGCGCAATCTGCACTGTTTGGCTTTAATTGAGCTAAGCATTACAAGGATGATCGATATATTTGTGTAAATTCAGAAGTTATGCGCGTGGCGCGTGCTGACCAGCCACGTAGACTACAATGAGACGCTTAGAAGGTGGCTCATAGTCTATATTATGAGCCTTTTAGCATGTAAATTACAAGTACGCAAACACAGAACATGCACCGGCATGTCATGTATGTCTGCGCACTTGTTATAATTTGTGCGCTAAAAAACGCTCGTATTACGGAATACCAAGCAGCGAGATCCAACGCCCCTCTCTGCTTACTAGTCGTGCGAAGTAACATTGGCAGTCGCGTTCGATCGCAGACACCCGTTTCACCGAAAAAAGGTGCTCGCTACGGCGCGCTGACGTGCATATCAGCAACAGCGTTCGTTCGCACCTTCCTGCAGGTCCCCCAACACTGGACTACACGCGGCTGGGTAATTGTGATGCCTATGTAACACGCGCGTTACGACCTTGCTATAGGGTCAGACAGCCTAGACTACGAGACGGCAGCTAACGACATGCAATTTTTGCCTGTCAGTCAACCAACGTATTAACCAGCACAATCCGACGGTTTACGAACATTAACAAGTTTTAGCCAACATTAGCCACCATCAACCAAAATTAGCACGAACTAGCCACCACTGGCCTACATTTAGCCAACATTGCGTTTATCCAACCCGAGAGAAAGTTAGCACTATCCACCATTAGTTCACAGGTAACAAGGATTAGAGAGTGCAAGCCACCACTTATTAGCAGTGAGCCACTGTTATCTAGGGGGGCTAGCCAACAGCAATCCGTGACTAGTAGGCACTACCCAGCACTAGCCAACTCTATCGCACAAATCTGCGTAATGCGAGCAAGCATTAGCCATCATGTGACTACCACTATAGGCAAAGCTCGCGCTAGCCAACCCAGACAACAGTTGTCTGGGTTGACGCTAGACGCCAACAGAACGTCGGCGTCTATAACCAACATTCGCAAGCACTAGCTAGCATTGTGGGTATCACTCAGCGAATATTAGCCAGGGATAGACAAAATATCGCCAGCACAGGACCCTAGACGAAAGTTGGTCTACCAGTGCTGCTTTTGTGCGAGTAAATACGGTGAGTCTTGGCACGCACACATCTCATGTCGTTTGTTACACTGCGATGTATATTGTGACACCCCAGCTCAGTGAACGACGGCAATGATATCCTGTAATTTATGTGATTAATGTAGCACACTTGCATGTCATTCATATAATGATATGATGTTAATTGCCACATGTTTGTCATGCATGCACGTAGTACATTCGCGTTATAGAAAACGACAACGAAACGAATGCAACGGCTTCACGACATATGCCCCGTGGCATAAATGTCGTTCGTGTCAGAATGCAGACGACTTGCATGCCACTAATATTCATGTCATCGCCCGTCATTGATGCTATCTATGCACGCACGTCATGTGGTGCAGAATCAGGAATATGGCAAGGTAATGGCAATGAAACGAGCAGCATGGCATCACAATGTTATATATACCGTGCATGACCGGCATGATATGTACGTCATGTTGTTTATATTATGCGCGGGATCGAATCCCGGCCGCGGCGGCTGCATTCCGATAGAGGCGAAATGTTGAGGTCCTTGTACCGTGCGATGTCAGTGCACATCAAACAATCCCTTGTGGTAGCTGTTTCCGAAGGCCTGCACTACGGCATCTCCAGAGAGAGAGAGAGAGGAGATGAAGAGGAAGGCAGGGAGGTTAACCAGATATTAGTCTCCGGATCTCCAGAAATTATCTTTATTGTTTATATGACGACCTACCGTTTCTGTTCGTCATACACTCCAGCCATGTCAGGCCAATTTCTGTATAAGCAAGTTGATGAAACGACCTTGAGAGCACCTAGACATAAACGGCTGATAGATAGATAGATAGATAGATAGATAGATAGATAGATAGATAGATAGATAGATAGATAGATAGATAGATAGATAGATAGATAGATAGATTACCTTTGGTTCGCCAAGAAATACTTGGTATTTGTTATTTTATCCACGGCGTTTTGGTTCCTCTATATTATTATTCTCTTTCTTCGCGTACCTGTTTACATCACTGTTGCCTCTGTGAGCTCGGAATTTTTTCTGGACTTTCTTTCTAACGCAGTTAGGAACAAAATGGGAGCGGACCTTGCACCGCAATGAGCACAGATATGATTTAGATGACGAGTGTGAGAATGTAAGAATGAAAACTTGACTACGAATGAGGCAGGGTAATTTCGCATCTTTTCACACATCATAGAAGTGCACGTTTTTGTGCTACTATTTCTTATTTGATGCTTTGTCAGAGCTGAGTGCGGATGCGAAGTCTGTAAGGAAGCGGTAACTTCAGTTTCTAAGTGGTGGACGCACGCTGCGCAGCGGAAACAGACAAAGAGCAAAAGGAGCAGGCGATACATCAATTTTTGCAATTTATTCACCTTGTTATTTGTCATTTCGCTGTATTAAACATTCACTATGGCCCGGCACTTTCTAGCCAGTTAACAATGCATGACAACGATTTACTTCGCCATAATTATCGCGCAGTCCTGCTTAGGCCCATTGCATTGCTATATTTCCTTAAAGTGTCACACAAGAGGAAGCCTATGACGCCGACACAGCGTCACAACAATGTGCTACGCGGGTGTTCCGATGTACATTGAAGCCCTTCTGACGACCTGGTGCCCCTACACCTTTAGCACGGTAACCTTTAGTTTATTTTGTAGGTACACAATAATATGAAAATATGCCCCTTTACTAAAAGTTACTTTACCTTTGGTAAAGGATCATATTTTCACATTTTTCTGTACCTATAAAATAAACTGAAGGTTACTGTGCTAAGAGTGTAGCGCTTTGGCGATGAGTGTCAGGCGTCATGGTTTGAACCTAGCACCTTCAGCAGTAGATAGAGCGAGATGTCATAAATGCTAAGCCGTGACAGCGATTGCTGTCATGGTGATTCACCTGCTGCATTGTGACAGCAAAGTTTATTCTTTCCCTTGCTGGCCTCAATTGTCAAGCAGGAGTTATGGGTATACCCGACGAAGAGAAGACTTGTTGGCGAAACGTTGGTCTTCGGCCCGAGGCTTACCTTAAAGGGCCCATGACACCAAAATTTCAAACCCGATATGTTTGTGTTGTTTGGTTGTCGAACATCTGAAGGCACTTGTGGCCAAGTATTAACGGCGAACGTTGTCGTTAAGATATTTTAATATGTATTTAAAGTGACCAGAAATGCTCATCTGGGTTTGCGGCACCTCGCGACATCGTCACTAGTATGACGTAGTTTGTGGGCCATCTGTGACGTTTCACTTTTGCAAGTTGATATCGTGACGTCACAGAGAGACACGGGCGCGCCGCGCTATGGCCTCCGAGCGTGGCCTCCAAGATCGGCTCTCGCAGCCGATCGCGGAGGCCACGCCAAAATCCGTATTTTTCTGCTTCCTCTCCGTGTTGGTCCCTCAAGCGTACATTGTACACACGCTATGATGCAAAGCGAGTGTGGCGAGCTGGTCTGGTGCTCGCGCTCTCCGCAATGTCACCGAATCTTGAGCTCAAGTGATCAGTGCATGCGCTCACTTCCGACAGCCGCCGCGCTAGCCCCGCGGCGCTAGTTTCTTGCAGTTTTTGGCGCGCGTTTCGAATCTTCATTAAAACTGAACAAAATTAACGATGCTGTGACTAATTAGACTTCACGCTGGAGAATTTGCCACTCCATGCCGTGATTACAAGACACTGTTCTACTCATTGGAACATAAAAGTATCCAACAAGGAAATAGCTGTCATGGGCCCTTTAATCGTAAACTGCTGGTCGGTCTCGAGAGCGGAATTTTGATCTTATGACCCGAATTGATTTGGTGGCTGTATATTGGAATACGACTGGAACACCTCTGACGTGCATTAATGGCCCCGCCACGGTGGTCTAGTGGCTATATGGTACTCGGCTGCTGATTCGAGGGTCGCGGAATCGAATCCCGGCCACGGCAGTTGCATTTCGATGGAGGGGAAATGTTGAGGCTCGTTTACTGTGCGATGTCAGTGCACGTTGCGATGTCAGTGCAAGAACCCTAGGTGGTCGAAAGTTCCGGCGCCCTCCACTACGGCGTCTCCCATAACCAAATCGGGGTTTTGGGACGTAAAACCCTAGAAATCAATCAATATGCATTAATGCATGGATGTACTATAATTAACGGCATATTTTCAGCATATAGTGGAAGGAGCTGGCTTATCAGTGGCAACTACGAACGTATAACATGCTTTGTCAATGAGGCGCTTTGAGCCGTCGCCCTCGCAGCCGAAAATGAAAGATGTGACGTAAAGGTAAAATAACGAAGAGAGCAAAATGACAGAAGGAGGACCACCGTTCCGTAATTTACCGTTGTGTCACATCTTTCATTTAAGCTACGCATCAACCAGCTCAATACAGGATTCTGTTAAGCTTGACTCGCGGTGCATTCGTGAAAAGGCACCCAATCGAACGTCAGTGGATTACTACTGCTCGCGTTGCAGTGGTCGCTGTACTGAGAGCAACGCATGCAAGACGACGCATGAATATATAGGGAAGGAAAATGACGTGCCGGGCACGAGCGTTACGCTCCGTTCACGTAGGCGATGGAGAACAACATCGAACAAAGAAATCACGAGGGGGGGGGGGGGGAAAGGTGCTGCACGGAAGCTACGCTAACGAGCGGAAACGCGCGCAGCGATCGCCTCGGTGACGTTCTGACGGAAAACACCTTCAGAGACATCGTAGATGTCGTTCCACGCTGCTGACACGTACGCTTGACTCGTCTCCTCAAGTTAATGGTTTGACGTGCAAAAGAAGACGCACACAACGTACAAGCCTCAATCAGCCGTGTGCTGGTTCATTAGGATGTGCGTGTGTGTCTGTGCGCCGGCGTGAGAGAGAGAGAGAGTGTGATTACGTCTTCGTGCAGGCGTATATGCGCGCGCGATCGCCATATAGGTCTGTTGGCAGTAAGACGTACGCGTAATGCGGACTTGGCGGGTATACTGCTCCCACCATAACGGCCAAGTTGCCTTTCCGTCATCCTGCCGTGTACATCGTGGATAAGACAGTTCGCTACTATGCACCAGGACGCACGTTCGATTCCCGGCAACGGCGGGCGAATTTTAATTAAGGTGATTTCTGAAAGAACCCGTGTACTAGGAAGTTCGGTGCACATTACACAAAGTGGTCAAAATTGTTTTGCACCCCCCTTAATCCAGCGCTATATCTATATAATTACGTTCTCTATCAATATCACAGGCAATTTTTTTTATCTTATAACCGTATTAGCGCTTTGGCTTTCGGCTTATTATTGGTATTTATTCAGGGTGCCCGAATTTCACCCTAATTCGAGCTTTAAAAATTCGACCTACGCGTTATGAGAATGCAAACAACTTGTCATTGCTACATAACGTCGTCTACTACACCTCAAATACTCTATTAGCATCATATGAGGTACTTATTTCCAATTAATTACAGCCTAATGCGAAGTTATTTCTCCGGCAGGTTCGTGATCTTAATTATAAAAGGTATGTGGGATCAATTAGGAAGTATGGAGCCGACATGTTGGACCCTCCCATGGGTGCTGACTGACAAAACCTCAAAGAGTTCAGAATATTGCGGCATGGTACGTACGCGGTAATTATGTATGGCACCTTAGCATTACAATTACACAAAACAAACATTACTGTGGGCCGCTTTAGAAAAAAAAGAAGTACTCTGCGCTCGAAGCTTTCTCGCAATATATTGCAGGATCAAATTGAAATAGACCCCGGTGGGTACATTTCCTGCCGTATTATAAATAAAGACGAACAAATCATGAGCTCATGGTCAGGGAATAGTGGCAAGACTAATTTTCAAGGACTTTCTTCCCCAAAGCAATTCCGGAATGGAATCGGCCGCCAGCAACCGTAGTTATAGCATACGTGATAACGAAGCTTTTGCAGCGACTCCTTGAAATTTTATTCCCTTCGGCTGCAGGTGCTTATTTTTACACAGTTCTTTGTCATACAGATGTATAGTGCGGTGTTCTTTTATTGCCCCGAAAGGCGTGTGTCGGATCCCGGCTGCGGCGGCCGCATTTCGATGCAGGCGAAATGCTAGATTGCCGCATACGGCGGGATGTCAGCGCAAGCTAAAGAACCCCGGGTGGTCGAAAGTTAAGGAACCCTAGACGACTGTGTATCTCATAACTATATCCTGGTTATGACGCGTAAATACACAGGAATTGTTACGATTAGTGCGATCTTGCTTCGCGTACAAAATATAACTTTTTACTTTGGTAATGCGCGCTGACATCTTGATGTAAGAAGGGCACGCATTTGGCCTGGTTGGTTCATGATTACGTCAAGAAGAAAACAGCGCTGAACAATAGGTCAAAGGAAGTGCGCAGACACGGCGCTGTACTATACGGGTAATGTAGTGCTTTTGTTCCTTACTACTCGTCACTGCGCTTTATACTGTACCACGGGTTATTTCAAATGCGCCATAGCTTTGGCGCAATGTTCTCTACGACCCTCCCAAGTAGCGGCTCATTGGCGCTGTGGCCTATGGGTAAGAGCGTAGATTAATTGACTAATTAATAATTAATAATTAATAAATAATTACTTACTTACTTACTCACTTAATAACGCTTAAACAGTTGCTGTAAATAAAAATCTTCAACTAAGAAGTTTTTGGGCATAACTTTTGTGTCCCCAAAATGTATTTCCTCGGTGACAGCTACAGCGGTGTTAGCCTCTCCAGGCTGCGAACAAAGTGCCGAAGATTTGAAAAAAAAAAAGCCCCGCCTGACCACGCGTTTGTGCAGAGCGATATCAGCGCCCTCACATGTGCTACAAACGATCGATGCTGCACGAGCACAGACGGCGCTGAACAGACCACATCGGAAAAAGATGAGGTATTACCTTCGTTTTCAACACATCGCCATCGGCCAGATAAAAACCTCCTCGCTGTCCACCTTGTCTATAATGTGACAGAGCTTCAAGTCTAGGGACGCACCACTGTTGGTAATCTCGCTTACCGAACTCGGTTCGCTGCTTCAACAGACCAGATATCTCGGGAAAAGTGAAAGCAAAGATTATTTCCTGTGATCCACATCTGTTGCATGTTGCTTGTTTATGCGTTCGGTCTGCGTGCAGCATCGTTAGTTAGCATGCAGCATGTTTGAGTGCGCTAGTCACGTGGCACCTTGCGAATGAATCATTTATGCCCTTGTAACCTCCACAACCACTTAAAGATCCCTTGTAAGGCTGAGTTCCTCCGCCGTGAACGTTGTTGAAATTGCCACTTGTCGTGCACAACTTGCCTTGCAAGTGTTTCTGTGGTCGTTATTTACAGGAGCAATACGAATGTCAATAAGATTTTCTTTCAGGAAGATGCAATGGTAATATTATTGGGGTCTGGCGCGCCACAACTATGATATGATATGAGGATCGCCATAGTGGAGGGATCCGGAAATTTCGACCACCTAGGGTTCTTTACAGTGCATCTAAAACGCATAGTACACGGATCTCTAGTATTTTCGCCTCCCTCGGAGATGCGACCCCTGTGGGCAGGATCGAACTCGCGTCCTTTGGGTCAGCAGTCGAGAGTCGTGACCACTCTTATCACCACGGCGGATTCTCTTTCTGTACGAAAGCACATGATGAGTTTGCGAGGATAAAGCTGGACAACAGTTAGGCGTTGCGTTGCCACAAACACGCAAGTCAATATGCGGTGGCGTCGACTTGGTTGCTAACCTGTGAATGGCACTTATTGGCATAACACAGCACTACTACTACGAGCTCCACGAAGCGAATGTGTTCTGTGCTTCTTTTCTCTTTTTAAAGCCCTCATTTACATACATCTGAGTGGAATTCCTATACCCAAAGCAGTCTTTCTTTTAAAGCAATATGTTGCACGAAGACGCAGCGAAGCAGAAGCTGACTTTCAGACATCGTACCGTCAACGGAATGGTGCTCATCAATCATCCACTTTCGTAGAAAACTATTCGCTATTTTTTATTTGCATAAATCCTAACGATCTTGAGGATTCCAGTACCACAACAGTGTGGGTAAATTTTATTTAATCGAATGGGAGCAAATGAAGGGTCATTCGGTTTTATTGCGCTTCGCGTAAGAGAGACATGAGTATCTTAATGAATATATTTTACCAAAGCTTGTGGATTGGGGGGGGGGGGGTGGAGGGGGAGGGAGGTGAGCCACTCGTTAATAGACTTTGACTTGCTCGCGTCTCAACTGGATACCCATGAATGCACATTGAAGAACTGCGTTTGTGCCAGCTCACGTACATACAAGATGGTGAGCATCCGCTTCAGGTGCCTGGGACTTCGCACACTAGTCTTCAGCCTACCTTTTCAACTTGTCATGTCTTTCTTATTGCCTCTTAGTTCTTTTGCCATTTATCTGAATAACAATAATATTAATTAGACGTAGTATTTTACCAATGATGACGGACAGGTTTCGTCTGAACATCTGGCGTCCTCGAGACATACGGCATTGACGTCAAAAACCGCCGTGGTGAAGGGATATAGTAGTCGTGTCTTTGTGTATATGAGCGTGACGTTGACCTAGTGACCCGAATTGGTAGCTGTAAAGAAGATGGATCCCCTTTTGATGCCCCTGGCTAGTGGTACTATACAGTGTTAGTTTTGCATGACATAAAGCGGACGGCATCGACGTGTGGCTTGATATTCATGGTGTGGCGCATCGAGTATATAACCATCAATGCCGTACGTTGTTTGCCGGCGAAGGATCAGTGAATATTGTATCTGTATAGGAATAAAAACTCTCGGCCTCGCCTTACGCAGTGCAATGCAGCGCAGGAGCATGCTGCTGAAACAGCAACAGCTTTTATATTTGTCATAGCGTCGCTAGTAGTTGTTCATTTGTTTTTCTTTCTCCGTGAAGTTGTGAAGCACGGGCGACTGAGATTAATAATGACGTAATAGATGCCGTAGGAGCTAAAGTTTTCCTCCATTGTAGGATCCAGAGTGAATAAAAAATGGCGGCTCTACAAAAGCAATTCAGCGGAGATTTCTATTAAGAGAGCACTGCATGAGACTCTTAACAATCATCAAATAGGAAGCGGTGGACTTCAAAGCAAAAATTGCATTGTTAGCGCGCTAGTCTTTCCTGTAAGTGATGTGGGGGCGTAAGTGGGGAAACTTGCGAAAGTATGAAAGACAAGAAAACGGCTTATAATTATCTCTAGGCTAAGGCTATGGCGCTAGTTTCTGAGAATTCAACGGACTGCAAAATAAGCCAATATCTCAGTCATAGGGGAGATCAATCGCAAATGTTCGTTCAAGGTGGAAGACCTGAAAACGCATCTTTAGCATATTGACCATGGCATACAAGCTACTTGTTCGCAAGAGCGAAATTAAGATGCAACAGTGCAAGATAAAACAAGGTCACCGCGATGATGGTGAGATAGTATAGACCGCAGGACAACGTCTAGGCGAGATCAAAGACTTTGTAGCAAATGTACTCTACCAGCGTTCACGAACCCATGATCTCACCAGCGTCGTTGCAAAGGGTCGATAGTGCTTGTAAAAAAAAAATGTTTCTGATCTCTCTGTGAAAGGGGTCGGCATAACTCCAAAGTGAATGTGTCTTCACATAAGCAGGTGAATGTTAATTGTTACATCGAGGTGAACTTGCCCATTCCTATCCGGTGTTTCGCTGGTACGGCAGCGTTTGTCGTGGATGAACCCACATCCACGCATCGCCTCTATAACATCAAGGACCAACCCCCTGTGGTAACTGAAGTAGTTTACGTAATAACTGGACATCATCATCATCATCATCAGGCTGTCTACACTCACTGCAAGGCAAAGGCCTCTCCCATGGATCTCCAATTACCCCTGTCTTATGCTAATTGGGCCCAATTTATCCCCGCAAACTTCCTGATCTCATCCGCCCACCCAACTTTCTGCCGCCCCCTGCCACGCTTGCCTTCTCTAGGAATCCACTCTGTTACCCTTAATGACCAACGGTTGTCTTGTCTTCGCATTACATGGCCCGCCCACTCCCACGCCCATTTCTTCTTCTTAATTTCTATTAATATGTCCCTAACACGCGTTTTGTTCCCTAACCCACTCCTCTCTCTTCTTGTCCCTTAAGGTTACACCTACCATTTTCCGTTGCATAGCTCGCTGCGTCGTCCTCAATTTAAGCTGAACCCTCTTAGCCTCCAAGGCTAACTGGCCAAGGATAACTGGACACAGTCCATAGTAAATGCCGCTCGACAAAAGCATCAGTCATATTTACTTGCGCCACATTGACCGTCAACATCGTTGCCGTGCTTGGCCGGCTAACGCAGCAGTGTTCTTGTTGCCATCACGCTCGAAGAACGGTTGGCGGGGGAGCGCTACCCACCATGCAAGGTGATCGGTACTCTACCACTGCGCTGTCGGCGCACAGACGCCGTACAAACCAACGCTGGTACGAACGCGCTTATGCTCTTTCTTATCACGCTTCTTCCTGATGCAGGCGCGGCTCCGCACGCGTGCATCAGGGCGGACTTTGGAACGCGCCTGGAATGGTGCCGCCATCTGGGAGAGGCGAAGTAAAGCTGCAGTGATGCACTTCGACTCTCCTGGATGGCGGCATCTTTCCACGCCGTTCAAGGCAATGTGCGCCGGGATGAGCTAGCGCTGAGCCGGACGAGAGCGTCGCATAAAGAAGGAATATAGGGCGCGTAAGTTTAGCGTCTGGCGTGCGCGGCGTTAGCACAGTGGTGGTATAGCACCGGCCACCTTCCGTCGTGGAGTGGGCTGCTGCGAGTTCGATTCCCAGCGCATCAACAGAAGTTTCTCTGAGTGTTTTTCGTTGTTGTTCAGGTTTTTTTTACTGCGTCATATCCGTTACAGAAGTGACGTATGGGCTCGTGGTGGACCCCGGAATAGAACACTTTCGTGTAAAAAGAAAAAGAAACACTTGTTCGCTTGTTATGTCATACTACCTGCTCACGTCTGTATCGGTGACGCGGAGAGTGAAATTTCCATTTCGGCTGGTTGGTTCATCATACTGAAGTGCAGCAGCGCAGTGCCGACGAGGACAAGAGAGGCACGCAAAAAAGGCGCCGTGTTTTTATTTATGTGCACAACTCTTGAAACACTTCTCCTATTACTAGGGTATCTGTTTCGTTTTATAGTTTCAGCGCAGAGTTTCGCTAATTTTGAACAATATGACCTTCAGTGCGAACCTTCACGCGTCCAGGTCGACTGCTGTTTGGTCGCAGTATCAAGCATTTTATCGGAGCATCCTAATATGATGGTCTCACGTCGACTACCTATATATGTTCCATTTTGCCGCTCAAGACTCTTGCGCACCGATCTAATTCCGCTTGTATGACTTCCCTATACTATAACCACCCGGCCTACACCGAAAGTGCAGTCGTTGCATGCATTATAGTCACATTGTCTTTGCGTTTTAATTCCCGGAAACACTGACCCGCAATCAGGCTTATCATCAGCCCGCATATATAACACGTCACCCTGGCGTCGCAAATTATGTCACAAGTGGTCGTTTTTATTACTTTTTTACCGACTTTGCGACCGTTTTTGTGGGGCATGCTGTCTCGCCCTCTATCCTTCTCGCGCATTTCTGCCCTTGCCATTAGCAGCAGCCACTTAGCGATGTCGCGTGCTGGTCTGCTGGGGCAGCGACGACGACGAGGTCAGCGGAGGCACGAGCATGGCGAACGCTGGGGCATCAAAATAAAGCTGTTGGTTTTTGTGTTGCAATGTAGCAGCATCGCTTTTCTTTTGCCTTCCGCTACAGTGGGGACTACGGACCATGGAACACAACGTTTCAGAAGTTTCCATCGGGTCGCTACCAAACACCGACTAAACTGAGTCCACGCTACCGTCGATGGGCAACTACGCAGCGCCGGTGCCTCGGTTCTGAACTGAGCATCCAGACATTTGGTTTTCGCAAGTAGAAGCCCGCTTTTAGGTATCCAATGTTAACTCTCAGCAAGCAAACTGCGGCTACTTACTCTTGGTGCTCTGCCTCACGATCTTACGCTCGAGTTGTGCGACATCCTGTCGGCAGCCACTAAGCCAGACGCCGTATGACACGTTGAAGAAGGAAATCCTTCAGCGCACGGCACTTTCAGAGCTAAGGCTCCTGTCATCAACCGAGCTCGGAAATCGCCGTCCTTCACAGCTCCTCAGGCAGATGCAGGCCCTTCTCGACACGGAAAATATTTTCGAAGATTGATCTAGCAAAGGCATATCGTCAGATTCCCCATGGCTCCGGAAGATATTCCCAAAACCGCCATCACAACTCCTTTTGGGTTGTTTGAATTTCTGCGAATGCCATTTGGCCCCAAAAACGCCGCGCAGACATTCCAGCGATTTATTGACGTAGTCGTCCGTGGGTTACATTTTGTATTCGCTTACATTGATGGCATTCTGGTAGACAGCTCGTAACAAGAAATATATCACGAACATCTCTGTTTGCTTTTTAATCGACTTCAAGAGCATGGTCTGGTGATTAATTCGGAGAATTTCCAATTTGGTGTCACAACCCTGGACTTTCTTGGACATGTTGCAAACAGTCATGGCATCGAGCCCCTTCCTGCCAAGGTTCAAGCCCATTGTAAATTACCCTCATCCAAACTCAACCCGACAACTCCGACGTTTTCTCGGTTTCTACAGCGACATGTTCTACATTTCGACAGTTCTACATTTCTACAGCGACATGTTGCGGTCGAGTAAAGGACAAAGGTATACATGAATTAGGCAAAAATAAACAAACGCGAGAAAACGAATCGCGTGGGGACAGGCTTCTCAAACTTTCAGTGTCGATGTCGCCTCCTCGAACGGAACGAGAGATGGCTTGCGTTTTTTTATAGGAAGAGCAGAACGAGAACAGTGGGTGCTTGACCCCAACTTCCGCCTCTGGTCACACCGTGTCCGTTCCCTTTTTGCAACGCGACAGACGCTCGGCCGATGGCTCGGCGTGGCAGGTCGGCGTTCTGCATCGGGCGCGCAGCGCGCAAACGCTGTCCATCACGAGCGCCATAAAAACTTAAGTGAACTCGACCGGACCCTGCCAGTCGGGACGCGAGGAAGAAGGAAGGCGAGCAGAAATGCCGGCGGAAGTGAACTTGCGCAGCGTCGCCTCTCCGGGCATGTACGGCACGCTTGGCGCGCAGTTAAAGGTAAAAATATTACGAAGGAAAACAGAAGCCTCAAACGAAAAAGAAACAAACAACAAATTATGGATGCTGCCGAAAAAATACAATATCGGCCGGACAACGTATAGTTACGTGCATAATGCGAAGGCGGCCGCAGTCTGACGCCTGCAGGCAGGCCCGGAAGGAAGTAAAAACATTTATACCTAGTACATCCCGGAACTATAGGCACAATCACCTACGCAGATGCCGAACAGTAGTAGGCGGCGCATTCACCTCGCGCCTGATTTGTTTTCGGAGTGTTAAGTGCATTATGTAAAATAAGGATGTCCAGGAGTTTCTTTCTGGCATCTATGCTTGGTTGTTTATAAGAGAAGCGCCTTGGTAAAAGTTGTTTTTCTCAGCCGGTGCTATAGCCATTACGAGAGGGCATTCTTACCGATAGCACCGAGTAATTCTCGGAATATATTCGCGAATCTCGCTACTAAGCCGATGGCTATCGTGAACAAGCGGCAGCCATCGACAAAGCGCTATTACGTAGTAGAAGTTGTGCGAATAATAATCCGGGGGGCGCGTACGTACACGCATGTTTCTCACCCTGCGCATTCGCCTCTTTATTTGTTATTTTTATTTAACATATCTTACAGGCTCTGGTTGGAGCACAGGGTAAGGGGGGCATATCAGTAAGTTTACATACATAAAAAAGTAATGAAAAAAGACAACGCAAAATGCGTAAGATACAAAGGAGGGAGGGCACTAATAACAATAAACAACATAGTCCAGAAGATCATACACCAATACCTAAATAACACAAATATTCAATAGAAGGCTGTTAAACGACATTAGCTATAAGGACAATAGAGTTTCTCGCGGAATGTATCATGGTTAGTTATCACTCTGATCGTATTTTAACAACTGTTTGTGCTTGCTTCTATTACAAATGTAAAAAGACACGCAGCACAGGCGCAGTATTTGTTATACGATTCGGTGCGTAAATATCATGGGCGAAGAGGGGTTGAAAGTGGGTGTCAGAAAAGTTCCAGGGGGTGTTTTAACACCGAAAGACGCCCCCCTACCCCCCAACCCTCGCCTCTTCTCGCTGACGACGCTGAAGCACACGGTACAATAACGTAAATAAGCTTAGAAGTGTTCTTTCAGTATGCTGCCAGTAATGTTCTTGCATGTTGCAAGAACTTGGACGGCCCCGGAACGGGACTCTAGTAGAGCCCTGTCTCAGGACGGCCAAGAAGCTGTGTTTGACGACTCATGTTTGCATAATAAGTAAAAAGAAGAAGATGAATGAGGAGGAGAAGGGAAGAAAAAGGAAACAAAAAATACGGCCGCTTCTGGTCAATGCCAAAACCAAAAGTTAACCGAAATTTAATTGACGTGTCGTCAACACATATAAAGTTCTCGTAACATGAATTCACTTAATAAATAACATTGGAACTAACACTGACTGAAAGCCTTTTTTTTCTTTCGTAATACGTTGGTGGAAAGAAATAATAAGACGCAAATTTTTAGTTACTGCAGTAACTGTTACTGCAGTAACTGCAGTAACAGTTACTGTAGTTACTGCAGTTACTGCAGTAACTGTTAAGGCTGCAGCATGCTGCAGCCTTAACACCTTCGATGTAGTTAGGCGCTCCTACGCAGCCCTGTGTGTCTGTACTCACGAATAATGTCATAACTAGGTCAGCTCGTCGGTTTTCGCACAACGCTCGTTTCCTCCCCTTTAATACCTCAGCCTCGCACGGCCCTGCACAGAAACTTCGCGAACGTCCGTCGACCTACCTCCACAAGCTCCACATATTCGTTCCTTCTGCGTCTTGACCGTTCTCGCTCCGTAGCCGCGCCGATACACGATGGACCCTGCGGACAAAAGACAGAGAGAGCTAAGAGGCAGAAAAAAAAATAAAAGAACAGCGGGGAGTGTTCCTCCGCGTGCTCGTGGCCTTATTTGATTACTGGAGGAGTGCATATCCTTGAATTCCGGCGTCTCGCATACACACTTCCGCTTGACCCTTTGCGAGGTGGCGTTGACAGCCACACGTTCTCGCGTCTACGAGCTTGTGTAACAGGTTGCGCGCATGGCCCGCTCGAGCGTGCTCGGATTGAGGGGCCGCGGCCCTGTGTGTGTGTGCTCATGTCCATTTTCTCTTCCTTTACTTCCGCTGCTTGTGCTTCCTGTATTGACTCTGTATGAATGGTGGCGTCGTTGAGGAAAGTGACGAAGGCTGTGTGCAAACTATAGCTGTGAGGGGACAATGCGGCGTGTGGTGCTACTGGAGCCCATACCTGGCCTTTTTTTTTTCCTGTTTACATTCGTGCTGTTTGTTTTCTTTAACATCTTTTTTTTCTTCTTCGTGCGGGTCGCCATGTTTGAACCGGAAGCGCGTATTTCGAATTCGTGCTTTCGCGAAAAGGCTAGCTGCCGATCGTCTCCCGGAGAGGCAGACAGATTCAGTGTTGTTATAGTAGGTCGGTTGCGAAAATCGCGGCACTCCTGGCGTGGTGGGTAGGATTGAACGGAGCTCTGGTTTGTGCGTTGTGACTCGCTGCGTATTAATCCACTGGTCAATCAGTCAATGAATAAAGTATAAGCAATAATTTTATTATTAAAAAAACAAAAGACATGCACGCGAAAGCAGTACAAGGTACCCTTATGACAAACAATTGAAGACAAACAGAATGCGGTAAAGCAGAAACGAGTGACGTAACAAAATGCTGGCATATGAAAACATGGATCGACTCGCGTTGGAAGTCTTTATTCGATTTATTTATTTTCATTTCACCTACATCGCCGTAGGGCATTGCGTAGGGAAGGTACTCATGGGTAATAACGTTACGCGCTAGGTTAAACGTAAATGCCGAACATTTCACTTGATACCCAGTTTGTACAGCATTCTCTGTCAGAGAAATAGAGAGGTCCAGGGAAAAAAAATTGCTGCCAGAAGCTGTGTATATACCCGAAGAACAGCAGCCCCGATGTAAAGGGGAGTGCCTCCTAGGTATCGTCCTGTTGTAACGCAAAACTTGCTGAAAAATTTCAGTCGTCGGTGGTATACCTAAATGCCCGAGGCCAGTGAGCGCACGCTCGAGAAACCGTTCAAGTCTGCACAGCCTCGAGTTACCGGCAGGGTAGCTAGAGACAGGGCGTCGTAAGTGTGCCACCGTTACCGCCAAGTCGTCCTGATTTTATAGCAGATCGCAGCTGGGTAACACGACAGACCGCTGAATTGGCGAAACTGAATACAGCAGCTTTGAGAACATGGTTTCTTGCTTGGAACCTTATCCGAACCCGTGCCGTGTTTGCTGCTTGGCTTTGCATTGCACTACAACTCCCCCAGACACGACGCTAAGTGGAGACGAATGGTCGATATTCTGAAGAACACCGTCCATGTATGGCACACGTCTTCTGCCGGCGCTACGCGCTTGTGCCTGGTAGGGGGACCAGAGAATAATGTATTCGTCGTCTGACCAGGGTGCTCTCTTTCTTGTTGACTCAAGCCGACAGGGAACGGACATTAGGAGCATTTATATCGACGAAGACCTTGAAGAGAGAGGCGCTCGCCTCTCCACCCCACTGCGTGTACGTCGTGATGTACCGTCGGTAAGTCGCCGACGCGACGCACCCGTAGGATGAGCAGCGCGGCGCTCCGGCACCTTATTGCATCATTGTGCCCCCGATTTCCAGGGAAACGCCCGTATTGCCCACGCCCTCCCTTCGCCAAAGATAACTAGGATATAAGATAGTACTGTTCGCTCGTTCATTAGCTTCATCGCTCGCTCGCTCACTATAATTCACTATATTGTTGCTTACACAAAACACTTTAGTTCTGAAAGCTCCGGGTAGCGCGCGGCGATATACTCGGATGTAGTTCACATTTTGCCCGACTGCATTCAAGTGTTGCGGCAAAATCAACAGCCAGAGTGACAGATTCGGGAGGGACTGTAAGCAATCGCAAATTTTCGCTTGCACTAGGACCATGCCGAGAAAATGAGGACCTTCTAAGCCGGGGATACATTTAGTGCAGGGCCTTCATGTAAGTATAGACATTTGCTGGAAATACTGAGGAATTTCATGAAGTGATCGACCCGTGTTGGTGGTTCATGTTTCACCTTTTCGTAGAAGTCATTGTTTACGCGTGCTGCACTGTCTTACATGTAACTCCGTTATCTTTTTCTTTTGTTTCTGTATATTTAAATCGAGATCACCGTTTTACATATAATCAAATTAGATTACGCGAACGCGCACTGCCTCCAACTAGCTATTGCTGGAAGTTAGGTTAGTTGGTATTGACTTTACCATTTCTGATGTCCATCGCCTTTAAGTCAACCTCCCTAATCGAGACGAACTCGCAGAGAGTCATGGTACATTACTGAAAAGCTTTAGCATTTTCGGTATGTGCAACGAGTATGGGCCAATTTCTAGCAACCACACAACAGTACACCGACATACTGAAGTGCTTGCCCTCGCCCCATTTTAGCCACAAGGCACGCTTTCGTGTTTGATTGGCGCTCTTGCAGAAAACAGACAAAAACATTTAAACTTTAAGCGATTCGTATTTGCGGCCCTAACGATAGATTACACCAACAGGGATATACAACACATTTGATTCCTTCAATAATAGTTGCGTGTTTGAGGGTTTTCCATGGGCCCATGGTTTTTAACCATGCGCCCGTGGAAAACTTTCACCTTTGAAAAAGGCTGGTCTCTAGCCGAAACGTCAGAATAACCACTAAATAATATGTTTGTAACTGTGACTTTCTGATCGTATATTTATCCCGATAGCCAGAAAGAATTTTTTTCGATATATATATATATATATATATATATATATATATATATATATATATATATATATATATATATATATATATATATATATATATACACGCGCACAAAGCACAACGGACCGGCGTTATGAAGTGGCCACTGCTGGGAATGCTGCCACTTCCGGTCTGCTCCTTCACCGTGCAATCAGCGGGACTTCTCCAGCGCGCTCGCTATCCTCGAGGGGCCACCGTCGTTTTCGGCGGCGGGGCAGTCGCCCGCACCGTGGTAGTACATGGCTGTTTCAGTTTCCAGCCTAGCGGCGCACCTCTGCTCCCCAAGAGATAGCTGCAACGGCAATGCGGGTCAGCGAACCTTGTGAGGCGCTGCCCTGTCCCGCCTTTCCGGTCGCTGCTGATCCCGCTGTGCTTTCTCATTTTCCCTGATTTGCCCTTCCATCCTGATTCGCTCCGCGCTCTCACGCAGCGGCGGACGTGAGCCCTTCGTTTAGCGTGCGTGAGCTGCCCAGCGCCTCTGGCACCATTGTTTATACCGGGTGACTGTCCGGACGGTATATATGAGACAACGGCCGCTCTTAATTACTTGAGGCCGCCGCAAATGCAAGTTTTATCGCCGACTTCTTGCGGTCGCTCAGCGAAGAGCGCGTCACCCACGGCTTTACCATTAGGAAAATGAACATACACCTCGTCGCTCGCTCGCTCGCTCGCTCGGCCACTCACTCACTCACTCACTCACTCACTCACTCACTCACTCACTCACTCACTCACTCACTCACTCACTCACTCACTCACTCACTCACTCACTCACTCAAAACGATAAATTTCCCGCACGCCTGTAAGTACTACCTTGTAGCACTTGGATACACCTTTCGTTTAATATGTATGGACACGTGCTCATAATACGACGAACTATAAGACATAAAATGAGTTAAGTCACGTGCCCTCCTTGAAATACAGCATGTTTTTCCGTGCCCACCTTCGTCGCTCCCACCGAGTTACACACCCGCACGTGAGAACGCGGACACACGGCCAAAAATCCTGAAGCAGTTCGTATTAGATTTTAGGACCAGGACAAGCGCGATATCGCGACGATAAATTTCATGAGGCTGACCCGCTAACGGCTCCTAAAAATTGTCTTGTAATATGATTCGGAAGCGTGAGAAACATCGCCGTCACATTGGGTCACGCATATCCAGATCTCCTTGTGACAATGGTTCAACACTGGGGTGACGCACTGTCGTGAGGCAGACAATCTAAATGTTTTAGAGGGGGCCAATCCAATTAGTATACCTCTTAAGCGTACTTTCTTGGTGAAGCATACATACGCTATTCAGTTCAAATATTCTACTGAGGCTCCTGTTATCGGCATTCACTCGCTCATTATCAACGCTAAAAGCATGGTGTCATCTGGGAGCGCGAGCGTGCGGTCACACAGCCGCCACTCGCGGAGCGAGAGGTATACATGAGAGTGCGAGCGGAATGCCGCATCGCAGTTCGCTTGGAAATGGGGACGTATACGACACGCGCTTCGGAGCATTTTTCCGCTTCGTTCCTGGCGCTCATCGAGAGCTCTCGCAAGCGCACTTCATAATTTGTATAAGGAGAAGCGTATTCGGCGCCGTCGCTAGAGTTTGTATATACCATTGACAATACCGCGGAAATGACACTGGAACAAATATGCACTAAGTGTGGCTTGAATGTTTTCGATGTCGGTAACAAGTACGGCAAATGGCAGTTCCGCTAAATCTAACAACACTTAATAAAAAAGAACGAAAATATCCGCGCATCTGCACTAAGTGACGAGTGGGCGAAGCACTGGGGATCGTTCTTATTGTAAATCACGTGTAACATTGCCCACTCGCGCATGTAAATGAGTGACAACGCGTGTGTACAGTATATACAATGTTTTATTTGTCATAACTCGTATATCGTGTTGAGTTCTGGATTCCGTTTTCCCTTCATTATCACAGCTTTGTGGTCCGCGAAATGTAGGGCCAATTATTTTTCCATCGGATCTAGCCTGAAGTTGGCAAAGACAAGGTCTATGCACGTTCCCATGGTGGTGTCGGTTGTTACGAGTTGATACGATATGCATCGTAGAGCGTATCGAGACGTCATATACTGCACAAGCCAGTCGTTGTCCGTGATGTCTACGTTGAAGTCTCCGACAAGTACGAAGGGGTTGTTCTTGTACTTTGTTGCGTAATCGCGCAGGGCTATATCGATGTACTTTTCTACGTTGCCTCGGGAGAGATTCGGGGCCAAGTGCACTGTCATGACGACGGTTCCGTCGGGTAGCTTTATTGCAGCGTTTTTGCCGTTGTGAGACTGGCTCGTTATTGGCAGGTAGAGATTCACCGCGGTCTGTGGCAATTTCAGGTACTTACATCCCCATACCACACACCGATCGCTCTGCTTCTTTTGTGCAGACAACGGGGAAGAATCGATTGATGTGCGGTCTTTTCGCGTTCTACGTTTCCGTAAAGCAAACGACGTCTACTTTCGTTGGCATGGGATTTCTTTCGACGTCGTCTGCGTGGGCATTGAGGGAGCGAGCGTTCAGCAAGACCAGGGTAAACTCTGTGCTGGGATCTTGAAAGGCTCTGAGGCTCCTGTCGAGGAAATCACTCTTGAACCGCGCATAGGCGCCTCCCATCTCTGGTAGGCAACGCTTCTGGCGTTTACTCGCCGCTTCCCGAGCTCTCGCCTCCGGTGTAGCAACTTGTTGTCGACGTAGACGTTGAGCCGCTGCTTCTCGAGCTCTCAACTCCGGGTCCGCTTGGCGTGTTTGCCGTTGAGCCGCCGCATGCCGCGCCCTCGCCTTCGGAGTACACCAGCTTGTCGTCGGCGTTGCAGTTTTGCCGCTGCTTCCCGCGCCCTCACCTCCAGGCTAGCAGCTTGTTGTCGGCGACGGCGTTGCTTTTCGCGGGCGAGAGCGCGTTCACATTCGTTTTCATCCATGGCAGAAAGAGAAAGCGCTTATATACGCATTTCCACCGCAGCGTCCTTTCGTGTATTTTCACTGCAGTGTACTTGTGCTGTCATGTCACTTAAGTGTCGGTTTCAGTTGTGATTTTACAAGATGCTATGCCTGGATATCGTACTGGGAACTGGGTTCCTCTACATATACCCTGCATATACACCGTCTGACTGCGCTGCATCCAGGATGGACCCAGATGGGCCAACACCCACACACTCATGTTGTTCTGTATTAATTTGCCTGGGCCCAGAACAAGCAGTATTGCTAAGGACCCAGATGCCGTGACGGACGGACAACGTGGACGGACAAGCCTGGCCCCTAAGGTGCTTCGCCCCTAAAGGAAAGAAAAGTCAGGATCTTTTCTGCACGCATCACTTGCATGAGACCACAAATAGTCGCCATATGCGAAGCTAGCGAATTGATAGATCATGGCCCGAAAGCATTTAGTTCACAACTTCAGAGGTATTTGTGAGTGACAAGTTGCGACAGGAAAAAGAAAGTACCTACCGAATCTTAATGCTATGCCAAGAAACTATTAACAGAGAAAATCGAATTTATAGCAGCACTTCATAACGTACGTTTACTCTCAAATCCCCACACACATGGCACAATAAAGGTTACTAAACGTCGCAGTTATTCAAAAAACGGAAATTCGTATATGTGACCATTACAAAAACGATGAGAATCGTTAATGAAGAAGTCATCAGAAACTGCAATCATTGAACGCAGTGGCATCTATTACAGAGACGACAGAGGCTGGGACGTGGTTTCCGTTCCTCATGTTTTTTCGGAACTAACAAGCTGAGTTTCATGTTGGTGCGACATGAGGGCACATCTCACTTAAACTGAAGGTCGCCACGAATATAACGCATGGTGAGAGCAAAGAAGGAATGACACGTAATATGAATTAAAACGACCAATGTTTGTAAAACAAACAAACAAACAAACAAACAAATGAATGAACGAACGAACGAACGAACGAACGAACGAACGAAAATAACAACGTAGGAGTGAGGTCTTGCTCTGCTGCAATGGGTTAGACTGATTACGACTTCCTCTCATTTCACTTCGCTGCAGCGAAAAGAAATTGTTGGATGATATAACCCGATTGATGACACTATCAGTTGCTTCGGTGTAAACAACCTCGGCAGCATACGGTAGTTTGGATTGGGCAACTAGTCATTTTCATAAGAGCACTTTAAGATTAGCGGGCGCAACGAACAAGTTCTAGCTTAAGCCAAAATAAGTCTTATTGTTACTGATTACATAGTTAGCATTAGTCTCCCAAGAAAGATTTTCGAAGATAATAGTGCCGAGCACTTGAAGGATCTACTTGCGTCAAGTGGGCGTTATTCAGAGAGAACATGCAAGGCTCATTGTTATTAGCAATGCGAAAATCAATCAAAAAAGACACTCCGCAGTTTACATTCAGTGCAAGAATCACATTAAATAGAAACACTATTTAGGTGTGCAGCACAGGACGGTTACAGTAATTCAAAATTTCACGACATATAACGCGATAGTTTGCAAAAGAAAAGGATTTACTGACAATGGTATATTGGTTGGGAAAGTATTATGTTATGTAGTACTGTTGAATCTTACATCTAAAGGCAGAACAGTGTAATAGCTCTCAACGAAAAGCTGAAACCCGCACACGCTCGGTGCTCGTCTTTCAAGCACACGTGTTACTGCCACGCATCAACGATGGATAAAGTAAAAGTTTCCTCACGTTTCAGTTTCAGACTCGGAAGCGGGCATTATGAGCTGCGGCAGAAAAAAAAGAACAAGCAAAAGAACTTGAAACTACTGCTTGATTTAAAGCGGGGGCCATGTGCACATTCTGAAGTAAACTGAATCACCGTGGAAGCTTAGAGGCTATGACATTGCACTGCTGTGTGCAAAGACATTGCACTGCTGTGTTCATTTCCCCGCGGTGATTCCCACATTCCAAAGAACAAAAAGATGGGAGGGGAATGTAAAAAAATACGGTTGTGTGTTTAGGTTTAGGTGTGCGTTCAAGCAGCGCACAGGTGGTTCAAGTTAATCATATATGGTATCCCAGCACTACGTGCCTCGTAATTATATTGCGGTTATAGCACACAAAGGTAAAAGCTTTAAATTTTTAGCAGCTATCGTAAATCCACGATTCTGGCATGTGAACGACCAGTACAAGTTTCCTGATACATAGTAACATGCACAACCACGGGGATCATGAAAGTGCATTAAGTGAACGCAGCATAGGTATAAGACGACTAGGAAAGAGCCGGTGGAGGCAGTGTTAGTGCGAATCAAGGGGGAAAGAGAGCTATAGAGGAGGTAGCAAATGAAATTGTAGACCTAAACCAAGAGGAGTGGCTCGCAGGGAAGCCGCCTTAAGAAGCACGTAGGGCTGGATAAATGGAGTTTCGAAAACTCGTCGGACAGCTCCGTAACACGCGTGTTAGGCCTACTTAACGATCGCAATTTCGAGCACTCTTAGGCACGCATACGCGGGCCAGACATTCTCGCGAGGCGATCGCATAATTGCTGGTGTATATCATAGTTCCATCCTTTCCTGCAATGCGTTGGGTCGCTCTATTCACGCTCTATTCACGCACGATATAGAAAATTCTCTACACTCTGTGCTGCCGAGGGACATAAATAAGAGAGTTTAAATGTACGAGAAAGATAAGCTGAGAAAGCTGGGCTTTAGATCGGCATTTCTCAATTTGGCTGCCAGCTGCGCCAGTAAACAAGGATCAAAGTAAGAGCAAGACGGCTGGCGCCGACATGATTAGGTATGCACTATGTGCTTACCTAATGATAATTAAAGCACGAAAAGGGAGTTTTGTTGCAGCAAAAGAGAGAGAGAGCGAGACAGAGAGACAGACTGGGAGTAAATTCCACAAATACCACGACAATCGTTTTCCAACGAAGGCTGTCATAGTTGCACTCTCGGTAAAACCAACCTACGAATACGAAAAGCATGTCGCCTGGAAACGGTCGGTCTACGTGCAATTTATTGCGTCCTCGCTCTGTTAAGTACGGTTCGTTTCACTGCAGAACTTAATCCGAAATGCACGGCTTGTACCACGCTCGCGAACGCTATGTGTATGGAGTGAAATGAGAATAAAAGGAGGGCTGAGGGGGGCTCCCATTACCATTACCGTTGTGTTCTATAAAAAGCAGGGAAGAATATGCCGCACTTTCCTTCTCCACACTGTTTGAGTACTGCTCCCTCGGAGCAAATGTAGGTCACGTTGGGTATCTCTAAAAGCTCGGCTATTTATTCATTCTTGTAGCTAACGTAGGGCCAACACACAGACACAGAAAAAAGAAAAGAAAAATGTTTTCCTTAATAAAGTAAATTTTTCGTGCCTTTGCTACTAATGAGCTCGCTGTTTCTGTGGGTTAATGCTCCTTGTTACGACCCGATATAGTGTAAGCAGTCTTTCAACTTTGAGAGTTCTAACGAGCAGGGAATGCTATGTGTGTATAGTGGGTGGTATGTGTGTGTGTACTGTACAGGGTTCTCCCCGGAACTTTTCGAGCGGTGAACACGACGAGAAAGAGCATCTTTTAAAAATTTAAATGGGAGAAAACATGGGAAGGTAGGCTACGATAGAGCCGTTAGAGGGGGTGTCTATATGTTCAGTTTAAAAGTGTAACCTTTCAAAATTTTTGCTACAAGCAGTTTGACCGCCTAAATTCATACTCAAATACACATTGTATTGCGGCACCATCACATCGTGAAAAATCGTCATCAGCCTATTCCACTGCAGGGGGAAGGCCTGTCCCAACGATTTCTAATTTGTGTTGTCCCGAGGGAGTTGGTTCCAGTCTATGCTTTCGCATTTCTTAATTTCATCCTTCTACCCAATTGTTTGCCTTCCTCTGCTGCGTTATGCCTCTCTTCGAATCCATTCTGTCGTTCTTATAGACTGTCCATCTGCTATCTTCCTTCCGCATTACATGTCCTGCCCAGATCTACTTTCTTTTAGTTGTTATAAGAATGTCAGCCACTTCTGTTTGTCCCCTGATTCATTCTGTTCGCTTTGGGAAGCTCCTAAACAAAAAATTAACGAGCGACTGACATTTCTGGTCGTGCATTTCCAGCAGCTACGATGCGCATCCGTCGCCTTCCATGAATGCGCGTCAATTCCGATATGAGATTCACACACAGAAAAGGGAAAGCAATGACGATCGCTTTGTAGCACTTGCAGTAGGTGTTGCCGATCTTTGAGGACACGAGGTCAAAACCGTCTTGGTCCGCTGGCAATTCGCGCGCAGAGTGAGTACTGCTGGTTCGCTATACGCGCGCATTTAAAATTTCATCCGGTACAGTCAGAGTGGGGGCGGGGCTGAAACGGCAGCTGGCGCAATGGGCACGAAGGCGGATGTCACTTCACCCCTCAAAACAGTAATAAATAAGACTGACAGTGACTCTGGCAAACGTCAAGGAAAACAATGGCGACAGCTCTATTTGCCGAGCCACCCACGTGTGCTTGTCCTTCCTCCTCCTCACGGAGAACCTCTTTAGTCACTCACGTACCAGGCGCACTTTTAGTCAGCCTGAGCCTAATATTTTCTTCCTTTAGTAAATATTGCGAAAGAGACAAAAAAAGAAAAAAAAAGAAAGAAGAAAGAAAACCGTGGTGGCTTCTGCGAAGCGCGCTCATCTGGCATCCCGGGAGGTTTAGGTTCTATTCGGACAAAAACTGCGTTCTCTAAAACATTATTTTACTTTGTCTTCTAAGAACCTTCCTGGGTAATATTACGTCACTCCGAGCAAGTTTTTTCTTTAAGCACAGATTCATCGCTCCTGTGACATTATTTGCATCGTTCGCGTCAGCGCTGACTACTGCGACTATACGCCGGATGTTTTCAACTCATGTGATATGGAATGCTCTCGCATTAGTGATAGTATCCGCCCCCCTGCCTTTCTCCCCACGGCCTCTTCCGTATGTGCCATATAGAATGGCACATAAGCGGGTATTATGTAATACATAACCTATAATATTTATGGTATATATCCACCGATTAACGGCTAAAAAGTTATTAAAAATTTCACGAGAACGCAATAAGCCTGCGTTAAACAGAAAAAGACAAACTAGTTGTTACAGCTGGCGATTTTCTAGTAGACATCGCACAAATAGACAAACAAGAGCACTTTGTGAGAGAAAACAAAATTTCAGGCTTCATTTCATCCTGCAAAAGCGGATGCACAGCAGAAACTGTTAGAAAAGCGCCACTACTGCATGTGACGCTCGACGACCACCGCACAATTGATGCTCGAACACCAACACTGCAAGCGCTGGCTTCGTACCCTTGTTTATAAAATGTAACGCGTGTTTCTTTTATGTGCGTCGTTACAGCACGTTTCTTCTGGTTCGGACCGTTTGTACATTGTGCACCGTTAAGAAGTCACGGCGTAACATCCAGTATATCGGTCTCACGTTTACTCAACGTATATTTCATAACCTCACACGGCTACAGCGCCTCTGCAGCTAACCGAACATTCGGATCTGGGGTGTGCGAATGGTTCGTACGAAGATGAGAGGCAAAGTGAATTCATTGATTGTTCCGCCACTGTAATTCACCCCGTGCGACGAATAGCATAAGGGGGCCCTGCCTGTCTTTGCATGTTTATTTCTCTCTTGCAGGTTCTTTGCACAGACATTCGAAAGCGCTGAAAGTATGTATGAAAAGGGATGAGTGATACAGAGAAATAAGCAGCAAAAAGAAGACAAGAAGAAGGGACGAAACACGCACTCGCGTTCAGGCGTAGGCGAGCAATGCACGCGTCCTTTGAGACCAGGCTTGACACCCGCAGGCGACGTGTTTGACGCGCGCTTATGAAAACCGCAGCCCCGCGGAGAAGAGCACGCGCGTGCGGTTGAAGTTACGTGTTTACACCAGGCTGCTGTGAGCAATTGTGTACGCTCGTCATTCGTTTCCTTAGCTGACAGCATCGCGCGCGTGCGCGCATCGGTTCGCGTCGGGAACGCTTCGCTGGTCACGTGATAAAGCCGATGCGACGTGCGCGAAGCGACGCGCCGCGCACGGCGGAAGCAAGCATAGGCGCTGAATGACAGGGAGCTAGCCGAGAAAAAAAAAATGATGAAAAAGACAGAAACTAAGCGATGTGCCAGTGTAACTTTTTGTTTATGTTCTTTATTTCCTCCGGCCTCGCACAACGCGGGGTCGATGAACTCTGGCGAGCTCTCCGTAGCACACCAGCATCCTTTGGTATGGCGCGAGCGGCGGCGAAGTTTGTAGCGAAAATTCGCTCTCTCAGCTGCTGCTGGTGGCGCGTGGAGTTGCCCGAGATATGACGGGAAGTCGCGTGGAAAGCTCGCTTCCTCGAGGACTCGAACGCTTTCAATCGAGCACTGGGGCGGCCCTCTTAATACTCTTCCCTCCGAGACACGGGTGTGACGACGCGCCGTTCCGCTATCGGTTTTAGGCATCTCGATTATTATTCGGAAGCCCGAGAGTCCCTATTGGAAACTTTCACTTTCAGTTAGCCTAGTCATTGCTATGCTTGTTGTTTTCCCTGCATTAACGAAAAAGAAGAAACGCTTTGCTAGCTGTGGGCTTTGAGGAGAAACGATGACACACGAACGGACGCGTCTCCAAGCGGCTACATCGTTGATGGGCGAAGCGACGGGGCCCGGCCACGTCTCACGCCCCTTCTTCCGAACGCTGCAGTGGAGTGGCAGCTTCATCTCGCCGTCTATACGTGTATGCCACGAACACGGACGGCAGCGCGGCGTGTGTTCGGGCAAGGCTGTCGGTACAACGACGTCATCGCCGAGCGCGGCGGGGCAGTAAATTGATCGTCAGCATATTGAACGACTCACACTATAAGGCGAGATGAACGCAATCGCCCACGTATCGTACATTACGCGCACACTGCCGCGTTGTAATGAGAGTTGCTTTTTAAGCTGAAGTTCAATTTACCGCCCTATCGCATTCGACCGATGGTTTTGCTGAGCGCATTATTTCCGGCTGCAAAGTAAGTCCCCGGTGATTTGCATTATTTCAAATTTATATTGAGCTGGAAACATTCGGCTGAGCAAGAAGCTTCAAGTCGCAACTTTCTCGCAGTATGGCTGGGAAATCACAGATGCCGAGTATGTTAAGTATTCACGCTTCCTTGCGCGACAGCACTGGAGGCAAGTCTAACGTCTAACTATATAGGTGAAAAACGTCGCCCCCCCCCCCCCCTCCACACACAAACACACACGTAAGCGTTCTTGACGGTTAGACGGCTGTCTTTACTAACGAAATGTCCAGCTTGAGGATTTATCACTCGAAATCAGGAAATTTTTGTAGAATAACAGCTTTTTCGTGCGAACGGAAACAACGTCACCTAAATGTGAAAAGATACCATTTGAAACGTAAACAGCAAGCGCTCCCATTCACAAAACCATCTTACGCGAAAAGTGTTCGTAAGTAAACATTTAACATGGCGCTGGACATGTCATATCCGCAATGCCCTGGATTTAACCTCAGAACTACTGGAAAAACGGACAGAAAGTTACTGAATTTATTCGGTATGAAGTAGCTCACTAATCATCATGGTGTTTCGATCAGTGACGCAGCGGTTACCTTTATTATGCATGTAGAGTAGCTTCGACTCCAAACGCGAGCGTATGTTGAAATGAACCTAGGATTTATTGCACGAGTTGAACTGCAGCATTTCGAGATCAGTTAGCGCCTTGAAGTGTTCAGAAAGTGTGCCTTAGTGTTAAGCATTGGAGCTATTTAATAAAAGAAAAAGAGAATTAAAGTTACCATTCATCGCATGCTGTCTCTGCCATACGGGATTCGGGTTAAAATTTCAGTATCATGCTGTAGCAAGAACGAAAATTCAGTTCCTGTGCTTTTACGTTCCAAAAGCGCGATGCATTCATGAGGCACCCGCCGTAGAGGAAGACTATGGAATAATTTCGAAAAAAAAACGGGGTGTCTCAACATAACAAGAAAAAGACAATATTTGTGGCTATTTCGCAGAGGTAATCACAAAAACATAACGCACAAACGCTAGGCGCATGCATTGCGCTTCGCTTTCCTCGTCTCTTACTGATCACACCCATTGTCCAAATATCATATCAGTTATTAATATTCAATTGTTTGCTTGACAAATATCCTTGTTTGGAGGTATACAAAACGAGCCTGCAACATAAAGCTCCTCGTATGTGGAAAGGATGACGCGTCCACTCCAAAGATACATATATAACCGACAAGTCGCTACGAGTACTGAGCACCAAGGCGTGAGCGGCGCAAGAACGTTCCGATTTGCAACGCGCTCTTGGTGAAAGAGGAATCCGAAGAAGGAGACGGGGAGGAACTGAGATGCAGTATTCGATCACTGCCGCGACCAAGCAACAAAAAGTAACAACGTCCGACGGGAAGACGCGCGTTCTTCCGCTGTGTCGAGTTATTCAAATTCGCCGAGGCGCGTAAAGGGCGCGAGAAGCGGCAAGTCGTCGTCGTCCTTGTCACGCGAAAATTCCCTGTAATTTAGCGTCTTTTTGTTTTCTTTTCGCCGTTCGATAGCATTCTTTTTTTCCCGCAAGCCTCCATTTTCGCCGCCCGTTAAACCAAGCAAATTCAGACATACGAACTTTCCAGCGACCCACAATTGCAGTTACGCGTGTCTCGCACGGTTTTCGGATGTAGACACGATACGATAGTTGTATGCTAAAGACGAAAAAAATGAAAAATAAATGTTGTGAAGACGCCCCACTACCACCTCTCGTATGCTTGTTTCGGACCCGGAAGCTGTTTGAGTGGCACATGTAGGGCATCATCGGAATTGAAATTATACTTATCATGTCGACTGTCGACTCTATGCACAAATCGTCTGCCGTCATTAAATTTTTGTTTTCTTTATATATTTTAATTCAAAATAGCAAATCGCTCCGCGGGAAACACGGAAATCACACAGCGAAACGGAAAATGTAACGCATACGAATTATGAGCTCTCGTTCAATGGCGCTGTATTTTACTCCCTGCTATAAATGCAGGAAATTCACTTCGCCTTATGCACTATTGTTGCTCGATTTTTAATACTGGGTACATTCTGCCCAGTATAGCAAATGCGATACGATAAATATTTTCAAGGGCAAGAGGGCACTACGTTGTTCTGGTCACCATTTGCAGTGTGTGAACCGAGTCACTTCTACCGCCAAGTACTTGGGCAATAAAGCGCTATAGTATACAATTTGCTGTTCTTTCAACTTTTTTGTTGTTGTTTTCTACTCTTTTGTTATACCCGAACAGATTTAATTCTATATTTCTTCGAACAGTTATCTTGTCTGAGTACCTTAGAAGCTGTTCACTTCGGAAGAAGTACAACAGGACAACCGGCGTGGATATCCCCCCCCCCCTCCCCTATCTTCTTCCCAACCTTCTCAAATACAAGATGAAAAAGACATGATGATAGGTTACTTATTTATCTTTCATTTTCTTATAGCGCGGATCAAATAGGCGGTGTCGTATGTCACCAAGATTTCGTGTGTGCCCTCGATAACGGGGTTTTAAAGTTCCGCGTGTCGGCAATATTCTTCAATAAAAAAATTGGTTTGGAAGGAACTAATGTCCTTGGTCGTGCCATCGGCGGATCAAGAGTCTACTTTTTTGCTTCCTTCTTTGGTTACGGTATGAAAGCGAATAAGACGCTTTGTGATGGAGCCATCTAAGCTTTCCAAAGCGGACATAATCTCAGCGTACGCTTCTATAGGCAAGACTTTGCGGAGAAACTCGCATTGTAAAGATTTATTAAAATGTAGCCTGCGGCTGTTACTTGTCATACTTATTCGGCAGCCTTTATACAAGAATTACGCGAGGGATGTAACAAGTAAATGCATTACTCCCGCTTCTCGGTTTCTGTGCCATTCTGATTTTTTTTTTTCTGCTTCTAATTTAACGACAAACTGATATACCTGATGCCTTTTCTTTTACTTTAGGCACTTTCAGAGCGCTTCCGAACGTTGAAGAAAGATGCATCGTTTCGCCTTTTTTTAACAGTTTTCGAGAATACAGAGTGCAAAAAAGAAAGTGGGAAGATGGAGGAGGGAGGGGGGGGGGGTTGCGGGGCAAATTTTTAAGTATCCTCCTTCCTATTTATCTGTTAAATCACCAAACTTGGTCATGCACGTGATTAATTCTCTGTGCAGAGTACTACGTTACCCAAATTGCACGAGTTTCTTCGTACGTTGATTGCGGTCGGTGCGTCTGAGCTTCTTTTAGTAGAGCCCATTGCTTTCTTTCTCTCTGAGTCTTCTCTCTTTTTTAAGTTATTAAGAGGATGCTTAACACCGGGGCCATCTCGGATTTTCATATTCAAATACACGTAGAACGAAGGAATTCTTTTAGATGCTACTCGTTAATCTGAGTGATTCCACGGAAGGTGCATAACTAAGGCGCTCTTAAGCTGTATGCTTATTGACACGCGTGTTTGTTTTGGTTCGTCGACGGGGAGCGCCATTGTCATGTTCCTGTGACGCGCTGCGCAGGCCACGCTTATCTTGCATGACGCTGCGAGAATAGTATCGGACCGTTCTAGAAACTTTGCATGCCCGACGCACACATTTCAGTGCCTTCTATAGAATCTCAGTGAAATACCAGAACGCGCTATGACGTGTATAAAAAGCCGACGCATTTCGCTGCTATAGTCAGTTTTTCCATCAACTTACGAGTGACTGTTCATGACGCTATGGTCTTGCTGTGTGACTTGCTTTGCTGGGCATAGGTGGCAACGCCTTGAGTTCTGCGGCGTTTGTCATCATCACGACCACGTGGAAATATATGGGGCTCTCAAATGAACAACTTGTGTTTATGGCTTAAAACCTTTAAGGAAATTGCAATAATCTGGTGAGTGAAAAAAAGCACGAAGTTTACTAATGCTAATTATTCATCAAAAACAACAATTTACAAGTCTTCTAAGCGGCGTCTGTTAAGATATCTGAATGGAGACGAATACCGCGTAAGAATTTACAGGTGACGTAAAATTTTTACAATGCTTACGATGGCTTTACAAAAGCTATACCCCAAATTGGCGGCATGTTTTAGAGATGTTTATATAGCTAAGCGATGCTGTCGAATTTAAGTATGTTTTCAAGGGCAATTTACATAATTGATTACAATGATTATGCGATGGTGTCTATCGGGGCAAGGCGCCAACTCGGGCCAAAGGGTGTAATAATTGTGTGTGTCGAGCTGTCGATGACAGAAAAAAAAAGAAATTACTTAATCCATCTGTCATAGGAATTGGCATAACACGAAAGTGGCACGTGTATTCGCACAAGCAGTTGTATGTGATTGTAAATAGAGCAGGTCCTAGCTGCTCCGAGGTATGGGTGAAAGCCTGTTAAGTTGAGGCCCGCCTAGCTTCAGGAACGCGTGAGGCAGAATTAACAGTTTCACTCATTAACGCACGAAGGAAATTCCGCTTACCGCTGGCGTGATTCTCACTTTACCAAAGCATTTACTTGCGCAACATTCGCATGTCGATGTCGTTGCCTTTCAGTGGCGCTTTGAGCAGCACTTCTTTTATATTCGGAGCCATCACACGCGAAGCAGTTCGCAGCGCAGAAACATTGTTAGTGCATGTGAAACTGAACGTAGGTCTCTCTGCACTGCGCTGGCTATGGGTGTGACGCGCTAATCCGACAGAGCACTTCAAGAAAAGAAAAAAAAAAAGAAAGACAAAGCATGTGCATGTAAAAAGACTGCATCGTTATCGAATCAGAAAACGTACGCCGCGCTGCGTCGGAGCCTCCGATATAAGCTGAGACTACCGAAGTGCCAGACATGGCAGTAATGGAATTACATCTATTAAATTTCATTTTACTGTAATTAGTAATGTAATGAATTACTCTTAGAGACTGCTAATTTAGTAATTAATGAATTGCTTCAAGCGTGGATTTTCAGAAAAGGCACTCCTTGCTTTCACAGCTACGTTCGCCTAAAAGAGCGCATTTGCGTTTGCATAATAGGGGAAAAAACTGACAAAAGAGTGACCGTAGCTAAATAAAGCAGACATATTATTCTGAGTGCTAAAACCTCGAGTATAGAAACAAGGTAGTCCGGCAGAAAAGCCGCGTAGCGTCCCAACTCTACACGCCTTGTGCAACGTTACTTGAAGGCCACGGACATCGAAACTACAGACAAGAGGAGTCGATGACGGTTCCACGCTTTGCTGACTGTTGGACAGCTCAGAAACGTGATGCAGCGGTTTAGAACGCATAATGGTGCTCACCCAAGAGATGGCCTTTCTTTAGACAGAACCACCACAGATTCTATAGTCGTTCTCCAGCCACTCATTCTTTAGTCAAGCAAGGTCTAGGAAGCCTCGAGCAGTGTTGGCGGCAACGCGTTACAAGTAACGGCGTTACCGGTAACGCGTTCGTTTTTCGGTAAATTAGTAATGTACTCGTTATTGTTTCGAACTGTAATGAGTAACGTGCTTACGTTAACGTTTTTCGGTAACGTGGGGTCTCACGTTAATCGTCGCTTATGGAGCTATCTATACTTGAATCTTTAGAAGACTGACCCGAAAGATTGGAAAAGTCGGGGAACAAATCGAAAACTCGCATTTCGTTCCCATGGTATGTACTGAAATTGGCGTGGGAAGTCACACATCCATGTCTAGCAAGACTGATAAATCACATTAACGTAACGTGCTCGTCAGCTATGTCACAATTAACGTTAATGAAGTCCCGTGTGGCCAATGCCAGCTCTTCCCCTGGAGAGGGATAAGAGCCGCGAATAAAATGAAACCCTTAGAAAAATGTGGAAATAGTTCTATTTGATGGCTGCCTAGAAATAAGGGGATCGGCTGGAGCTTAAAAAGGTTTAGTAAGTCCTGGTATTGCATTTATAATAGTTAACATTGATTATAATGCTCATTATTCACCGGTGGTCAATGAGAGTGACCGTAGCTCTGCTGTATATAAAGCTCGTAAGGTGGTGTTTGGCAAGAGTGTAGATCCTGCGTCTGGACGCTTAAATTCATAACCGGTTGGACTCCAACCCGTAACCTTCTTAAAATACAGAGGGAGGAATCACCTTTGTGTGCGCGTAGCTCCGCTGGAAATGGAGATAGAAAGATGCCGTTAAATACTCAAGAAGGCCGTATGTTTAAACGTAGCCTGCAGTCTCACAGGCGAACGTTAAGGAGAAATACAGTTTCTAGCAGCGCAGCAGTCTAAAGTCGAGGCTGTCTCCTCGTGCGTAGGATCATCTGTCGCTCAATAGGGAAAAGATAACCTACACATGCGCTGGGTCCACTACACTGATGCATAGTGGTGGTATTGCGAAGCCCTACGTGCGGTATTTCCGTGCACACTTCTTTCATCTCCTGCGCTCACCCGCTCTTTCCCTCAACCAACTGCTACGTGATGGTGATTATGCGAAGCCCATTGGGGGATGAACTTTATGCCTAAAGGTTGCCAGTTCTATCGAAGTTGCAGGTTCGATCCCCGCAGCCACGACTTCATTTCCGTAGCGCGAAATGCAACGAAAGAAAGAAAGGAACAAAGGAACAAAAAAGTGCTCGCATGGATGGTGAAGGATCATATACGCGGCAGTAGATAATGATGAATGGTGAAGTATAAACGACATAACGAGTGAACGAGCAGCGAATAAAGAGCTGATAAAGGACATAACGTCTCGGTATTGTACGAATGCGTGCCTAACATAAATGACAGATCATGGCATCCACAGCCCTACACCCTTGTCAGCTACGTAAATGCACGCCGTTAGTCGTAGCTTTCGACTGAAACGTAGACGTAACAAGCACACAAACACCCGCAGCCTACCAAGTGCTAGGAGGCGTCTAACCTGGGCCCCCGAGGTGCAAAGCAAGTGCGCTACCACTGGCCACTTGTCCAGCGCTGCACATGTAGTAATTCTACCCGCAGTTGTGATGCTGGTGCCTGTGTAACCGCAGCTGCGATTATATGTGGTACGCTCTAACATACCAAAGTAATAAACAAAACACATGTTCTGCTGTCACTCGGCCTGCTCTTGTCTCACTTTGCTCGTACCCATAGGACTACTACAACGAATGACGCTTATGAGACGCACATCAGCGCATCGTGGCGCGCATTTTCTTTGACAAAACAGGTGTCTGTGCAGCGCACTAACGTGAGTGTCAACGTTACGTCGTACCATTTGCTGCCATTCAGTAGCCACAACGCTGTCGACGTTTCTGGTTAGCATACGTTCAGCATACATCCACTTATGCACTTTGCACGATGACGTTGATCCCACTCTTAACATTTGGCTCGCTGGAAAAGAATTAGGCAATTTACTCACCGACTGCGTCGCATGACACCGATTACAACAATACGTGGGATATGCCGTATTTTTTCGGCAACCGTAACGTGTTACGTTTTTGTTATAAGTAACCGGGGAGAAGGGGGTGGGGCGTAGCACGTTCGTTTTTCTTTTTTGTAGTGTAACGAGTAACGTATATAGTTACTCTTTCGATAACTCCTACAATAGTGGCCTCGAGATATGTTAGAGAGATGCGTCATCAGGACAGGGACAAGTTGTCGCTGCGACGCTTTAGCAGCAACTTTTAACGTAAATAAGGTGCACGTAGCTTAATGCATGAGTGATGAAGTACTGACAACTTCACGCTTTTTTCATTGATTTTCGAAAGTAATCGTAACGTAATGTCTCTAAATTCAGCGATAGGTAATCTGTAATCTAATTTAATTACATTTTAAACAATTCTAGAAAAGTAATTCGTAATATATTTTAATTACTTTTAGCAGTAATTTTGCCACCCCTGCTAAACGCTCACTGTCGCCGCTCGTGAGTGTCATGGTGGAGTACTTCGCTTCACCGCTCCCGAACGACGGCACCATGGCACCACAGAAGCCAACCTAAAGTCCATCGGCTTTGGGTGAACGTAGGGTACCCCGATTTTCCGGCCTCTCCATACACGGGGCAGCAGGGGAGGAAGACAACGAGGCAAGAGGCGTTATTAAAAGATATAGGGCGCACTTGTGCCGCTTTGTTGGTGTTGGTGGAGCAGTGGCTGCACTGGCTAGAGCGCCCGGCACCTCTTACCGCTGACCGAAAATCTGTGGGCCTGATTCGCGGAATAAGCAGGCTGGTTAAGCTTTCTACCTTTGCCTTGTTCGTGAGTATTCTTGCCGACGTCGCTTCCGTGATGATAATGGTATCAGTTAAATCTTAGTGGAGTCAGGCATAAAATGCGTTGGTGTTAAAATGGCCTGGCAAGAGATGTGTGGCATATACTTTACACGTAAGGGCCGGGAAGCATGTGCTTTACGTGTAACTCCCGCAAGCTGCAGTAATGTATAAGAAGCTCTGCTGCGTATCGATGAAGTGAACTACATGCAATAATTTAGCGCTGTTTGATAAATAAAAACGTAGTTGGAGTTATCACAAGCTTAGCTGAAATTTCGTATACACACTGCTGTCTAAAGTGGAGTTTGCTGACGATATAATAAATGAGGAGGATTTATGCGCTGAGATTCCGTGTGGTGACATGCCAGCAACACCTGGAGTACATTCTGCGTCTGGGTGCGGTTAACTGACAGGTGGACTAAAATTAAGGAGGCAACACTGTGTTGCATGACCAATTATAAGTCGACTAATTATGTCCCAATTACAATTCCCAATTATAATTATAAGTCCTAATTATAAGTCGATTATAAGTTGCTTCAGTATGTCGAGTTTGCAGAATTCTGATATTCTCATTGGAGCTGAGAACAATGGGAACAGCGAACTTCGCAGTTTTAAACAACTGCTGTGAAAAATAAATCGTCTACCTAATTCAGTAATCTTAATGATTAATTGCAGCGCGAATGGACGAAGACGAAGAAGGCACACGAATGAACAGGAGAGGCGCTGACTTTCAACATGAACCAACTAGCCGCTTCTCAGATTCTTCAGTAATTCTCCTTCTGCAGTGACTATAAGTTACTGCTGTTTTTTTTTTTTTGAACGCAAGAAACCTCATCGAGTCCGGTGTAGTGGTTGGCGAGGAAAAAGAATTTCTGCTTTCCAACGTACACCCGTCCGCACGAAGTTTCCGAGCTCAACCTTCCTCGACTTCGTTTCAGCTCTGGTACGAGCGACAAACGGCCCTGTTAGCAAAATCGGAGACATTTGACGATGGACATTCTTAAAGGTGTTTGTGCTCTCTTCCTCACTCGCATTGTTCGCGAGCATTAGCAAAATCGCGAAAGAATGGAAGATGGATGAATACTTTGGTGCCAACTACAGACGCAACATGGACAATAAATAGGCACCCACACAAACCTGAGAATTACGTGTCAGCTATATACAAATAGTAGAAACACGGCATTGAGCCAACGTGCATGCCGTATGGCGTCGCGGGTGGGACGGCCGTATTGCAACATTATGGACCGCTTGCGAATGCAAACTGCACCGCTGACGCGACGGCTCCGTACTGCCAACTTAACGTGGTCTTACCACGCATCAGCAAGAAGACAGGCGAAAGTATGGTCGTCTTGTAAAATACGCAGATAGCACTGAACCGCCACTGGATTTATGTGTAGTTGTGGTTGCGTACGGGCTGGTTGGGTCGTATACATGTAAAGAAGCGGGAAGAACCACCGTCAGGCCGTTTTGTGTTTTACTTTGTTCAGCGCAACTTGAATTATTGAGGCTTGCAAACGCAGGCCGCACTTTGCGTGGCGGTGTTATTGCAAGTGCGCGAGGGGTTAGCGCCTTGCATAATGGCTGCCGTTTTTATTTTTACTGTTGTTGGCAGTTTTATTCCTATTCTGAGCGTGACTTGCTCAACAGGTAAAGAGACAAAGAAGAGGGGAGTGCTAACTTGTTCACTTTCCTGACTCTATTGTCTGTCTGCTGATGTTATCCTTACAGCCTACGCGGGCATAGCAAACTTGTTAACACGCTATGACGAATGCTTCAGTCGGAGCGGCGAAAGTCATTCACGCAAGCACAGATACGTTTGTAAAAGATTAAACGTGGTCATTATCTAATAGAAAATAAACCATCATTAAAACCAATAGAGGCAGTGCTTGAAGGCAATTACTTACATTTGCAGATTGTCCTAGCAGAGAAACACAACCGAAACATGCCCCGCCACGGTGGTCTAGTGGCTATGGTACTCGGCTGCTGATCCGAGGGTGGCGGGATCGAATCCCGGCCGCGGCGGCTGCATTTCGATGGAGGCGAAATGTTGAGGCCCGTGTGCTGTGCGATGTCAGTGCACGTTAAAGAACCCCGGGTGGTCGAAATTTCCGGAGCCCTCCCCTACGGCGTCTCTCATAATCAGAGGTGGTTTTGGGACGTTAAACCCCACAAAACACAACCGAAATATATCAATCTGGGATGCAATTCGAACATGTGACCAACATGGTCTAAGGGATAATGTGGTGCAAAGAATTATTTTCACCTTTTCAATTCCGGCATGACAATGATAAAGAGCATGAAAGAACGTAAATCGCAGCTTACGTCGACACCATCGCCTAAGCGCTCTCATTCCCGTCTTCCTTTGACACTTTCCGCCCGAAGAAGATGTCCTATATTTTCGTGACACAAACAGAGCAACTAAATTCCGAATCTTTTGCAATTTCTCATTGTCTAGCTTTTATTTAGGGTCTCAAACTGTCGAGGTATATTAAGAAATATGTCTAATATTGCTGTTTGACAGTAATGCTTCAGTGGATATAGGAAAAGTCATCATATTTCGACGTAGAAAGTCCAACGGTTTCCCAGCTACAGCTGCAGCAAAATCAGCTTGTCTCTGCTACCTTTGCAGCGATCTGAAATAAATGCCTATTAATTTATAATTGGATATTTCTTCTAAAGGTGTGCCATATGGCAGATTACATAAGTTTAACCTCTTTTGCCATTTTACGCGACACCACCTGATTCTGTAAAATCCTTATTGGAGGACAGCCGCAACGCCCAGACCTTTGGTTTCCCTCTCTTTTACCCAATATTTGGAAAATTAACGCATTTGAGACTGTATACAGTTAGTTATATGATTCTGGTAATAAATGAAATAACAGTGTTCCCAACGCAGATCCTTGCGGCACATCGGATGTGACACTCGCGAGATAGACTTCCACTAGTCAGTGTTGTACACGTTCCTCCAAAACAGGAACGAAAGCTCGTTCCTCGTTCCTTCCCAATTTTGTAACGAGTTCCCGTTACAAGTTCCTTTAATCAGAAAGGAACGCGTTCCAGTTACATTTCGGAAATTGGAACGTGTTGTTACATTTACGTTACATTTGATTTTTAAGATTCAAAATAGTCTCGGAAAATTGTGAGGTGAAATTAAGTGACTTAAACACTTTAAATTCACTTCGAGCTACGTACATTGCGCGAACTTGAACCTTACCGGCAGGAGATTATCTGGAGATAAAAAAATATGAAAATAAATGCTTCTAGACATACTTTCAGGGAGCACCGAACGTAGTCACGACATGTTCACAGCGAGTTTGACTAGTCTATTACGAGTGCAACACATAATGGGTCTTCCAGTGAGCAGTCAGAATAGTGCTCCTCAGGTGTGAAAATAGAAAGCCACTCACATTCACCAATGCATGTGAGTAGCAAGCCCGCATTTAACACCAAAAGCTATAAATACTGTAGACCTGTCTATTTACATTGGCATATAATAGCTTGGGCTTCACCCGTGCCTATAAATACTGGAGCTAGATTTCCAGATATGTCGTCATCATTTCCTGCCCTAAACTTCTTCCCTCAATATATGTAGCCTTTTTAGTGGTTTAGTAGTCTAATTGGGAGTTCTGAATATATTATTTTGCTTAGTTCTCACAATTTTGAAGCATTTGTGATACTGTTATTTCGCTGTTATTTATGGTGGTGCGCAGAGTGTGTCGGTGGGAAGAATTGAGACTGCATGATCAGCTGATGAGCTTACCAACGACTTATACAACGTGGGAATTTTTTTTTTCTGATGGCGTCCTAAAGAGTACGCTTTGTCTATTCAATTTGTACAGCAGCCCCACTCTTCATGCAATGGCGAAATGACTGATATGTGGGGAATAAATAAATAAATAAATAAATAAATAAATAAATAAATAAATAAATCGCCTCGCGTGCATCATTTTGTCGGACACCAACCAATAAATGATGTCTGCAAGCAAAAATTACGTATGTCACGCATGAAAGGTTCGCAGCAGCATGAACAGCACAACCCAAGTAGCAAAAACTTGCGCACGCGCTACTGAGCGTGGCTCTAGTTCCTATGAGATCAAGACATAGTAGAAATACCTAATGTGAACAAGAAAGTAACAAATTGACCGATTTACACTTAGAACGCAAAGCTGTGTTTTCGTTATGCGAATAGGAAAGAACATTAAATAAACCATACCTGCACGTGCTTCTTTAAGTTTCTCGCCGATCTTTTCGACACTCCACTTGTATTGTTTGATGGAGCACAAGTCATACATTGGGCTAAACACAGGAGTGCGATGCTGTATTCACTCGGTTGACACATCGTGGGTAGCCATGGTCAGGGAGCAATCTATAATTCCACATCGGCACTCATTGCAACAGAATCTAGATGGCACAGGAGGCAAGGCGGTGTTCCGTGATTTTCGAATGCCAAGTGAAAGATCTCTACAGTGTGTCCAGCCTTCAGAACGACCCTTCCTTGCTGTTCAGACTGGCTCAAATAAAGCGAAAGACTGCTACCCCTCCCTACATCGTTGGTGCCGTCGCGAGCGCCTTCCTGCGCTCCTGCTGGCGCCTGAGAGTTGTTTCGCCCTAACTACGGCCCTTTCGTCGACCCCTTTCGTCACAGCAGGAGGGCCAAGTTTTCCCGTTTTCGGCGGACGTGGTCGCCCCATCGGCAGAGGCCAGCAGCGTGTCGAGTAGAGTACGCCGCGTTGGAACGGTCGCTTGATACACGACTTTCGGAGAATCCTACAATCCCCCACTCAAGCAAGCCGGGAGCGTCCGTGGAAACACAGCAGCGATGTCTTCTCAGCGGTCTTCAGTTGGACGTTTGAAAAGAGACCGCGCTGCCCTTTTGTTAACAGGCCCCAGACGACTCGGTCGTGCTGGCTGGCCCTGTAGTTTTGTTCTCCAAACTCTCGTGGTTTACGTTCCCGGCTGCTTGTATCACTAGCTCGCAAACAGGTACGTTGATCGAGACCCTGCCTGCCTGCTAGCCACGTCACGTTATCTTGACTTCACAACAGGGTGCAACTATAGCCTCCGCAGTGTAACATTTGCCGCTGTTCGTCTGCTTCGCCTAGCGGTCTCCCGCGTAAAAAATGCCATTGACGCCGAGGCCCACACGTGTGAGCCGTAACCGCATTCTCAGAACTTATGCACTGAGCAAAGCGCTCGTTGACAGTGTCTTAGTTCGAAGGGAGCCTTGGCGGCGGGATCTGAAGGGACGAAAGGAATTTCGTTCGCGGCTGGCTGCGGTTCGGTCTGCGTTGCCGTAGACAGCCAGAAACTTTTCGTCCAGCCACAGGGTGCGGCTACCGTAAGGGAGTAATGAAATACACGTGCGGTGTGCCTATATACACTGGCGAAAGAGAAGTTTCGCCCTCGTCGAAGCCTCGAGGAAGAAGAGAAGAGGAATGGCGTTTTGCGTGTGGTTTTCTTTTGAGTGAAGGAGTCTGCTAACAGGGAAGCGGTGACTCGAGGCCCGGCCTCGAGTTGCATGTGGGTTGCAGCCCGGCCTACCCGCCTTGCATGTGGAACGACTGTGGAACGTTTACAGAAGGAACGTCGTTCCCTCTGCCGTTACTTTTAAATGTAACGCGTTACCGTTACAGTTCCACCAACCTTTAAAGTAACGGTGGCGTTCCTTCGTTCCTCCAAAAAGAAACTAGTTCCAGGAACGCCGTTCCTTGGAACGACGTTCCGTACAACACTGCCACTAATAATGACCAACCGCTATCGTGAAGTGAGTACGATATTATCCAAGAAATAATCCGCGCATTTATAATGCAAGCTGCAAGTTTTTCAGTTTAATAAACATGGGGTGCAGTGTCAAATGCCCCTTGCAATTCCCCCCGCTTCCTTATTCTTCCCTCCAAAAAAAAAAAAAGCCCAATACACAAAGAGCCAAGTACCCAGGATTTCTGATAAGCCGTTTGTATAGGCATGGTAGTTGTGTAATGCAGGAAATGTCTTTGTGAAGCTCAGGCTGAGCTGCAATGTTCGTTTATGTTCGCTACAACAGCAGTATATGCGTATGCTCTAGCACCGAGCAGGAGGCACACGTCAAGGACAATGGCCAACAATTCCCTACATCACCGTGGGCGCCCCACTTGTAGATCGGCAAAATGCTCCTGACTTTAGACTCACCCGAAAAACAGGAATGTTCTAGAGAGCTTCCGCTATCACCCATATTATTCTGAATACGCCTCTTCTCGTCTAGAAAATTTTCATAAATTATCTTTGTATATGGTGCGACTATGCTGCACGTAGTTAAAGTCTGTTCTAGAACGTGTGAGGACCACAATCCTTGGACTCATTCCCTAGCGATAACACTTCAATATCATGTGCGGATAAGCTAATTTTATCCATCTCGACTACATCGATTCAGGCTTCCTGTCTGTTCCCATGGGTTCATATAATTGGAATGAACAGAGAACTGAAATTGAAAAAAAAAAGTTTTCGGGTTTGGCAGTGTTTTCATGTATGCAGCGCCACTGAAAACCACCACCGATTGAACAGCTAGCTCATGCTTTCCATTTAATTCGCTTCGAACATATTTCGAGTTTTTGCTTTAATCTAGAGCGTACAGAACCGGAATAACAATAATTCCCATTGGCCTTGCTTTCATTCAGTGCATCTTCGTGATTTGCTTGGCGAAGTTCACAAACAGCACTCCGTTTAGTACCGATTAAAACGCTCATTCTCTTGTCGATGATGAGTACTTCAGTCAATCGCAGGGAATGGCCGATAGAAATTTTCGGCTTGTTCGTATCGACATAATTTGTTTACGGGATTAGCAGAGCTGGTTACGGCAGCGCCAAAACTGGTAGCGATACCTTGCGGCCTTTTGCCTAACTACAATATACTTGAATTTTTTTTCAGTCGCGTGATCTCGTCAAAAGTATATAATTAAAGTACTCCGAGTTATTATCTCCTGGCCAGTGTTTTACAGGTGCAGTTAAAGCAACCTGCAAGCTGCTGCGTTATTAATTTCACTGGTTATACTCGGCAACAGTTGGCGATCAAGTAGAAATAATAATAAATCATAACAAAACGAGGCCTCATTGGACGGGAACTTTCCATCCCGCGTCCTCTAGCTTCACAAGCAAACACCTAGCCGCTAGGCTACCACGACGAGTGGCGATCACGTATAGTGCTCCTGTAAGTCGTAATACGTGAATTTAAACTCTGCGGACAAACTGAAATTTTGTATTCTGTCCACTTTATACCGTAGGAGCGTCAAACTGAAGGGCCACGCGATTCCCAGAGAGAACCGGTTAGCCGAATACATTTGTTGTGGCCCGCGTGCATTTTCCGGCGCATTCTCCTGCGGCAGCATGCTTGATTGATGGATTCATTTTTTTTAGCATGCCTCCCGAATGCGAAGCACTGCATTTTTCGTACAGCAATTTTCTGCATTCTTTTGACCTGCTTCTGACAGGCAGTTGTTAGCACGAATACCTATAGAGCTTTTGAGCAATGAGATTGCGTGTTCCGATGGGATTTACAAAAGCAAACATACCGCGAAGTTTGTGAGTAAAACCATTGTGAACAGGTCGCTCCGCTTCTGTAATTGCTAAATTCAACCGAGAAACCGCTCAACAATTCATATGAGCTGACGTGGGCTTCGCGCTTTTCGCAATGGAGACGGAAACGCGAAACCAACCGAGCCGTATTTGGCACTGTAACCACGTCGACGAAATTTCGGCGCTTCGGCGACACCGAAGCTTCCGGGTATTTTTTTTTTTCCTTTGATCTCTCTTGTCCATTTTTCTGGTTTCATATGTGCTGTACACATAAAGACGGCCACTCTCCAGATTCGTTCACCAAGTTTCAGAAAAAAAAAAAATGCTGCTCCCCGTCTATTTCAAGTGAAATGAAAACATGTTCGCGCGCGTGTACCGACAGCCTCATAGAGAAAGGAAGACCACTAGAAAAAAAGAAAAGTACGTGTTTTACCATCTCCCAAAGAGGAAAGAAACCCGCAGACCAAGATTAAACAAGACCGCCGTCTAATTCGGAGAACACGGTCGGGAGAAAATTTCGCGATCTTTGTTCAAGGTTGGCTCTCGCAACGCCCGTCACTCAATGCTAGGCACTCTTTGTGAGCAAATACTTCGGAGCACCTCCGCATGGTCGCCCCACTCTCGCAAGGAGCTCCACACGCGTCCATCTGCACTCGAGTGGCCGACAGGGTCCAAAGTGAAAGCAGAGGCGCACGAGCCACTTAACGGGTCTCCGTGATCCAAGGCGGGATCGAAGGGCTCTACATACTGGGGAGGCCGCGCGGGCCCTTGACGATTGCAATCTACAGAAATAGACGTTTGCACAGAATGCTGTCGCGCACGGGTGAACAGGCAGAAGTCTGTCTCGACGCGAGAAGATCCTTCCGCAGCGGTGGTGGTAGGCTTAGCCGAAGGTCAGCCACGGTGAGGAAGATGCGTTGAAGGACACGCACGTGTGTATGCCAACTCGGTCGACGCGTACTCGAAGAATGAGAAGTAGTGTAGTGCTTGCCCAGCTAGAGGAACATGAATGGAGAAGCGCCTAACGTTCGTAGATTCATCGTTCTCCAGAAATTGGGACGAAATAGGAATAAAGCGGAACTTTCGAAGGATGTTTACAATAATTAGAAATTATTCCTCCCACTACATCCATGAAGCTTTTCAGCGTTCAAAACAATGATACAATAATGTACGGCATTGAGCGTTCACGCGAAAGAAGGCGAACGCCCGTGTTCACCGCGTCTCTAAGCGTTTGGACGTGGCCGTAGATGGAAGGCGTATTAACATTTCATTGAATGCAAAAGAATGTCTTGCAGATTGACGGCGTCAGAGTCACTGAATGCGGTGATCACAAAGCCATTTCCAAAAGTAATCTAAAAGGCGCATGTTCTTTCTCTTTTCCTTCATTTCCCTGTAATCCACCAGCCTTCGCTCAATGCACAATACTGTCCGACGTTGTTCGATTCACTTCTATTCTCACAATTCGGATTCGTTCTTCTTGCATATCCACAACCAATTCCGTCAACTTTTTATTTTTGTTGACTTGATTGCCCTGTTGGGGCGTCCATTCTTGAGGAGTGACCAAGAATGTCCACATATTTGCCAATGGTATAAGCATAGAGCCAACAAGACATGGACCAGGACCATTGGCATATATATATATATATATATATATATATAAAGTTCTTTCTGGCTATCGGGATAAATATACGATCAGAAAGTCACAGTGACAAACAGATTATTTAGGATTTATTCTGACGTTTCGGCTGGAGACTTCAAAGATGAAAGTTTTTCATGGGCGCATGGTTTTTAAGCACACTTCACGAACATGCATAATGGGGGGTGGAAAGGGGAGAGCTCACAAAAAGGGGGTTTGGGGATACAGAGGTGTGTCCAAGAAGCAAAGGCCAGTGCAAGATGACGTCTGCGTCTGTACGGTGCCTCCATAATACCGAACGGTGGGCCGAGGTCGTCTGCAGCAGATTGTAAGCCCCGTTAGCAGACACTCGCGTTGCCGTCAACCTAGTCTATGCTGCTGAGAACCCCCGCAGTGCAGCGCAGAACCGCTGAAGCGAAATGTCGTTGTTGTGTGCGGAGTACAAAGAGCGGGAGGGGGGGGGGGGAAGGTGGGGGGAAACAGGTTGCTCGGTGCGCGACCGGCACCAGTACAGTGCAAACGATCGTCACCGATTGGTTTCACGAAAAATGGAGGATAGAAAAAGGAACGCGGAGCATACGCGAACAACCCTGAATGGTTTGGTCCATGAAGGACAGTGATCTTGGTACGCGAAACCAACAGGTAAACATTAGATTGGCATCTGCTCACGGACTATCGGAAGAAGATGAATGCGGGCGTGGTGACGTGTGTGCTCAGCAGCACTGCAATACATGGCACCAGCGAGACACAACTTGTTAACGCCCCGCCACGTGACTCGATGTAATTCCATGCCTCTGCTATCTACTTAACTACGAAGTGAAGTAAGGTAGGATCGACTCCGTAAAGTGAGCCTTGATGAACGAGCGCTAGTAGAATAGGCAAAAATCCAGATAATATATAGGGTGGTATTACACAATGCTTAACATGAGCACTCATTCGACACGGCGATGGGGGATCTAACACAAACTGTATTAAGGCAGGGCGAGTTTGAGGTATTATGGCGGAAAAATGCAAAGCGAAAACGGGTTTGGTCGCGCAGTCAGTTTGGATGCTTGTTAAAGACACCTGGTGGTGAAATTACTCGGCAGCCCTTCACTCCCGGTAGAGCCCTCAGATGAGTGAATCAGATGTAAATAATAATGGATTAATTATTACACAGCCAGCTACACGCAGTAGGAAATGTGAGATCCGCTATCAGCCATCGCTGTACCACCCCAAGAAAATTTACATCCAGGTTCCATCCAACTGCATATTCTCAGTTCCACGACGCGTCGCGTCGGGGACTGGGGATACGGATGTGGTAAGCCATTTCCAAAAGTAATCTAAAAGGCGCATGTTCTTTCTCTTTTCCTTCATTTCCCTGTAATCCACCAGCCTTCGCTCAATGCACAATACTGTCCGACGTTGTTCGATTCACTTCTATTCTCACAATTCGGATTCGTTCTTCTTGCATATCCACAACCAATTCCGTCAACTTTTATTTTTGTTGACTTGATTGCCCTGTTGGGGCGTCCATTCTTGAGGAGTGACCAAGAATGTCCACATATTTGCCAATGGTATAAGCATAGAGCCAACAAGACATGGACCAGGACCATTGGCATATATATATATATATATATATATATATAAAGTTCTTTCTGGCTATCGGGATAAATATACGATCAGAAAGTCACAGTGACAAACAGATTATTTAGGATTTATTCTGACGTTTCGGCTGGAGACTTCAAAGATGAAAGTTTTTCATGGGCGCATGGTTTTTAAGCACACTTCACGAACATGCATAATGGGGGGTGGAAAGGGGAGAGCTCACAAAAAGGGGGGTTTGGGATACAGAGGTGTGTCCAAGAAGCAAAGGCCAGTGCAAGATGACGTCTGCGTCTGTACGGTGCCTCCATAATACCGAACGGGTGGGCCGAGGTCGTCTGGCAGCAGATTGTAAGCCCTCGTTAGCAGACACTCGCGTTGCCGTCACCTTAGTCTATGCTGCTGGAACCCCCGCAGTGCAGCGCAGAACCGCTGAAGCGAAATGTCGTTGTTGTGTGCGGAGTACAAAGAAGCGGGAGGGGGGGGGGGAAAGGGGGGGGGGAAACAGGTTGCTCGGTGCGCGACCGGCACCAGTACAGTGCAAACGATCGTCACCGAGTTGAGTTTCACGAAAAATGGAGGATAGAAAAAGGAACGCGGAGCATACGCGAACAACCCTGAATGGTTTGGTCCATGAAGGACATGTGATCTTGGTACGCGAAACCAACAGGTAAACATTAGATTGGCATCTGCTCACGAGACTATCGGAAGAAATGACGGGCGTGGTGACGTGTGTGCTCAGCAGCACTGCAATACATGGCACCAGCGAGACACAACATTGTTAACGCCCCGCCACGTGACTCGATGTAATTCCATGCCTCTGCTATATACTTAGACTACGAAGTGAAGTAAGGCAGGATCGACTCAGTAAAGTGAGCCTTGATGAACGAGCGCTAGTAGAATAGGCAAAAATCCAGATAATATATAGGGTGGTAATTACACAATGCTTAACATGACACTCATTTCGACACGGCGATGGGGGATCTACACAACACTTTATTAAGGCAGGGCGAGTTTGAAGGTATTATGGCGGAAAAATGCAAAGCGAAAACCGGTTTGGTCGCGCAGTCAGTTTGGGTGCTTGTTAAAGAACACCTGGTGGTGAAAATTACTCGGCAGCCCTTCACTCCCGGTAGAGCCTCATGATGATATCAGTGTAATAATAATTGTATTATTATTACACAGCCAGCTACAACGCAGTAGGAAATGTGAGATCCGCTAGCAGCCATCGCTGTACCACCCCAAGAAACTTTACATCCAGGTTCCATCCAACTGCATATCCTCAGTTCCACGACGCGTCGCGTCGTGGGACTGGGGATACGGATGTGGTAAGCCGTCACTTAGTCGGGCAACTTTCCACTGCTCTTCCAAGTTCCTCTCTAGCTGTCTCTCTGTCCCTATCCCCATCTCCGTTACAGCACAATGCGTTTGAAGTGTGCCTGACGAGAGACAGTCGCTATGCTGTGCAATTTTAATTTTTTCCCACTCTTCCCTCTAAGTACTAAAGAATGGGACTGAGGATGAGAGCGTTTATGTTATAGTTGATTTTGCCATGCAGACGTGCGCTCGTGTCACTGGTTTTACGTCAAGAATTTGAACGGCCTGGAAAATTTTGCAAATGTTCTTATGCCACTCCACCGTCAAACGCAGCTTTTAGGTAGGAGCAGCAAACACTAAATTCCCAAAATGCAAGTGCTTATATTAACAGAGACAAATTGTTGTTCGAGCGGAAATAAGCTATCCTGATTTTTTTTTACAATGGTTACAAAGCTGGACGTACCGTCTATTTGTGGAGCTTACATATATTTTTTACAGGTTATAGCAAAGTACAGTGTGGCTTACTGCTCACTGTACAGGGGATTCTTCAGTACTTAGAGGGAAGAGTGGGAAAAAGAAAAAATTGCACAGCATAGTGGCTGTCTCTAGTTGGGCACACTTCAAACGAATTGTGCTGTGACGGAGATGGGGATAGGGACAGGGAGACAGCTAGAGAGGAACTTAGAAGACCAGTGGAAAGTTTCCCGACTAAGTGACGGCTTACCATCAAAGACACCACTTACACACAATGCTCACGGCCGGCCACAAGTGGTGCCGGTCGTGTCCCGCGGAATGTTTCAGGTTTCATTTGCCAACAGATTTGCCGGAATGCCATCGCTTCATTTTACAGCGTGAGCTGTTATTATTTTTGTTCACTTCATATCGCCCGATTCATAAATGATCCTCCAGAGAGGGTTGTGCTGGTTCACAGAGAGGTACCCGTCGAACCAATCGACGAACGCACTTTTTTCTGGACGGCACAAGCGCGAAGGGTATCTTACAAAGAGCACAAAGCGTCCCCCTCCATACATAAAGCAGATTTCTATTATAGCTGCCGCGCACTGCACGCTTTTACCTAGCCGTTACATGTTCTGAGACGCGACGGAAGAAACTGCATCTAAACACTTGGCGCGTAAACGGAAGTGAGACGGTATTGACAGAACTTTTGTGGGCTCACTGAATCGTCACGTTCCTGGAGGACGTCCACAAAAAGCCTGAAAACAGTAAGGTACTTCTCGCGTGCTTGTGTATATAGCCCCCTGTATTGCTTTTAGTCGTTGTGTGGTAGAGACATTGATGGTGTCGCTTCTCTCTTTCGTTGCATCTTTTTATTTTAACGTCTATCTCTCTCTCTCTTGTTGTTGAAGTGCCGAACATTAAGGAACGGATTGACGGCGAGTTTCTACCGTAGTTCCTCATGTAATATAAAAACTAGCCCACAGAAGAACACGGTATTACCTTTTTTTATTAGATCTCTAAACTTCTTCAATGCTATGATATATATGGTTAATTTCATATGTCCACTATATACGGGCTTCCGCAATACATATCCGTGGGTGTTCATCGCATGTGGCGACTGTGAAGCTATGTGTTATTAGAGCCACAAACTCTTATGAGGCTCTGAAATGCGTGCATTGCTCGAGAAAAGAGGCGCTGCCAGAGGCGAGTCTCTACCGTTTTCCGCAGTGGGGATATGATCCCTTATTCGATCAGCTTTGCATCTGGGGCCGCCACATAGATGCTGAGAAGAAAAGCACGTAACCAAGATGCCCGAAAAATGAAAAGAGAGGACACCCACCTAAGGAGGCACGGGTATTCTATGAGTAGGTATTCATTCCGATTAGAAAGTCCATCCTCGACCGGAATTTCACAGGCTGCATCATTTAATAAAGGGAACGCTTTTTTTAATTAGTTCTTTTCTGAAAGTCAAGGCGCGTTTCGTAGAAGGGTTTGCAAAGACGCCATATAACCGATGATTATCCGAAGTAAACGCATCCTCTTTATACTTTATAGGCCCTAGATCTTCATATCGAAAGCTGTGATTTCGCTCTGTGAGGACTGCACGCAAATACCGACTAACCATGAGCAAGTGTTTGTTTCCGCAAAGCGCCCTGCACCAGGCCACGTGGCATACTTCGGCCACGTACCGAATGTTAAGTGCCCAATTGGGAGCAGTGTACTGCAAGAATTTTTCAAATTGCTCCATTATTAGACGAGATAAACATGTTGAAAGCGGCGCGAATCCACAACTTCAGGAGGCGTGAGGCACTGCTAATGTGACACTCTTGCCACTTGCCGATACCGCGGTGCGATGCGTGTGCTGTGGTGCTCGCAGCACCTCGTCCCCTCCGAGGAGGCAGCCGCCGGAAGTGTCGGCTCCTGATTGGCTCAAGCAGGCCACCGCGCGCTCTCAAGAAGTGTCTAGTGTCACTGCGAGTAATGTCACGCGTGCACCATACGGACCCTATAGGACGTGACGTCATCGTGTTCACCATGGACGGGGCGCTCTCTTACTGAGGTCACGCTGGGTTTTGACGTGCCCTGCGACCGCACCTTTTAGATGCGAAGCAGCTCTTTGACTAGCCTGTGTAACGCTGTCCCTCCGTCCGTACGAACGCGCCGCAACGCGCTCCCCTCGCCGCAGGTGTTGGAGCGGTGCCAAGTAGGTCACGCCGCAGCTGCGCGTTGACGTCACGCTCCCCTCGCAGTGCGCGCTGACGTCACTCTTTCCCTCGCCTGCCGCGCGCTCGCCGCAGCGTCCGCAGCTGCCGCCTGACGGAAATCTTCGATGAGCGCTTTCCCAGCTCGCAAGGAACGAGAACGCGCCCTCGCCCTCGAGAGACAACGCTGACGCAGCTCATCTGCTAGCGCCAAACCGATGCAAACGCGACACCTAGTCAAACCGATGCAAACGCGTTGTGCACCCCCCATGCTGCTTCGCATCGCCTCATGGTCCCCTTTAGCGGGAGATGGTGTAATTTTCTGCTCCGGTCAAGCGTGAATTTGGCTGAAAATTTCTCGAGGGAATGACGGTATGTTGTGCGTTCGTGTAGGGAAGTGCACATTTGCGTAGTATGCTAACCAAGCGCGGATGAGTCGGCCCAGTGGAGACGGGATTGAGCCTATCGTATGCCAGGGCTTTGCCAACATGTCCCTGGTGTGCGTACTGTTATCGGGTGCGTTACGTTGCTCGCCGCGTTATGGTCGGATAAATAAATACAGCGAGCTCTGCTTGAAGTCACTGGGTGGCGAGTATGTTGCGGTACTCGGCTGTGTCAAAGGTGAGCGCTGTCTGACTGTTCGAGAGATGTGCAAGTTTCCTTTCGGGTAGAGGTAACTACCAAATGTTTATCTCCTTCTTTTTAATGTCGTATGGTGTAATAGTTCGCTAAGTGTGAAAGTTTCTTTAATGATTACCAGTAACGCGGTGTGCCCGCACGGGACGCAAAGTGCTTTTGTATTCGATAATCGATGCAGTCGGTAGGCTTACCTACTGCTCGCTTCGCTGCACTGATGGCAGCCATATTGCATTGAATGGGGAGAAACGTTTCTCTATCGTGTATGGAGGAACGCTTCCCCGTTTAATAATGAACATACGAGACATCCCCATTTCTCCCTTAAAGGATCAAGTGTCATCCTCCTCTTTTTTTTTACAGTGTAAAACGGCAGTTCTCGCCGAGCTCTGAAGTTCACGGCAATGTTGGCGTTGCACCATCCACTAACGCTAACGCGATCATGCACTATACAGTAAGACTCTCCATAAAGACGCCTTCTTCGCATTGGTCCCCTTGAATCGGTGGTGAAACTGGTCAACTCCCTTCAACACAGATTCTTGCAGCCCTATTTCGCCACACCTTATACATACGTCTTGCTATACTGTTTGCGGCACATAAACAGTGCATGAGCGGCGGCACTTGAGGCATGTGTCTCTAACATCGGTGCTTTCAAAGCACTCCCCGTCCTCAAACTCCTTCTGACTGGTGTTTTACGACTTGCTTTGTGCTTCTAGGGTTTCCTCGTTGTTCCAAGATGTGTTGGTTCCGGCGGCGCGACTGTCGCTTTTTCTTTTACCTTTTTCCTCTTCCTTCTTCAGCTCAGAGCCATTTCGTGTGGAGTGAGCGGCCCACAACATAGCCGAAGTGTAAGGTGCTCGGGGTCAAAAAGAAAAAAGAGAAAGAGCGCGAAAGGAGAAGATTACAGATTTTTACGAGCTGTTCAACACAAGGATTTCGACGTTTCGAAACCAAGCTCTCCCGCACGTGGAGCTCGCGCTAGCTTTACGAGCTCGCGTTAGTCTCTGCCTCCTTGTGCGTTCCTCTTTACTGATTCATCCTACGATAGATGAAATCTCGCGCAGCATAGAAACGGGTAGCCTGACTCCGTTCACTTGCGCAACCTTTTGCGCACCGCGCACAGCGGATTGTAGCTGACTCGTTAAATGACGATATGAACTGTATCTTTGTGTGCGCCGTAGTTTATTTTTGTCCTCGATCCCCATCTTTTATTTGTGCTGTTCCGTTTTCATTGTGCTTATTGGACTCCCTTTGTGCTGAACACTGTCTCAGAAGGTATAGTGCGTTCACTGCTAAGACGGCAACTGATGGAAACACTTGACACAAGAAGCGCTAGATATAAGGTCTATAGGAAAGTTTAACCAGAGTCACCACGCTAGGTTCAGTACATTTGATTTCTCCCGTTAACCAGTTGGTCACGAGTGCGATCCTTGGTCACAGCTGCAGTACATCAGTGGTATCGCAATGCAAAGAAATGCTCACGTATATAGTCTCACTTCCTGCGCCTCAGAGGAGCCCAGTTGACTGAAATTGGCCCTTACACCTAAACTGCGCCCTCACCCATACTATATAAATTCTCGGCGAACCAGTGAACCTACGCTATAGCCTCATCAACAAGAGAATTTTAGGAGCTAAAGTCACTAAGCTTATCTTTCGTAAGTGCTGTTAGCCGTTGGTCAGATAATGCAGAGGTTTAGGGTTTGGTTCGCGTCAGCGGAAAACTTTTGCTATCCTTACCGGTACATTGCTGCACTTAAAAAAAAAGAAGAATTAAGGGCGAATAATTTTGCTTATAGTGTATTTGACTTCCATTTTATTGGTTCGATGTTGCTGTGACTATACAAAATAGGGCCCCTCGTTCTGCCACTGCCCCTTTCTTCTCGCTAAAGATGGACAATCCGCGGTGTCAATTTGCATTGCACCAACTCGCCGTACAAAAAACTCTTCGCGTTCAGTCACTTTCAAATAAAAGCTCTTTAGTAGGCTTTAAAGAAATGTTCTAAACATTTAGAGTTAAAGGAGAACAATGCAAACATTAGAGAAACAAGCTGTTGAAACACTCGTGTGCGTCTGCTTTTTCCAATGGTCTGTACTAAGGGATTAGCAGCTGTCAACAGCGCATATATACTGGCATTTTATCCGAATTCAAAAGGCTGTGGTCATAACTCCAGTTGCTCGGACACTTGTTCGAGTTGCGTGAAACTAGAGAGCACAGTTCTCAAAAGCCGATTGTAATATCCAAGGAGAGGGCGTCAGTGCTTCGTTGGCTAAGTAGGAGAAAGGTTGCGCTACAAGAATACCTGCAGTCAGTATGCCGCTCTTCTAGGTGCTGAGAGGAATTGTCGCGAAACCGTTTGTCTGTATGCAGCGCGAACGGAGAAGCAAACATTAAGCGCCCGATATAAACAGTGGCAGAGTGAGAAGATGACCGTAGGGGTGGCCAGGAAAGAGCTTTTATTTCAGCTAGCAATAATCATTACGCTAGAAAGAGAACAATTGTGTTGCGGCATTTTCGCAGAGCAGTGGTGGTTAAATGGTTGAACAACAGCCTCCAATACGGGACGTGTTCACAGTTCCATCCATCTTTCTAATGTGGAGAGAGGTACCCTGGTCTGGTGCGCACGGTGGTGTGTGTACTCCAAATTCAACTTAAACTTTACTTATTATTCTTGTACACACTACAAAAACGTCCTCCGACGCGAAAAGCAGCCTAAAGCAGCTTGACTAGGCCCGGAGGCATTGGACATGACAGCGCGATAACTGTTATAATTTCATTAGGTGTACTCTGCAAAGTAAAGGTGAAGGCAACATTATAAATGAATATATAGACGTTATAAACGAACGAAATACATTTTCAATTCTCTTTGAGGAAGTCGCCCTCTACCTTCCTCTCTCTTCTGTCTTTGTGTTTAACCTCCCTCCTACGATGCTGCGTCGTGCTGTTATTTGGTTGCAGAAATGAGAGTCTTTACCAACGCAAAACCACTGTCAAAATGAAGTTTCAGAGGAAAGCCATGATACGGAAGCTCTGTTTAAAGAAGCGTGCGGCCTGTTGCGTGCCTCGAAAACACCAGAATGTGGTTGAGCCCACCGCTTCCGTGACGCGACAATGAAGGCCGTACCTAGGAGGTTCAGAGAAAACGCTTGTGTCTGTACTACTGGATTTCTTAAGAACCATCTAACTCATTAGCAAATACTATCGGAGATAGCGTCATCAACAGCCATTTGGAGAGAGATAAAACTTTATTTCAACAGCCATTTGGATGAGTTATATCCGTTGGACACAACGAACTCTTATTTTATAATTTAGACCGTTAACACCATCCATCGCCGGGCGGAAATTTGTGGTTGTCCACGTTGACATCTTATTCTGTCTCCCAATAACACCAAGAAGCGCAAGATCTCCTCTGTATGGTCGCATTTATGGTGAAATTCGCCGTTAATTGTGCTGCCTTAACCACATCTGACAGTCGGTTTTCTTTTTCTCTTTTTTTTTGGTACTTTGCTTGTTAGAAACTGGGGTGGCGATGCCATTACTAGCGCCAACTCGAACGAGTTTCGTTACTACCAATGCATGTGTATATTCAGCACGCGAAACGGGCTTCACATGTTTTTTTTCTTTTTGCAATTAAACTACCGCGGTCAAATGGGCTTTACAGATAAAGGATTTCCAGGTGAGGAAAAAAGTCCTACGTCGATAGTACAACCCCGGAGCAAGGCCCCCCATCTGCGGCGGTTTCTGTGCCACTACTGTTTAGCGAGAATCGGGGAAGCCAAGTGACCCGGCTGGACCAAGCTCAGCGAGCCGCAAGAGCCCGTAGAGCCCTGGAACTATCACAAGCGGAATATACCATTCTTTTTCTCCCCTTCCCGCGAGATAATCATAAAGAACAAAAACCACACAAAACGCAGCTTACAAAGATGCTTGTGCGCTAGGAGATAGGAACCGTAAATATAGGAACCATTGAATGATAACGTAAGACACGCCTGTAGCCAATGTCGGCTATTGCGGGAAAGTCACAAAGAGAACAAATACTTGGGGATCGATACAGACGGCGTTAACAGATACTTATTCAGAGGACAAAAAGGTTAAAGCTTTTCGCTGATGACAGTAACCTGTGAGATCATGACGCCGCTAGTCCATATATATATGCATACAAAATAGGAAACTTTTCTGCAGCATAAATCTCGAGCTCATGGGCCGTGGCTCATCAAATTTTAAGGAACATTACGATGACTGCCTATGACCACAATGTCCGCGCCCGTAGCATTTTATATTTAAGTGAACATGGTAGTTTCGGCCGAACACTGGCTTTTCCCTGCAGACCGGTATCTTTCTAGTGAGGATGCGCCGAATTCATGCCGCCGAATACATAGACGCCGTTCTGTTTTCTCAAGTGTGACATAAAAGACATCATATCAAATGCGACGCTTCAAGAGCTTAGTTTTAGTTTGTTTTTTTTTGGAATTTCTCCAGCGTTGCACTCCAAAAGTGAAATCCCTTTCACGGTGGCGAACAAGCAGCAACCGGACATTTTACGGAGAAGTATATATAGGGCCTCAGGGTGAAGCGGAAGTGTGCGAAACTGCTGCGACCCACGTATGATCCAGTGCGCCTGGAGCGTAGCTCCCAAGTGCGTCATTTCTTTCGCGGAAAACAAAGAACCCGCGAAGACATGTGGTCTGCTCTTCGGTAATTCTGTGCAGTTTCGTAGAAAGCGCTATTCGGGCTTGACCAATTGGCTCACAAGACACTGATAGACAGTCCAGCCCAGCAGGTTGCGGGCCGTAGCTCTGTTTGATTCGCATCGTTACTTCATGTGGATAGGATTGAAACTTTGGGCGAGTTGCTTTGATTCATGGCGAACTTGAGCAAAGAGCGCATTTAAGGTGAGGGCACAAAGAACACTTGCACACGACATGGGAGTTGATTTTTAGATAAAAAAAAAAGCTCCGTTTCGGTAAGAACGCGGCACTCGAAATGCCGTGTTCTTACTGGCTGGCGCTTCGGTGAATCTTCGCAGCCATTGGTTTTCGTAAAGCTTTTCCGAAGGTTGTCAATCTTTCCCCGTAAGTTGAAGACATCTGCGCCCGCATTCACACAAGGACATAGCGCCATATGTTCACGCGGGAAAATACTTCACGCAGTATTGGCGCTGGACATACAATTAGTAGAGCCGGTTGGTTAATGAGAAAGAACGCTTGCGAAGTTTTTTGAATTCGGTCCCTGCATGTGCACTCCTGCAAGACGCGTGCCAGTGCCTTGACTATGGCCCTTAGAGCAAGAACCCTGATGTTGCAGTACAACTTTCACCTCGAGGCTTCACTACTCAGGCTAGCCGCTTCGACGTCCGGTGGTCGCCGGTGTTCTCAGAGTACAACTAGACCGCTCAACGCACATTCTTCCACTTCCTGACCTGAAATGATGATGCCGTTATCGCCAATGATCTAATAAATCGTCATCTATAGCCGCGCACTCATGTTGACATTCTCAGTGTGTGTGATAGTCCCCCCCCCCCCCCAAATTATTGTGCTTTATTGAGAATTTGATACTGTGTGTTGCTCAGGTATGTCTCATGTGTCTCACGGACTAACCACCCTGTTTGATGTTCATGATCTCTCTTTTAAGGTGTTTTTTTAACGCTTTGCAGAGCGGAACATGAAGTGTTGCCTGCATGAACTCCACATATGTGGCTGAGTACCGAATATTCGCCAGGCTGCTGTATTGCGTTACCCGAAATTATGCTGTAATATTTTTTAACCAATTTGTTGCTTCAGTTCCGGTTCGCTCTTCTACACACTCTTCTGTTTGTATGTATGCTCCTTAGTTCTTTTCATTTCCTTTTTTTTTTACTCAAGTACGATGCAACAAACCTATAAGCACTCCTTCTTATGGCCTGAAATCCAACCTGGCCGCATTTTAATAAATAAATAAAAAAAAGTAAATATGAAGACATTTTTGGAGGTAATAACTCGCATGTCTTCCTCTCAGGAACATGGCAGTGTTGTCATGACTTACGAAAAATCTGGGATTCTTCGCAAGATCAAATCTTTGAGACCGCTTAGCGCATACGCACCATGTCTTGGGTGCTTAGCGCGTGTACAACTCACTGTATTGACCTATTCTTTCACTCCATCCTCCATACACCAAGGGACCTATATCATACATCGTAATACGGAATACCGTTTCGTTTTGCGGCCTAAGCCACTTTACGTCCCCGTCTTTACACGTATAACCGATAGGACCTGGTCTGCTTAACTTTTTTTGCCGGTGCTTGTTTTATTTTTTGTTTTTCAGAGGCAACTTCCATGCTCAGCAGGTGGCATTTATTTAAACCAATTGCATCTGTGATGGCCACGCACGCGCAGGAACCTGAGAACCTAAGCAAAATGATAACTTCTTTAGAACAGCTCAAAACGTCATTCTTTAATGAAAGAGGAAGAGAGCGCGCGGGCGAGAGAAAATAACTTGTGCAGGGAGGTCAACCACGCATGTTGAGTCAAGATTTATTATCCTGAACTAAGGGAACGAAGACCAAAAGAAGAATAACTTATATGACAAATGCATGCATATGCACGCACACGCACTAAGAGTTCTAGCATGCAAAACGTGTGGGTTCTAAGTGAAAGTTGCCGTAGGAAAGCGCTGTCTCCTGTCCGTTTGGATCCTTTCGTCGTGGCACAGTATTAGGCGGGTGTTTTTCCCAGATTGCCCTCAGCGTTATCCATGGCGCTGCACTGTTTTATAAAGAACGAGCCGAAGGAGCGGCGGCCCTAGCACAGAAAGTTTTCGTTCTTTCTTTCTAAATGATAAGGGCTTTTTCTTTGCTTTTCATGGAGCCCGCATACCAGTTTCCTTGCTGTCGGTTTTCGAAGAGCGCTGGGCAGAGTTTCCGAGACGTCGAGCTCAGAGAGCTTTATTTTCGCCTGAGATACTTCCTCCTGGGTCCACTTGATGATTGCGTTGTCCCGGCCGTTTCTTCTCTTTGATTTTCGTGCTTTTCTTTGCGTAGATTATTACTACTTTTTGGCGACGTTGAAGATGGGGATCGTCAGCCAGGGAGAACTTACGCCAGGAAATAAGTGGCGGCTTGGTGGCTTAAAAGCATGGCGTTTCGGTATGGGGCCTGCAAGACAGACTTTTTTTTGTGGAAAAAGTATAAACTTATGGCATAGCCTATAATGCTTGTGCCGAGAGTGAAAACATCTGCACAGAATCTAGGCAAATGTTGTTTCAGCCTAGAACAATATCAGAGAGCTCCAAGATTTTGTTCATTAAATATCGATCCCTGACAGTTGCCAAAAGCTGGAGAAAATGTCTATAACACCAAAAATGTGAAGCCAGTTCCATGCTTGTTAAACCTGAGTAAACAACAAAGCTTGGGTCCTCTTGTGTCCCCCTTATGTTCATCTCGCGTTTATGTTGTGTTGCTCTATTCTTTTACAATGATTATGTGTTCTAACATGCAGCAAAAGGCTGAGGGCAAGGTTGTGGGTAGTGGATCGAGTGCAAGAGCGAGCCCACGTTTCCTGATCAGGACATGAGAGCTCTTTCTTTCATGTAACTCGCATAATCATGTAGCAGTGGGTCCTTTCTTTCTTTCTTTCTTTCTTTCTTTCTTTCTTTCTTTCTTTCTTTCTTTCTTTCTTTCTTTCTTTCTTTCTTTCTTCTTCTTCCCTCTTTCCTTTCCTTCATTCTGTGTTTCTTCCTTTCCTTTCTCTCTTTCTTTCCTTATTTTCCTTCTTTCATTCTTTCTTTCTTTCCTTCCTTCTGTCTTTGTTTCTTTCTTACGTTTCCTTTCTTTCTTTTTCTTTCTCTCTTCTTTCCTTCCTTTCTTTTTTGTTTCTTTCTCTTTTGCATTTCGCATAACCACTATAACGTAACAGCAGTCCGCTGAGACCAAGAGTGGGCAGTGGGTCGAAGGGAGGTGTGGGTCAGATTTTTCCCTTGCGTGACAGCCAACGGACACCATGGGAGGGACATTGCGGGCCTCGATAAACAGCTGCGCTGTTAAAACCAACCTGAAGGCGCATTATCGCAAGTGGTCAGCAAAGTATAAGACATTTACTTGGGAGTTGAGAGTTTTCCCAGCCGTGTAAATGGCGCTAAATATTCACATATATTATGAAAAAAAAAAGTCGCATTCGTGATCTGAAACGCGCACGAGCAATCCCGAATAGACTTTGGGTCGAAGTGATCCACGCTCTTCAAGAACAAAAACAACGCCGGCGAACTGTGTAGAAGTTGTCCTCGTTGACTCAACTAATGGCTCATACACCCATGAGAGGTAATTGACCACAGTAGTCAGACGTAGGGCATTGTGGCTGATAAAGCAGTCTTGCATGATTTGCGTTTGAATTGTGTTTATAAACATTGTACTCGCTAAGTAAAACCACAACATGCAATGTCTGTAACGGATCCTTAACTAGCCATATCGGCTACGGATCCGGATGTTCTCGCAGAAATATTTTGTAAATAATTTCAGTGAAATAAAAGCATTCTTCTATTCTTCTTCTTCTTCTTCTTTTCGCTGTATGCTCGAGTGGGCAGGACAGGCACAGAACTGAGAAACTGCAGTTGGACCTCCCCTTCTAGGGGATCCTGTAGTAGTCGCACGCCGCTCTCACGCAGGGACAGGAAGACTGTGGCTTTCCGCCCTCTCGCAGGCTCTCTGGACAGCCCGAAGTTGAACTGAAAGGTCGCCGCTTCTCAGGGCTTCCTCCCAGTTCCTCTTCATTACTGTACTCTGTGTCACGTAACGCAGGACATTGCCAGAGCATGTAGGCTAGTGAGCAGTAAGCCTCTCCGCAGTTCGGACAATGCGGTTCAATGTTGGGCGAGAAGTTACTAAACCTGCCTCTCGAAGGGAAAGACCCCGTTTGGAGCATCCCGAAGGCCGAGGACTGTGGTCGAGTGACTTTAGGGTAAGGAAGTGGAAAGACCCTCCGAGAGAGGTGATAATGAGTCACGATCTCGTGAAAAGTGAGGAGCGGGTCCCTGTAACTTCCGGCGACCCCGCCCACGAAATCGCCGGGACCGCCGCGGTAAGTGAAACCTCGCGCGCGGTCATGGGCAAACTCATTGGCGTTGGGAACATCGGGGTGTACGTTGGCCCCCATGTGGGCCGGGAACCATTTTATGGTGTGAAACCCGGCAGCCCTCTCGCTGCCGATGATAGCTGCTGCCTCCTGCGCGATCGAGCCCGAGGCGAAAGCTCTGGCAGCGGACCGCGAGTCCGTGAATACATTTGGACGCGATGGGTCATTTATTGCTACAGCAATTGCGATTTTCTCAGCAACCGTTGCCGAAAGCTTTCTAACCGAGGTAGCACATATGCGCTTGCCACTATGGTCGACTGAGACCACTGCAAAGCGATCAGAACGCCCGAACTGTGCTGCATCTACAAACGTAGCGAGGTCCGGGCTGTCTGCAACTGATTTCAATAAGGAACGGGCCCGAGCTATGCGGCGTCCTACATTGTACTGCGGGTGGACATTCCTGGGAAGTGGATCTACCACAAATGTACCTCTGATAGAAGACGGTAGAGTCGAAAATGACAGGACACTCGGACGCATGCCTGCATTGCACACTCAGGCAGCTCGCAGCGGATTTTTCACTGGGCAGCACCAACTCGCAACGACAGTCGTAGCGTGTGTTCACACTTACTGCAGACGGCCTAAATGGACAGCGAAACGGACAGCGGTTATCCTGGGTCCACTTCCAATTCTTACGAAGACAGCTACAGAAGCATTTTCGCGAAGAGAGTATCGAAGAGAAAAACTAGGGAGGCTCCATAACTGTCCAAGCAAGATGGCGGTTGAGCGTATTGCTTGGATCTCGCGGACCTGATTGTTTGCTCGCGAGCGGGCACTTCCTTACGCGTTTAGTTACGTTGAGTTTCCTCCCCTTCCTAAATTTGAACACGAAATCAGCAAAAAAATAATAATAATAACAGTGGTGCATGTTTCCCCTAGTTTTATTTTGTACACGTGAAGTGACCTGACGTCGCAGAGACATCGTCAAGGCGCATTCCATTACACGGACAGCTCGGGCTCGACGTCGTCTTCTGTCAGCGTATACTGTCTGCAATGCTGTCTTGAAGTGGAAGGCCACAGTAGTCTCGAAGAAGTCGCACGACAATTCCATGGAAGTGAGAGCGCGAAAACGAAAGGCAGTCATGGCTGAGATAGATGAGAATGATGGGGATTATTGATGTGATCGTAATTAGTATTCCAGTTGCGTATGTGAAGAGATGACACTGTACAATGTCTAAGATCGTCACTGAAAAATAGAAAACAATCGTAATTGAGTGCTTAAGGCAAAAAGTTTCGAATCCAGTCGAGTGCTTGCAAAATTTTGTTTCAACAACGGAGCTGTTCAAAATCAAGGCTGTACCGTGCATAGGACGATCTCGTACTTGTCACGCAGGAGTGTTCTAGAACGATGGACTGATGCCGGGGGCAGTCTCGGATGCGGAGCAGCGGCTTATAAGAAAAATCAAAGGGGAATTAAGTGAACCAAGTTATAATTAAAGTGAATAAAAGTGCATAAAGTGGACTAAGAAGTGACTTGACGTTAGGACCACTGCAACATGACTGTGATTGTGCGAAGGCCAATGTGCGATAACGAGTAGGAAAGGTTAAGCTCGAAGTTGCGGGTTCGATGCCCGCAGCCGCGGCTGGATTTCCGTAGTATGAACTGCGAAGAAAGAAAGAAAGAAAGAAAGAAAGAAAGAAAGAAAGAAAGAAAGAAAGAAAGAAAGAAAGAAAGAAAGAAAGAAAGAAAGAAAGAAAGAAAGAAAGAAGTGCTTAAGTGCATGAGTGAAGCATCAGCTACGGTCACCAGATAATGATGAAAGGTGGAGTACCTAGACACCGCCAGTTGATAAAGGACATAACGTTCTGGCGGGGTACAAATGTATGACTAACATAATTTATAGGACATGGGGTCAGTAAGTGGACACCCTTGCCAGTTCAATTCAATTTTTATTCAACTCACATGTCTTTGAATACAGCGTAACGTCTTTAGTGAAAGGAATTACATTTGGAGGTCCCATAGTTACGAGAACTAACGGGGGAACCTCCTAACACTGAAACACATATATGTTGAGTGTCAAGTGCAGCATGAGAAAAAAGAATACATTTATCAAAACTGACAGCAAAGCTAGGGAGAACGAAAGGTTAAAAAATGGAAGCAAAAAATGAATTAATAATGAGAGCAACAAACAACGGAAAAGGAACTAGCATGGTATGTAAATTTATGATTATACACTAGTTAGTATAACTGACAAAGAAGAAAAAAAGGTTCCAGTGAAAATCTTCATGCTGCAGGCGTTTTTAATTTATCAAAAGGGAAAATAGCATAAGATTGAACGAATAATACAATAAATTCGAACGTAGAAGTAATATGCAAAATAATAAATGAAAACGATATTACAAGTTGAGGCTACGAAACTAAAGCAAAATGAATTGGCGTAGAAAAAATAACGTCAAATATTCAAAGGAAGGAAGGAGGAAATCATGCTGAAAATATAGCACATTAGTCACTATTAACGTCACGGTTAACGATAAAAGATCTCTGTTGCGATGGCTTTCACGGCGTGGAATTTGTCGTTGTTGTTGTTGTTGTTGTATTGTGCCCGTTTTGTCGCGCATTTTACAGCGAAGCTGTACATGGCTGTCCTATGGAGGTCTTCGTAGGTTAGCAATGTCCGTGCGTCGACACATTGAGCGACACCGCCATGTGTACACGAAAAAAAACTGTAGGCCTTTCCAAGAGGCATTATTAAATATGTTTTCTTTTTCCCTAAGAAGGTCCTAGGGCATTCATATTTTTATATAAAAGGACTTCTACTGGCGTTAGAAAAATGTCTTTCTAGCAACGCGATTTTGTTCAGCAATGAAGCTAACTTCAAAGGAATCGGTGTAAGATTGGTGGAACTGGTGCACCATACCACTTGGTGATACGTGCCCGTATTGTTCTGTTCCCGTGACGGACGCAGATGCACACCATCTCATGTGGACATACACAGGACTCCATTGGGAGCGCTCTCGTCTCCTTAAACAAGACGGCCTCCGCTACGGTGCCTCGACCAGTTATGATCGTTGGATACACGACAACAGATACCACTAAACACTACTTCAGTTTATACACAACACAGGACTTGCAGCACACATCTAACACATACACACCATGAACTATGCCCTAAGGGGAAGCCCATTTCGCAATAAAAAAAATTGGTGGTTGCAAGCTGGCTTTTCCCCATTGTGTGTTGCATATACTGAAGCCTACCCATAAAGAAACGGGGCCCGAGAAGAGTGACGCGAATGTAATCGTCGACCAAGTTCGTCACTTTGTCGACGAAAACACTCAACAACAATGATTGCGACAGCAATATACTTGCCAAATCAACGAAGATAAAGCTCGCTGCTTTAAAAAGGACCCCCCTATTGATTCCAATAAACGTGGCGTTACTCGTTGTGTCACGTGAGCACTACGAAATATGGTGTCACGTGAGCGTTACCAAATATATGCCTCACGCGATAACCGTGAGCACGCATTCGATTCCATTGTGCTGGGGTGGTAAACTAGGCCGGCACCTGAGGAGGGACACTATGGGCTGCCTCTCCCACTACCGCATCTCTGGGGCTTCGATTACGCGGCCTCCAACGCTAGATAGGTGTAGGGCCAGCCCGCAGGAAGCCAATCACCGTTCCCTGTTTGCCTTTTGCGACTTACGGCGTGAGGGCCTGCTCATTCCTATTCAACTCGACCGTTATACGATACATCACAGCGGCGGTGAAAACGCGAAAAAGCATACGCACTCACGTCCGCACGCTTATGCAAGAACGCTCACGCGCAAGAGGGGAAAAAGTTCTTCCCTCTGGCGATAAGCTGCTCCAGAACGAAGCTTGTTCTTCTGTGCATTTCTATGTCTTCATCTGTTAGTTAAAAGCTCAAGATGGATCAATGCCCAGTCACAAGCATCACGTTATATGAACGAATTCTTGCGCCAATATCACTTCTAAGCGCCCTTTGTTCCCGCTTAAATGTTGCCGCTCAGCATTGAGAAACTCACGCACTGTTCTGGTCTCCCGATATGCGCTCCTGTTGTGGTCGTATTTACCTCACTCAAGCCTACATCAGCGCCCACCGCTTTCGATAGTTATGCATAGGACATTACCGGGTATGAACGGGACACGGCGCGAATACGATTCGAACTCTGTCATATCTCTCTTGGAGGAGCAGTCCTTCCCTTCCTTGCAACGGGACACCACCACACTGTTCCCTATATGGCACCGCCGTGCGCCTATCACACGTCTTCCCAACGGAGGATCACGTTGGCATGGAAACAAAGAAAGGCGGGCCGGAAACGCCGCTGTACACGGCGAGATGGTCGTCGAGAAGCATAAATTCCTATCACGACGCCGATAAACACGGTGAGGGAGGATCCCACGCTATAAGCGAGGGCAAAGACAAAAGATGCGGAACAGCGAGAAAAAAACATGCATTCAGTGAGGAAGGCGACAGAGAATAAGAGATGAGCTCGCATGGCCTGAGGTGGTCAGGGTATGGTAGCCAGTCAGGGAGGGACGTTATTAAGCACAAGGCTCGTTGATAGCGGAGTCTCAGTCATTGTTCTGCGAACCGTGCACGGTAGCGTGTGGATGCTCGGGTTTCCCTAAATAGCACGTGCTATAGTTCGACTTGGGCGGGAGGCTTCTTGACCGATAAGGACTCCATTTGAATGAATCCAACTGCTCAGGTGCGAAAGCCACGTTGTCATTTCTTTTCTGCGTTGAGTGTGTCGCTTTCCTGAGTTCCTACCGACCACGTTTGAGATACCAATGCTATATTAAACATCGAGTCGCCGCGGTTACGGCGAAGGCTGCAAACTTGAAAGACTCAGGTTCGATCCTGGTGGCGGCGGTCGCATATCGATGAACGCGAAAATGCTAGAGGCCTGTGTATTGGGCGACATCAGTGGACGTTAAAGAGCCCCAGGCGGTCGAAATTTCCGGAGCCTTCCACTGCGGAGTGCACCATTATTATATCGTGGTTTTGGCGGGTAGAACCCCAGCAATTATAATTATAATAACACCGCTTGCTTTATCGCTCCAATTTTTTTTTTTCGCTGGTCATTTTCTACCGCTATGGCATTGGAGCTCGATGTGCGATAAACGAACACATCTCCTGCAACGCCTGCAGCGCCCGCCGAAGGCGACGGTGGACAGCGCCTGCATTTGCTAAAACGACTTACGATAAAAGTGTTAGTAAGAGAAAGTTTGAGTCAATCTCGATTCTGGACATATCATTAGAGGAGCCGTCCGGCCAATGGCAAAGAGCACTGACGAAAGAGATTTTTTTTTTTTTTGTGAATTCAGCCTCAGACCGTTTACTGCGTCTATAGCTTGCGAAATGCTACAGAAGTGGTGTTACCGGTCGCAACATCACACAGCGCCTTGCGAGTACAGTCGAATGCCTTCTTAGAGCAACCGAATACATCAGTCGATATTGTAGGTTTGGGACGTGGAACCTCACAAATAAATCAGTCAGTCAGTATATCAGTCACCGAAAAATCTTAATAAACTTGCACTAACTCTATTGATTGTGCGAATACAACATTACATACTGGCCTGCAAGGAATGCAGTGATAGGCCATGCAAGCTATAAGCTATTAATATCAGGCGTCCCTGCAATACCCATGAGGGGAAACGCAAGTAACATATCGTGAACAGCAGATGCCTTCCAGCAAATGCATCTGTCAGAGATTCCTGTGCAATCAGCTTGTCTCTATTCTCACCCCTATTCCTTTCACCCGTGTGCAGTGCAGTATGCTGAACAAGATGTGCGTAAGATTATCTTAGCCTGCGTTTCCCCAATTCTCTCTCTCTCTCACTATTTCTCCTCCTGGTATCATTGTAACGTGAACAGTTACAAGCGTGGGTGAAATAACAAAGATCGAGTGTTCTTTCAGACATTTATGGGGCTGCTACAATTATGGTTGAAAGGCGATATCGACGTGTAATGCAAATTTGATTAACAGGGGTGTCTCAGAACCAGTAAGGGCCCGTACGTATGCGTATGGAAGTTGCGTACATGCATATAACATCATAACAAACCAAGGCCTTTGTAATCATTTGTTTTATGTCGGCACAAACGCGGGCATTAAAAAAGGGTTTGAGCGCAAATTTTGTTTCCGGCATTCATAAAATCACAGTATTTTGTTAACTATGCAGCTTAACTATGCTGCTGACGCACTTTCGCCGGCAAAATTTTAGTTACTTGGCCACTTTGTTGTTCTAATGAATAAATCCGTGACTGAGAAGCTCATATAATTGCGTGGGCAACTCAGTGGACCTTCATGCATAGATGCCTCGAAGAGAGAGATAAATAGATGTAAGGAAAGAGAAGGAGGCTAGTGAGATCGAAAATCCGGTTCTCTCCCTTGTGTAGAGGGCAGCGGGAGAAGTGTAATGGTTGCAGGAAATGGGCTTCGTCGCTTTCAATTAAGCTGAAGGCGCGTCCCTTGCACAGTACTCAGTCCCCCTACGCGGTTCTCTAAAGTGTCTGAGAGCGTGAAACGTGAGCGGAGCGGATCGTACAGACAATTTTACAGTGTGCTTATGTGCCTCCATCTTGGGCTGCTAACGCTGCTGCCTCGTATACCTGCGAGCAGTACTACAACAGAGTCAAACGCTTGAAAAACGCGTGTAAGAACGTCCCCGGTGTTTCACGACCTCATTAGTTTGTCGTCACGACATAAATATCTCGTGTAGAAGCTCAATACGGTGGTGTCCTTCAGTTCAATATTATTTATTTATTTATTTATTTATTTATTTATTTATTTATTTATTTACGCAATACTGCAAAACTTGTACATGCTCCAGCACGATGGTATGAGAAAAACGAAGCAAATACAAGTACAGAGAGAAACAATGTTAATAACGCTCCAAAATAACACAGTGCGGTTAGGGTGAACAAAGCATTTCAATCTGTGACAGTGCGAGGAAAAAATGAAAACTTGAACAAGTCTGCTCGTGCAATATATGGCTTCAGTGAATTCAGGCGATGGTGGCAAGTATACCTGGAAGTTGAGGAGACGATAGAGAGGGGTGCCGGGTTAATTGCGAGGTCGTGATCCCAAAGCAAGGAGAGACACTGAGTCGATGAGACGCTATAAAATCGTTTAAATAAGACGACTCTGAGCTCGAACAGACCAATGAAAACTAGACGCAGGATTCGCGTTTTTTTTTTTATGTGTGTGTGTCTTTCACTCAAGCCCCCATAGTTAGAAAAGGAAATAATAAACACAAGGTTGCATGCAGGAAGTCTCGACTAACGAGGTCGCGAACCTCGGCCCTGATTGGTGGAGTAGAGCTAACGATTTCTATGTAACCGGGCGCTACCAGAGATTAACTCGTCAAAGTGAACACAATAGTCACAGCGGGGCGCCACGGCGCGCGTAATGCCTTCCTTATCTTGCCTGCTGGCATCGATTCATTCTCTCTCAAGGCCACACCCCATCTAGTCGGCGTTGGCGCTTTATCTGGGATGTCCTCGACGGGCACAGTTTAGAGAGGGCCTCTCCGTTCAGTTTCTTTTGTTCTTTTTTACCTCCGTGACATGGCACCTCACACAGCTAATTCTGCAGACGCATTCTCGGGACGTTCCCGTTATCTGGAAAGTAAATATTGCTCTTGCAGCTGCCGGAGTACGGCAAATATTGCCCTACAAAGTTAAAAAAGAATTAATCGCGTCAGCTTGGGCTGCTAAAGCTCTCGATACGGGCAACGCCTAACAGTATGGCTCAGAATACGTTGGGAGGATGCTACGGAATACAACTTCTGTATCACAAAAGGAGCAGTGGCTGCCCCCTTATAATGCGCTTGCAACGGCGTTGACGGAATTTATAAATCAAGCACAACTAGTGAAATGTTGTTAAAGACTTCCAAGGCAACCTTAACGTTCACTTAAGTGCCTCAAGTGGCGCTAGCCCCTAGCATTTGTTGCACTTTTGGTAAAAGGGGGTGGACTATTGGTTAGCTGGGTAGGGCTTTACATTAACCTTAGATGGACTGGTTAATACCCACCGATTCAATGCAGGTATGAGCGGCATGTGAGTTTCTTTCTTTCTTTCTTTCTTTCTTTCTTTTTTTTCTTTCTTTCCTTCCTTCCTTCCTTCCTTCCTTCCTTCCTTCCTTCCTTCCTTCCTTTCTTTCGTGTGCCTCATACTCGCATAATCCTGGTTCATACCCCCCTACCCAATGCGTCGCGCACTTACCCCACTTTAATTAATTTTTTATTAATTAACGTGCTGGTTAAATGACTCTTTTCAGCACTCAACTTATGCTCCAATATTGCACTTCCATAGCTCTAAACTTGATCTTCTTGAAAGGATTGTGATTTCCGCCGATCCCCAATCCGGAGGTGAATTGAAGGTAATGAGCAACGAGAGGAGGGGAAGGAAAAAAAGAGGAAAAACAGGGAGGTTAGCCAGTTATGAGACCGGCTGGCTACACTGTGCAGGGGAACATGGGTAATGAGCAAGAAACACCATGTCCAATGTGTGCTAGTACAATAAAACGTCGTCATGCCAATCCTGCTAGTGTTGTACACGCATCTTTTTAGCGCCGCATACTCCCCGGCACACGATTTTCGCTCTCCTTGGCTACGAACACTACAGGTATGATTTAATTGCAAAAAAATTCTGGGCGCATTCCTAAAAAAATCAGGACATAATTATGAGGCTTGCCGCAGTAAGGGACTCCTGGATAATTCTGACCACCTTGCGTTCCTTATCGTGCTCGTAAATGGAAGTATGCGGTTGTTCTCGCAATCGTATGCGGCCGCCGGGAATGCCACGAAGCGTTCTTCGAGCTTGGCAGCGCCAAAACTTGCCTGCGAATTTACAACGGCGGGTGTAGCAATGCATGAAACAAAACATGCGATCGTAGAGGGTCGACCATTAGCGCACTGTCTTCACACTTGCTCAACCTTTTCGATCAGTTGACAAATGCATGAATTTCATCAGTTCACGGAAACAGTTTCGTTGTAAGTAAAGCATCTTTTAGGGGCGAAGCTCCTTAAGGCGTGGGTCGTGCGTCCCTAGTAGTAGGTAGCCACCGGCGCGTGCCTGCCGGGAGGCACGCACGCGCCGAGGGCGAGCGCGTGGCTCCCGGCACGCGCTCGCCCGCGAGAGACAACGTTGGCGCAGGCAGCGTCTCCTAGTGAGTTTCTTGATTGAGAAATACCGACTGCTCGCGTTGGAGAAGCGTTCACCGGCAACCCATATATATATATATATATATATATATATATATATATAATATATATATATATATATATATATATATATATATATATATATATATATATAATGGGTTGCCGGTGAACGCTTCTGTATATACCTTCTGTATTCTGTATATATGGGTTGCCGGTGAACGCTTCTATATATATATATATATATATATATATATATATATATATATATATATATATATATATATATAGGCACTGCATCTTGACTTGCAATGAAGTGCCGGTGGGAGAGATTTCACTTGTGCATTGTGCATAGTTGAACCGTGAGGATTCGTAGCATGCGAGAGATTTTATAAAACTAGATGGCGGTACTTGTAGTTGATGATGAAAGATGCGAGATGTTATAATAGTTTGATGACATTTACTCAAGTGCTTCACATTTAATTGTGGGGCGAATTCCACGGAAGAGTTTCACGGTTTACCGATGATTCCTTCCGGAGCTTCGCCCCACTCATCCTCATTCACCCCGTGAATATGCGGTGATTTTTTACATGACCATGGGTTATCAATTTACGCGCATTTAAGTTCGCTAACTTGTGGCTTGTTTTGTCAATAGATTCCCAAGATATGAAGACTCGAGCTTTTTACTCCACAATAAATAGAATAATTAATTACGTAATTACATTAATATTTTATTTAGGCCGGTTACATGTTGTGAAAATCGTCGGAAGAGCCAATCTGTTCTTTTATCGTTATTTATTCGTACCCTAACTGGCAAGGTTTTCAAGTTATTGATGCCATGAGGCCGTAAGAGTTATGAATTACTCACACCACCCTTGATTATTACCTACTGACTGTACGTCATCCTTCACCAGGCACGAGAGTACACTTCTTTCTTTCTTTCTTTCTTTCTTTCTTTCTTTCTTTCTTCTTTCTTCTTTCTTTCTTTCTTTTGTTGCATTTCGCGCTATAGAAATGCAGCCGCGGCAGCGGGGATCCAACCCGCAGCTTCGAGCGATACCTTTTCAAAATAAAGCAAGAAGGTCTGAAATGGTTTAATCAAATTAAGCAACAAGGTCTAAAATAAGTTTAATTAACAGCATGAAGCCATAATTAACCGCATTATTGACTAAAATTACCACAAGTAGAAAAAAAACCGCTTATGACCCATCCAACCGATACCCGCGACGCGCAAGAGAGGGCGCTACCGCTTGGCGGAGCACGTGATTTCTTCACTCAGCGCCGCCTGTCCGGCGCGCAACGAGAGTCGCTTGGTTGCCCGTACTATACACTTTCTCAGGTTTTACAGTAGTTAGTGGAGCTGTCTTCTTTCTGCGCTGTACTATATGTCGAGCGTACCAAGCTGCCGACACTAGAGTTACTGCATATGCTCCCTAGCCGACACATGTTCAGGCAAGTCCGCTCACATAGCGACGCAAACGAAACAAATTAAAACCTTCGCGGCATCGGAAACCCAAGAAACAGGCGAAGCGCTGGTGGCCAAAAGAAATGGGCAAAAGTTGTCCTAACGCTCAAAACAGTGAGCGACCGTACCGTCGCTATTTCTAAGCATCCGTGTGCGTTCTCACTGTATTATTGACCCGATCAAAGGCAGCGGCCGACTTAGTGCCAGAGACTGTTCGAAGTCAACCGAAAGTTATAAAAGAGATCAATATATTTATGGCCTTCGCTACCATCTCATTTGTCCACTGCACTGCACATGCGCTTCACACCTCAGTTTCATTTATTGCCTTTCGTCCCGTTTTCCAAATGCTGTACGTCGCAAATGAAAGCAGTAAGTAATGAGGCTGCGCGCCAGTTCACTCCTCGTTCTTATTGATAAAGCGGGGCACCATTTCTGACTTGCATAAGCTTCCAACCGAGCCCGGGAACATTGAATTGCGACAGTCGGTCTAAATGAATGCAGCTTCGAGTCATTGTTTTTTCTACCTCCCTGTTACTTTTTGTTCAGTGGGGAATGCTAATATCCGTGGAGTACGCATAATGCGTACCCCTCGTTCTTGTCACTCTAAGGCAAGCGCGCACAAGGGTGCTGTATTTCCGACGTCTGCATAAACCTGAACCAATCAGGCATGCAGTTAGCGAGTGCCATAAGGCATTCTGTGTTACTTCTGCGACCTTAACTACGTATATATATATATATATATATATATATAT